>CP139504.1:316502754-316848066 GCA_021014915.2 Artemisia tridentata subsp. tridentata | reverse complement strand
AGAAAACGAGCTTAAAACGACCGAGATACACGCGTTTGAACCCACGAACTCTACTTTATTTTTGACAGCACTAATAGAAATTTTTTTCAAAAAGTGTAAAAACTAGTTTTTTTTCCCCAAGACAAAAACTTTTGAAGCCGTTTTTAAAAAAGAACCGAGACGCGTATGATCAAAAGTTAAATAACACGACATTTAGATAATGTTACAAGGTTTTCAAAAACGTCGAGCTTATGTCCTAACACTCAACGTACAATATTTCGCGACTAGTTTTGCGAGGCCATTTGGGCGCATTTTCAAGTAATGAAAAATGCTATTTTTACGACGAAAACATTATATTTGCCGATGGAACACCAAACGAGGATCGTGGAGTACCGTTTCAACATGTTTACACAAAAAGTAGTTTATAACTTAACGAGACGTCAAAAAATTTGTTTTTCGACGATAAACGTTGTTTTCAAAATTAACGAGTGGTATCGTTAACATACGTATTTGCATGTGTAGCATCATTTCATTGCTTACATTAGATCATATCATTCATGGTAGGTCGCGGTTAGAGTCCGAGCCTCATTTCAACATATCCATTATTATCATTGTTGCTATCGCATCAGGTGAGTTCCATAGCCCCTACCTTTATACGTTTTGGGGGAGAATACATGCTCAATTATTTTCATTTACCTTCACACGCACTTTTAAAACTTTCACGGTTTACCGTGAGTTTCATAGCCCCTACTCTTGTAATACTTGTTTTATAACCGTTTTGGGTGAGAATACATGCTTGTTTGCATCTAAATGTATACTTGATTTAATTGATTATGCCACTTGTTTAGTCAAATCATTATTTGCTCCACTTATGAATTTGTTATTCATTTGAATGTACTTTATATTCACTTGTATCACATTTAATTCTCTTTACCCATGGACCCAAGCACTTTAAACAATTATGCCTACTTAACCGAATGAACCGGCACCAATAATATGTACATACATGACAGAATGAATGGGTCACATAACCGAATGAATGGGTCACATGAAAGAATGAATGGTCACATAACCGAATGAATGGGTCACATGACAGAATGAACGGGTCACATAACCAAATGAATTGGTCACGTAACCGAATGTACTGATCGAACTAAATGTATTTCAAATCATGGTCCACATTTTACTTTTGTTCACTCAAACCAAATCATATTTGGCAGTGGGTTGTAAACACACAGGTTGCAAGTCTTGTATGGGCGGGGCCTGAAACTGGGTGGATTTATAATGCCTTTGCTGGGAAATCTTCATTCAATGCCATACATTTTACACTAAACTCTATGAACTCACCAACCTCGTGTTGACACTTTAGCATGTATTTTCAGGTATTAAGCAATAGCATGCTACAGGAGGCTTTTGGCAGGGCATGGCATGGTCATAGAAGACTCTGATATTCATTTGGGGACCGTTTTAATTGTTTCAAGGGCCTATTTCCGCACTTCTTTTAACAATGCAAATTCAACAATTTTGTTAAACAATTTTATTCTACATAATTGTGGTGAAAACTGTTCTTTGTACTTGTGTTGTGATACCAATTGAGTTGCACCCCAGCGACATGTAAGCTTCCGCTGGACCCGACTTTGGGGGTGTGACAGTATTACTATTGTAACATCCCGCCTACTCAGACCACAATATTGTCCGCTTTGCCCGCAGGCTCACGGCTTTGTTTTTGTGGCCTCATTTGAAGACTTCCCGGCAGGTCACCCAAGCCAGTACTACTCTCACATGAGCACGCTTAACTGCCAGTTCCTAAGAACCCCACTCGCAGTAGACCACAAAACGCGTTGTGTCATTGTAAGGCGAATGTAATCTTATGAACCCAGCATCTCTCCAGGCCACAGCCGATGTAGGATTTGCCTAGGGTGTGACAACTATACTTATCTTACACATAAACTGACTTAATCTCTTCAGCAGCATTAACAAATAACCAACAGTAGTAATCTTTAACTCTGGCAGCTTTAACTTTTCAGCAGTAGTAAATTAGTACTAGCAGCACTAATTTTTCTTCTAGCAGCACTAACTACTTAGTGTATTTCTTTGAAGTTTAGCAACATTACTAGCAGTAGTAATGTACACTAGCAGTATTAACATTTATAGTAGCAGTAGAAACACACTTAGAAGATTTTCCAATGAATACCTGAGCAGTGTTAACTATATAAGCAGCAGTAACATTAGAAGCTTTATTTCCCAACAATCCTCCCCTAAACTTGATATTTTCTTCTAAAATCATCAAGTTTCCTTCAAAGCTTTAACCATCACCCGGAGGATGCTTCCAAATACTTCATTGTTCATTCCTCAGTCTTATAATAAACCAAATAATCTCATCTGCCATACTTTCATTCATACCATATTCCATTTGAAGCCTACTTTCAAGCATCTTTCCTAATGTAGTCTTTGCGAGTGGATACTTCTTTTCAACCAACATGTATATATTCATAGCATCCATTGTCAACTCATGAAGTCCACATGTATCTATCAACCTACAACTTACCACCTTCTGGTTATAGAAAGGTCTTCTCCATACTTCATCTTCTACATGAGGTTCAAAGATATTCTTTAAATCATCCCAAAAAATATAATCTTGATCAGACACTGGTTGCTTCAATGGTCTTGTTGGTCCATACTTCTCCTTAACAAGCTTCCAAAGAGTCTCCAAATCCTCTCTGTTAAAACTTCTTAACATCTGATTAAACCTGAAGAATATATAAAACTTTCCATCAGCTCTTTTGATTTCGTATACTACTTTCTTTATGCCCTCTTTATATATTCTCCAACCAACAATATCTGAAAGTTTTGTAGCCAGAGGTACAACATCAATAGTTGGCTCTTCATCATCATCAGAAACCACTGTTATATACTGCTTAGTATCTTCTTCTGTACCTTTATCTTCATCAGCCTTTTGTTCATTATCAACTGATTGCTTTTGCTCTGTCTGCTCATCAATCTTTGTTTTATTAGAGACCTCCTGCTCTAACTCTACTCCAGCTCTCTTAGAACTACTCACCACCTTCTCTGTTTCCATTGGCACAAAAGTGTTCACCTTCTTTCTTGCCTGAACAAACATATCTTTAATCTTCTCAAAACTGAGATTTTTCAACTGATTTGGCTTCCAGTTGTCCATGTTTCTTAGATAAGCACACATCACTTTTCTTTGTTCAGATTTGGTGAGAGGTTTATTCCTCTTTTCTTCTGCCTTCTTAGCTGCAAAGAACTTTCTTTTCTTCTCAAAGAACTCAGCCAACATTTTAGACTTCTCTTCAATAGTATATTGTGCTTGCTCTTCTTGAGTCAGTTTTTGAGCTAACTCCCAATCAGCATCACATTGAGCTTGTAAGTCTATCCATTCATCTATCAGTGCAATATTCTTGGCTTCTTTTTCAGCATCAACTCTTTGTTTCTCTTCAATCAATCTGTTCTCTTCTGCAAACTTAGTTGCCAATTGTCTTGCAACTTCAGCATCAGCAAGTTCTTGTTCCTTTCTTGACAAAGGATCTATAACAGTCTCCTCTACCATCACACTCTTTCCTTTGCTCTTATACTGTTGTTGAACTATTTTTGGAATTGTTGTTTCACTTGGCTCTCTGATTGTTACACCTTTTTCTTTAAGCCTTGAAATCTCTTTGATTGGTGTTTTTGTCTTCCTCAAATCAGTAAGAGCTTCTTCCAAAGTTGTTAGATCATCATCAGAACCAATAGTATTAACATTTTCACTGGCAGTAGTAACTTCTGGCTTAGCTGCATTAAGTTTCTTATTAGCAGCAGAAACTGGTACACTAACAGTAGAAACTCTAGTATCAACATCAACCATTATCTTTGCCACTTTAATCACCTTATCAACTCCAGCATTTGTAACTGACTTAGCAGCAGCATCTATAACAACTTCATTACCCTATTGATCTCCAACCACAAACTCATTACCAATATTAACCTCTTCATTCACATCTTCAGTACTAATCAAAGTAACTGCAGCCTCATATTCTTCATCCATAACCATATCAACTCCAGCATCCAGATTATCCTCCCCTGAAACCTTATCTCCATTCCTCCCCTGTTTGGGAGCATCCTCCCCCAAGCTCTGTATAGCCTCACTGGAAGACTCAACTCTGAATGTAGTGCCCACCTTATGCAGTCTTTTAAGTCCAGAGGTTCTAGATCTCTTCTTCTTTTCAAGCTTAGCAACCCTTTGCTTCAAATAAGTAATTTCACCTTGTTGAGAGTTAACCTTCTTTGTGAGATCATGAACCTGTTGTTTTAAAGTGGTACAAGTAGCCATCAATTCCTTAAGTTCAATGCTACCCTCACCACTTCAGATTATGTTACCTATCCTGAGAGGTGGATCACTGGGTGAGTTAAACACAACATCAACCCTAGTTTGATCATTTGTGTCCCCCATGGTTTCTTGGCGCCTGGGGTTTCCATCAACCGAATCAAGTTCATGAGAACTTGACCCATTAGATGTTGCCTTAGATTAGGTCTTAGTGATGTTATCACTGGTCTGCTCTGCATCTAAGCTAGCAGAAGTAGTGACAGTCCTTTCTAAACTACTGTTGATCCTAAACACTTGAGCTTGTATTAGAAACTTTGAATGGTATCAAAGAGTATGCGGAATCTACTCTTCAATACTTAGAAGAATTATAATATAACAATAAACAATGAAACAGTAAACTGTGTTATATTAACAAGAACAATTCACCAAAACGCTTCAATATTATTAGCTCAATAATACGAGTACTCTGAATAGCACTAGGGTTTACAACCTTGAAGCTTAACAAAAACGTATTCTAGAGATGTATGAGAGATGTGATGTAACACCTTAACCTAGGACCTCCTTTTATAGGCACAAGGAGTCCTTTACAAGATAACTATCAATATTCAATATTTGTATCTTTCTAAACATATAAGACATACACTAAATATTTTCTATACATATCACATTACACGTCTTCATCTCTGGCAGTACCTTCTTAATCAGCAGTCTTCAGCAGTACTAAGTCTGATACTAGCAGTACTAATATTATAAATAGCAGTACTAACTCAGTTAGTACTGTTAGTTATATTCTTCAGCAGTTCCAACTGTTTAGCTTGGCAGTACAAAGTGCTTGATCATTTAATTCCCAACAATCCTCCCCTAAACTTGTGATTTACCTCTAAATCATCAAGTTTCTGAATTAAACCTTTAAGCTTGAGAAGATTCTTCCAAACACTTCATTTTCTCTGCATCTTTTCTTCAGCCTGAATGAAGATCTTCCTTAGTAGTTCTCTTGCCATCTCTGTCTCTTCATCTACTATGAGTTTAGCAGATAACATTACACTGAGAATACCCTTTCTCAATGGGTATTCCTTTTCAACAAGCATATATACATCTGATGCGCGTGTATGTCGTTGCGGTTTAGCAGTATTAATGCCTACTCAAGTTTTAAATTTATATTTAGCCGACTTATCAATAACACACACACTTAACGAGCAGTGTACTCGGTCAGTATGAATATAATGGTAAGTAGAGTGTCGATCACTAAGAGTAGAACGTATTATCTAGTTATTCTAATCAGTATTTTAATAAATTAAGTTAGCTATACAACCTAATCTAACGCAAGGGGGTTCAGCTTGAGAGACTGGCACGATTTGGTTGCAATTAAATAATAAACTAAACCAATAGGCACGAATCAGTGAATAGCACACACGTACATAGATAAATACTCGAGACAATAAGAAGACTGTCCTGATAGATAAGTAGTTTGTCACTTGTTTTATTGCTAGTTTTATATGAAGTGTATAGTTCGATGCAACGCATCGAGATTAAGTCCTTTCTCGTTGGTTCTAATCTTATCGGCGAGTAAACCCTTAATGATTACTTATGACTATCCTATTTATCTTTCTTCCTACTTTTCTACAGACGATAGAATGCATAGGCGATCTAATAAATAGGCGAGGGCAGAGGCATGGCGACCCGATCAACGCTCAGCTAGACACAGAGGTTATCAATTCACTAATAAAAGTCACCAAAGACATCAACATATAAACTTTAATTAATGAGAAAGCAGTTTTAAGGGAGTGCAATCTTTCCGTTGTCACATTACACAAGCCACCAATCTTGATGAATTAAAGTTTACTAACACAATAAAACAAAACTACTTAATGAATTAAACACATGCAGCACCTTCTTACAGCTCTTGTATCTTCGTTTGGGTGTGTCTTGTGCTGCCTATTCGACTGAATTCGTCCTAGGTTTCTCTGGTCTTCGTACTTCGGATATAATATGTCACACGAAATTCGTCTGGTCTTGGGGTATTTATAGTTTCTGTCTGAGGGTAGGATGCGGCGCATCTAGTAAGTAGATGCGGCGCATTGACTTAACTTCGCGTGGGGTCCAAGATTATAATATTCAGGAATATTCGTACACCGCCAGAAGATGCGGCGTAACTCCATTCTAGGATGCGGCGCATGTCCTCTTGTATCTTGGATCGTATCTGGTGAAATATTGATAGTGATGCGGCGTATGTCATAAGAGAGATGCAGCGCATCTGGAGCAGAACAGTCTTGATCTTGTACATTTCGGTAGACTCTTAACTTCTTGCATGTTTTGCTCCATAATTAGTCCAAAATTGCCAAGTTTCACCAAATGCTTGTTTTTACCTGAGAATTACAAAAGTAAACGATTAAGTATCAATCCTCATACATAATATAATAAAGCAAGTCAAATTATTAGGATAAATGATAGTAATAATATGTACTTATTTGAGTTCATCAAATATCCCCCCACTTGAACTTTACTTTTCCCCAAGTAAACCTTAGATTTAATCTTATGAAAATGTATCCTAAAGATGTTAGGATTTATTTTTATATTTAAGCATGTATTCATTTTTGTCATAATCACACAACCAAACACTTAACGAATTAGAAGTAGAATAAAATATTTCGATAAAAGCAAATCTAATCGTTTAACTGTCCAGTCGCGACGAATATTCTATCATAAGCTTGGCAAGTATACACATCTCCCCCACTAAAGCAAAGGAATAACAAGTCTAAAGCGGTAAAAAGGGTTTTGAGGTTTAAGGGTTAATTACTCTTCTTAATCACTATCGATCTCAAATTCTAGAAAAGGCGACAAAATCACAAATACATGATCGAATCCACGAACACGATACTTGCAATTGCTCAAATCCTTAACTCGAATAGGCTAAAGATAGGTCCAAACTTCACCAATAATAATATATCAAAAAGGGCGACAAAATCATAAATACATAGTCGAATCCACGACTACGATACTTAAGATTGCTCAAATCCCTAATCTCAATAAATCAAATGTTTGGTTGGATAAAGAATAATAAAGGGTATGGATAATTTTTTGGGATATAAATTGGTGTAAAACGAAAAATAAACAAAACAAATAAATTAAAATCCTAAGTGTGGTTAATCACTATCCCAACCATCCCATGAATAAGACTCATATCATAGAATAACTCACGCTTTAACACTTGAAACACACGCTTTAGGTAGACACGAATTATACTCAACAAGATCTGAATCAAAGAATAAACCTTAGTTGGCGTTCCCATAACTGCCAACTCCCATTCAATCCATAGATATGATATACAACAATTAGTGGTGATATCGACCACTTACATAACTTTACATCGTTGGTTAAAACAAACATCCAACTTTCTTCTTTTTTCTTTTTCTTTTCTCATTTTTTCGATTTTTTTTTTTTTTTTTTTTTTTTTTTTTTTTTTTTTTTTTTTTTGAGAAACATAAACATAGATGTGTAAAATTTCACCACATCACCAAAACAATAATTCTGGATAATTTTTCCATACTTTTCATGACTTCAGAAATAACGCTAATAGTGAAAGTAGTAAACACACGAAAAATAAACTCAAAGATATACAATATTTACTTTCACTCCAATTGCATTGTGCAATTTCCCGACCTAACCATAGATAATGAATTACGCACGCGAACACAGGTAATGTAAGGAAACACACTTTGCCTAAAGCAATTAACCAACCACGGATTTTAATCTACAGGGTAGGCTAAGGTTTAAGGTGTAACGAAACATTTTAACAAAGGTGTAAGAAACGAAAGGAATGGCTCTGAGTGTTTTTCTAGGGGTATCTTACTCTAAAAGTGAGAGTAACAAAAGGTTTATATGGGGGTTAACTAACCAGTGTAGTTAGTTAATATCACATAACATATAATAGGCTATTTGGGTGTAATCCTAGAAATTTACCAATTTAGACAAGTCATTCCAATTATTAAAAATAATACTTATTATGGTGGTCTCGAATAGTATACAAGCCAAGTTCTAAAGTTTACAAGTCACCAGCACACTTATAGATTTGTGAGTTTTGAAAAATCATAATTTTTAAAAATAACGTCATGTGTGCAGCTATGCAACTTAGACTTTAAACAAAAACATGCTAAAAAAAATTTAAATTTTGATATATTAAGCACATTTTAAGCATATTTTGAAAAGTTTAGGACAAGTAAGTGTTAAGTGTTCTAATTCTCCAATCCCCCCACTTAAGTTAAACAACGTCCTCGTTGTTTGTATCAAAGGTTAAAAACTGGAAAATAAAAGAATTAGAACAGAAAAACTCCCTTGAGATTTGCTCGGTATGATCCTCCATTTGTATAAGAGCAAAAATCATATTTCTTGTGGATTAGAACGTTTAAGCTTCATAATAGATGTATCCACAGGAAATGCAGGAATCTATAATACCACCAAGGCTTTAAAACACACCTAAGTTAAGAAAGGTTCAAACTTGCATAATACATTAGTAGTTAGGTAAAAATAAAACATAAAAATGAAAATGAAAATCATCAGGTCAGTCGATGCGCCGTATCTTATGGAAGAAGATACGCCGTATCGAGCCTGGAATAAATACGGATCAGAATAGAAGATGCGTCGCATCCTTAACCAGGGATGCGCCGCATTAAAATAAACTGATAAAAAGTTTTAAATTCGAAAATAAAAAATGCAGAAAAATAAAATAAGATATGACCATTGCAGGAGATGCGTCACATCTCAGGATTGAGATGCGCCGTATCCTCTGCGGCCTGACTGACTCGACACAAAAACAGAAAATTAAAAGATAAATCCGGGTTGTCTCCCGGTAAGCACTTGTCTTTATTCCAGAGTCTTCAAGTTAGACTCATGTTCAGCTCATTAATATCGATCATTGAAGGAGTCGGAAACATCGCGCTCCCTCATTGCCAATTCAGTAATATTGAACACTCCTTGCTCGTCCTTAATTTCCACGCCGTTCTTCTTCAGTATCTGTATAAACAAAGTTCTGTCCCTTTCGGGCAGAGATGACAAAATGATAGACGGGAAATTCTTATTATCATATAGGCATAAATAAGCAAGGTGGGGCGGTAGTTCAATAAACACATCATTATTCAAATTCGTTTTCTCAACTATTCTCCTACGTTTGTTAATTACTACGCAATCATACCACTTATCATCAGAATCATTAACAACATCGGGTCTAAGTTCGGTAGGTACATTAAGGTCAATAAATTCCTCAAAGTTCTCATGATTAGGATTAGTTGAGTTGTTTTGAATCAATGTTTCTCCCATAAGTCTGGCTTCAAGATCGAGGTCCATACGCTCTCTTAATCCTAGCATGTAGACACCTCTAATTATGCTTTTAACAGGATCTTGGCACTTATAGACCAGTTTATTATTCCCTACCCTTAACGAGATTTTTCTTTTAAACACATCAATCTTAGCATGGGCAGTAGACAAGAAAGGTCTTCCAAGGATTAAAGGAACCTTAACATCCTCGGGCATATCTAATATAACAAAGTCTACAGGGAAAATAAACTTCTCAATCTTAACTAGCACATTATTAGCAATCCCTTCAGGTCGTTTTAACGTTTTATCAGCCAATTCAATAAGTAACTTAGTTGGTGCTAATTTTCCTAGTCCCAGGGTAGTGAATGTCTTAAGAGGCATAACACTAACACTAGCTCCTAAGTCAGCTAACACATTATTGAAAGATATATCATTAATTGAACAAGGCAAAGTAAAACTTCCTGGGTCTTTTTCTTTATGAGGCAAGGCATTTAAGTCGGGTGCAGAGCTCTCTTCTTTCATTGTAGCTTTGATCTCTTCTTCAATCTTTGTCTTTTCTTTGAGTAGTCTCCTTAAATTGATTGAAGAATTAAAGAAAAATTTGGGTCTTGCACCATCATTACCATTCATCGATCTTCTAGGTATGTTAGGAGTGACTTATTCAGTGGTGCTTATGGCCTTGACATGATCCCTTGGGTTGGTTTCAGTTGAGCTCGGTAAACTTCCGTATCCCATTTCTTGAAGAACTTTGCTCATTTGACCAATTTGTTGTTCCAATGCTTTGATCGAAGCTCCTTGATTTCTTGTAGTAGTGTCCGTTGAAGCTCGTATTTCTTTGATCATAGCAGTATTCTCTTCATGTCTTTTAGCAGCATCGGCCATAATTTGCTTTAGAGTGTCATCTAAAGTCTGCCTCTTCTCTTGATAAGCGGGATTAAAGTTGTTCTTTTGATAGAATCCCGGGGTAGTTTCCCTAAATCTTCCTGAAGGTCGGAATGGTTGTCCAAATTGGGTGTAATATGCTTCTTCAAATGTCTCACTTTCATTCTTATTCGGGCAATCTTTAGTGTAGTGAGGTCCTTCGCACTTTTCACATCCAACTTGGGCAGCATAAACTCTTTCATCACGCTTCTTCATCTCTCTACTAATTTTATCCAATTGAGCTTGAATAACAGCAATCTCGTCAAAATTAGTGCTGCTCTTAGATCTAGTAGAGGTCCCATCGTGCCATTTTTGAGAATGATCAGCAGCATCTTGGATTGCTTTCCTAGCATTGGTTGCACTCATTTGAGGCACAACTCCCTTAGCATCCAAGATTTGTCTAG
Source organism: Artemisia tridentata subsp. tridentata (assembly GCA_021014915.2). Lineage (NCBI taxonomy): Eukaryota > Viridiplantae > Streptophyta > Magnoliopsida > Asterales > Asteraceae > Artemisia > Artemisia tridentata. The sequence goes on along the minus strand of CP139504.1, from coordinate 316,837,128 downwards.
TAGGCACGTCCAATCCTTGATAAAACAATATTATCTCCTGCATAGGGGTTAGATAGTGTTGAGGACATTTTACCAGTAAATCTTTAAATCTTTCCCAAGCTTGATAAAGAGTTTCATCAGGCTCTTGCTTGAAACTGTTGATAGCCTCCATCTTTTTAGCAGTCCTAGCAGGTGGACAATATCTCTTCAGGAACTTGCTCTTCAAATCTTCCCATGTAGTGATTGAACTAGCAGGTTCATTCCTTAGCCACTTGTTAGCAGCTCCTTTTAGCGAGATTGGAAAGATTCTTAACATGATTTGATCGTCAGTCACTCCTTCTGAAGTAAACAAATCCGCAATCTCGAGGACCTTTTCAACATGCTCATTAGCATCCTCATGTTCCGATCCACTGAAAGCATTCTCTCTTAGCTCCTTGAGAAACTGACCTTTCAGTTCAAACTTTGACTTATCATCAAACTTTGGTCTAGCAACTCCTGAAGTGTAATCAGCACGGGTTTTGTTCATGTATTCCTCCATAGTTGTGTTTTCGCCCATTGTTTCTGTTTCTTCTTCCTCTCTCTCTTCAGAAAAATAATCAAGCTCGAATGAACTTGAAGTATCAAAGCTTTTTGTGTCGAAAAGCCTTTTAAGCGAATGAAAGACTTGTTCAGGATCTTCGAAAGGTTGAATCAAGTTCTTCGTAGAACTCCTGGTCATGCACTTCCTGAAATCAACACAAAAATATCAGTAGGGTATGCTCAAGAAAGTAATATATCAGAAAATTAACAACGAAAACGGAATACGAAAATTTAAAGTGACTGATATCTGCAGACGATGCGCCGTATCCAAAAAGTTGGATACGCCGTATCTTATAATCGTTAAAATTAAATCAGACTTTTATTCAGAAAATAGATACGCCGCTTAGAAATTAGAATGCGCCGTATTTGTTTTAATAATCAAAAATCGATATTTATTTAAAATTAAATGCGTCGTATTAACAAAAGTTAATGCGCCGTATTTTCGTTACGTTTCAAAATACGAGATTTTTGATTCAGAAGATACGCCGTATCGACAGAGATCGATGCGTCGTATCTGTTTAATAATTCGAAAACTGTTTTTAATTAAAATAATAGATACGCCGTATCTGCTAAAGCAGATGCGTCGTATCGCGTTAACGTTTAGAAATTTTTTTTATCAAAAACAGATACGCCGTATCTTGGGGAAAAGATGCGTCGTATCGAATTAATTAATCGCGTTGTATTTTATAAAAATTAAACGCAATACGCCGTATCTGAGAAATCAAATGCGCCGTATCGTTCGATTTAGCTCAGTACAACGATAGCAGAATACAAAAAATACGAAAAATAAAAACAAATAAAACACAAACGAAAATAAAAACAAAATAAAAGTAAACAAATAACACACAATAACAGAAAATATGCAAAATAGTACAATGAATGCAAATTAATCTAATACACAACAAAATTAGCGGTTAGATTAAAAATTAAAATCCTAATTAAAATACTAATCAAATTAACAGATAATAACAATTCACTCCCCGGCAGCGGCGCCAAAAACTTGATGCGCGTGTATGTCGTTGCAGTTTAGCAGTATTAATGCCTACTCAAGTTTTAAATTTATATTTAGCCGACTTATCAATAACACACACACTTAACGAGCAGTGTACCTGGTCAGTATGAATATAATGGTAAGTAGAGTGTCGATCACTAAGAGTAGAACGTATTATCTAGTTATTCTAATAAGTATTTTAATAAATTAAGTTAGCTATACAACCTAATCTAACGCAAGGGGGTTCAGCGTGAGAGACTGGCACGATTTGGTTGCAATTAAATAATAAACTAAACCAATAGGCACGAATCAGCGAATAGCACACACGTACACAGATAAATACTCGAGACAATAAGAAGACTGTCCTGATAGATAAGTAGTTTGTCACTTGTTTTATTGCTAGTTTTATATGAAGTGTATAGTTCGATGCAACGCACCGAGATTAAGTCCTTTCTCGTTGGTTCTAATCTTATCAGCGAGTAAACCCTTAATGATTACTTATGACTATCCTATTTATCTTTCTTCCTACTTTTCTACAGACGATAGAATGCATAGGAGATCTAATAAATAGGCGAGGGCAGAGGCATGGCGACCCGATCAACGCTCAGCTAGACACAGAGGTTATCAATGCACTAATAAAAGTCACCAAAGACATCAACATATAAACTTTAATTAATGAGAAAGCAGTTTTAAGGGAGTGCAATCTTTCCGTTGTCACATTACACAAGCCACCAATCTTGATGAATTAAAGTTTACTAACACAATAAAACAAAACTACTTAATGAATTAAACACATGCAGCACCTTCTTACAGCTCTTGTATCTTCGTTTGGGTGTGTCTTGTGCTGCCTATTCGACTGAATTCGTCCTAGGTTTCTCTGGTCTTCGTACTTCGGATATAATATGTCACACAAAATTCGTCTGGTCTTGGGGTATTTATAGTTTCTGTCTGAGGGTAGGATGCGGCGCATCTAGTAAGTAGATGCGGCGCATTGACTTAACTTCGCGTGGGGTCCAAGATTATAATATTCAGGAATATTCGTACACCGCCAGAAGATGCGGCGTAACTCCATTCTAGGATGCGGCGCATGTCCTCTTGTATCTTGGATCGTATCTGGTGAAATATTAATAGTGATGCGGCGTATGTCATAAGAGAGATGCAGCGCATCTGGAGCAGAACAGTCTTGATCTTGTACATTTCGGTAGACTCTTAACTTCTTGCATGTTTTGCTCCATAATTAGTCCAAAATTGCCAAGTTTCACCAAATGCTTGTTTTTACCTGAGAATTACAAAAGTAAACGATTAAGTATCAATCCTCATACATAATATAATAAAACAAGTCAAATTATTAGGATAAATGATAGTAATAATATGTACTTATTTGAGTTCATTAACATCAAATCCATCTTTTGTAGATACATGGTGAACTCCACATGTATCATACAACTTCCATTTTAATCCTAGATTGTTTGCTGGAAACTTCCACAGACTATCTTCTAGATCAGGTTCAAATATTCTCTTAAACTTAACCCATAATTCTTTCTCCTTGTCATCAGCTATTTCTGTTAAGTTGAACCTTTCTCTAACTATACTCCATTGCTTCACTAAATCATCTCTATCAAATGCTTTAAGCATGTCTTCAAAGTGTTTATATACCTCAGAGTGATTTCCAACCCTGATTATCTTCCAGAACTTCCCTAAGTCATCAGTGTAGATCTCCCAATCTATAATTGGATATTTGGCCTGTAATGGTTCAACATTCAAACCTTCTTCTGGAATAACAACCATCATCTGTTTTAGCTGTTCATCAGTTAACTCCTCTTCTTCTTCCTCTTCTGCAGAAGGTAAGTCTTCATCAATCTTTTGTCTTTTAGAAGACTCTGACTCCAATGAAATTCTAGCCCTCTTTGTACTTCTGGTTTCTTCTTTAGTATCCATAGGGATGAAATCTTGTACCTTCTTGTAAGCCTTGAAGTACAATCCTTCAATTTCATCAAATGGCCTGTCTTTTAGTTGACTGGCAGTCTAGTTATCTTGGTTTTTCAAGTACTCCTTCATGTATTTCATCATTTGTGCATGAGTTGGAGGTTTGTTTCTTCTTGCAGCAGCCATCTTTTTACTCTGATTCTTCTTTAGCATCTCAAGCAAATCGTTGAGAGCATTTTCTCTTTCTTCATCTAGAATAGCTGCTCTGTCTTGTTCATACAATTGCTGAGTTAAGAGTGCATCAACTTGTTCTTGAGCTAACCTCTCTTCTTCTTCACTTCTGAGCTTCTGTTCAACCAGAATCCTAGCAATCTTCTATTTTTCATCAAACTTAGCTTGCTCTTCATCCTGTGCTTTCTTTGCCACTTCCTCATCAAGACTTAACTGCACTTGAACTCTCTTCTTGATCTTCTTTGTTGGCTCAGACTCTTGCATAATTCCTTTACCTTTGTCTACAGCACTGGCAGTACTAACTGTTACATCAGCAGTACTAACTTCTTCAACTTCATCCTGTTGGTCACCATCCATATCTTCACCAAACTGCCTCCCTTGAGTCTTAGCATTATCATGTGCCAAGGAAATATTTAGGTCTTGATCAATGTCTGCATCCTTCCTCCCCTGTTTGGAAGAATCATCCAAATCATCATCATCATCATCATCTTTTGAACTTGAGGACTCTATAATATTTGTCTTTTTCTTAGCCTTAAGGGACCTAACTTTGTGCTACAATTTCTTCACCTTCATAATGAGTTTTGTGTAGGTAGCACCATAGAGTTTCTTTGTCTTTTTCAATTCTGCCTCCAAGCCAGTAACCCTGTTTGTCAGTTGTGTACAAATAGCCATCAATTCATTAAGTGTCACTCAACCCCTCATCACTTCCAAGTTGTGAAACGGTCCTTGCTGTCGAAGTTTACTACTGGATAGGAATTCCATCGGTATGGCATTAGAACTGCTCGGAGAAGTTCGATATTGAATCTTAAGTCGCGGTCATGTCTCGCCCCCCGGTATAGTGACCGGTTCCATGTTTTCCCCGAATTTCATCAGTTCCAGGCCCAAGTGCCTGTTCATCCATCTTCATTCCAAAGGCGAGCATATCCATTGAGTGTCGCTTCGGTAAGTTACAAGGATGAATACAAATAGCAAGGTGTTGTGTTGTGTGAAGTGAGACTGGCTGCCCTAAGTTAAGTGCTTCCTTATTAATATTAATTAATGATCTTGCTCAGTAGGAGGGCTTTCCCCCTTCTGTGCAGCCTGATTCTCTCTCTGGAAATGAGGGTTCCCTCGATTGACATTTTTCATTAAATAAGGAATCCTTCCATGGATTAGAAGGTTGAGTTACAGTACAGACTCCGTTGGCTTTCGCAAGGAAGCATCTCGAAAGTTCCGAAATTCCTTCGGTCCATAAACGCAAGAATCACGAGACGGCAGACATCGAAAGAAGAGAACGAAAAGAGAACTTTGTATTTTGGTAACTCTCTAGGAGTCATGTTTAACCTTGAATGCTATTAATAGATTCTACAGCAATAGTCCCTCAGACTCGGAAGAGGTGAATCATGGGACATTTCCCCTATAGTATCCAGGTAGCTGGGGAGTCCATCACCTAAACCAAGTTCATGAGAACCTGATACATTAGATGTAGCCACGGATTGGGTCTTACTTATGTTACCACTGACCTGCCTAGCTTTTAAGCCAGAAACAGTAGTGGTAGCCCTCACCATTCTGTCAAGGATAGGCTTATCTGCTACATTGGTTTGAGGAGGAGATATGGGCTGAGGTACCACAGATTCCTGTCTGTTTCTTCTCCTATAGGTTTGTGTGATTGGTGGTTGTGAAGAAGATGGAGCACTTATGGGTGTGTATTGGGACTCAATTGGGATTGTTGATCCTTCACCCTGGATATTTTGATTTTGAACAAACATAGTATCAAATAGTGGTACTTCTATCCCATTATACCCCCTAGAAGCCATTCTCATGTTACTAAAAAGTTTTGGAGTGAGGCTAGGAGTTTTGTGGGACAGAAGTAGATTTTTGTTCTTGTTAAAAAATATTTAAATAAACCTTGAATAGATTAAAAACTTGTATTTGCTATCCACATTTTTTACCATACCATCAAAAATCAGTTTTGAAAAATTAAAAGTGCTGTTTGTGGCTAAACAAATGAGAGCAGTTGCAATATTGCTACTGAATTGCTCCCAAGAGGTTTTTTTAGAACTCAAATAGTACAAGATGGTATGTATGAAAAATCTCCATTGAGGGGCAAAGTGTCCTTTTTGAAAAGTGAGTTTATCAGAATTGGACACATACCCCATCCTGGATAGAGTTTCAAAAATTTCAGTGTTTGGCAAGGAACTAATACCATCATCATCTGTTAGTTTGAGATGTCTCCTAACAGATGACTCAATAATAGTTATGGCTTTGCCATCCACTGTTGCAATTAACTCTTTGTCTCCATTATCAAGTGTATTGGCAGTAGTAGTCTGCCAAAACTGTTTGATTTAAGAGACAGAGATAGTAGAATTCATAGTAAGAGCATTCCTGATGTGGCTAGAATTAAGGAAATCTATTATTTGATGAAAGCCATCACTTCCCTCTGTTTTCTCAAAGAATGCAACCATGTTGTGCTTGTCGCAAAATTCCAAATTAGCCATAATGAGCAAGAAAAGTTTATTAGAGTGCTGGGTTATGGTCGTTAATGAGTGAAAGTGTGTTTGGTAAAGCCAATTAAGATTTAATAGATAATGCTCAGGGTTTCGATTTGACCGACTTAAGAAATCTTTTCCTTATCATGAAGAAATCTTTTAATTAAAGAAAAGATAAGTGTTATCCACTTTTCAGAAACCTATAAGCGAAGTAAGTGCCAAAAAAATCTCAACGACTATATTTGAAAAACGGTTATGACCAAACAGTACAAACGGCTACCCAGCAGTACTAAGTTTTACTCTAGCAGTACAAACTTTTGCCTAGCATTACAAACTTTTTACAAAAACTTTTTCAGCAGTATTAACTAAAATTTTCCTTCAAAACAATACTGCACTCATACATTTGGAAGGGATTAGGTGTAAAGGAAGACACTTAATCAATTCCGGTTGCATTTAACCTCTGGTTATGTGAGAACCAATAATTTTCAGTATAAATACTGCCTGTGATCAGATAGACTCATTAAAAGAGCTTTCTTGACAGGGTTTCCAGCTCGTGACAGGTGTTACCTCTAATACAAATGTATTAGATTCACTATTGCTCGCTGTTCTCAATATCAGATGTCCTTAGACTAACACACTATCAAATGATAGAATGGTAAAGAGTGAGTCATCTCAGTTACTATCTGACTAACTATGACCATCAATTCATGTTCAACAATACCACCTGATAGGCATAAGTTGATTTCAAGAAAAAGATTTTAAAAAAACCTCACAACTCAGGTGTAAAACCCTTGTCAAGTGATTCCCAAATCCCCTCTATCATGAATCAAATTCTCCATCTTGGAACAACAACATTACAAACATTCCACCACTTTAGCTTCTCACACAGCATCAATACCAATCATACTGCTGGCTTAACCTGCAAATGTTAGTCTAAAACCAAGAAAACACAATGAAGAGCATTTTCTATATAACAGTATCAATTTTGACTAATAGTTTTAACTTAGCAGTACTAATTTGCACTAGCAGTATTAACTCAATTGTCTAACAGTATTAACATATAACAGTACTAATCCTGTACAAAACTTTACAAAGACATTTAGAGATTAAATCTTTATGGATTGAGCATTCCAATATTTGCTACCAAGTACTGAAACTGTGGAAAACTAGAAGGGGGTTGAATAGTTTTACCCATTTTTTGAAAGCAATAAACGTTTGTTTGTGAAAAACTTTGATTCAATTCTTTTGTGAAATCAATCAACACCAATATGAACACTAAACTACACTATCTAACATAAACAATAAGTATAAAGAAATGAGATGGAAAGATCAAACTGAGACAATGAGATTTATAGTGGTTCGGTCACGAAGCTCTTCTTCGCCCTACTCCACTTCCCGAGTACCCAACTTGAGAGTTCTAAGCACTATGTCAACAAAGCTCCATTCAGGCGGAGAAAACCGTACAACGTTGCTTATCACAATTTCTGACACTAAGCTAAATGTCGAGTAATAATCTTAGCTAGTACCAATCTATCACGATCCACACGATCCTTACTAAATCACACAATCAACACACTTCACACGATCTACCCGGTCTACCCTTGATCCACTTGATCAACACACAAGCACACAAGCTACAAGAGATCTCCAAGATCTCAACAAGATCACAATGATCCACATTCACAAACTACACAAAAGAAAAACAACTTGGTGTATGCTAGGATACAACAAGTATGTAACAAATGTTACATGTGCACTAACTATAACTACAACACCTTGTATCTTCTTGATACTTTGTTTTCTTCTCTTGCACTAGTAGCGGAATGAAGGTGATCACTTGGTTGGATGATAGGATCACTCTTTAAACAAAAGAAAAACTAACTAAATGATCAAAGGAGAGTAAATGTGATAAGAGTTTTAAACTCAGAAAGTTGTGTGTGAAAAAGGATGTGCAAAACTGTGAACTGGACTGGTATTTATAGGCAAAAAAAAATCTAGCCATTACAGTGGGACGGTACCACTAAATACCACACGGTACCACTAAATTTAGTGGTACCGTGCCAGACAAAGACGCTCAATTTTTTTGTTTTTAGTGGTGAAAGTTTATTTGGGGAAGTTTGGAGCTGATTTGGGGGGAAAATAGCTGTTATGATTTTTAAACTTATTTTTCCAATTAAAACATTTCTTTGTAATTCAAAAATAATTTGTTAAGTGTATTTTTGAAAAAAATGTTTTGTCACATTAAAAATGTGAAGTTTAAAACACAAATTCACTTCTTTGATCATTTGTCAAGTTGTAAATTTGTTTGTTTATACCTAGAGTGATTAACGTAGAAACGAGATATTTCGACTAAAAACTTGTTTATGTTAATTTTGACGTAAAGTGTTTTCACATTATGTTATCATCAAAACGTGAAGTTATCGAAAGATATAAATAACATTTTTAGAACATTATTTGCATCAACAATCTCCCTTTTTTGATGATGGCAAAACATAAACTCATTTTAAGTGAAAGATTAATTTTAATAAGTTTTTAGCATGAGTTTATATCCCATTTCTCCCCTTTTTTGTCGAAGCAAAAAGATCGCAAAGGCTCCCCCTTGATGTATACTCCCCCTCGTTTGGAGGACACCAGGGAATCGAGCAATGGTACTTGCTACAAAACAAGGTTGGATGACACATATACAATATCTAACATGTTGCAACCAAGACAAATATCCAACCATAAACTAAGAAAAGGGCTAAGAAGCCAAAAACTATAAAAGATAACACAACCATGCATTCATAATGAAAATGTCATACATAAAGTATGACTACAATACAAACATGAAGATAAACTAAAAGAAGCACACATAAATCTTTACTGACTTGAGAGGCCCTAAGATTTGCTTATAGTCCAAAAGGGATCCAAACCATTTATTTTTGAAAACTAAACATCAATATGTTTAGTTAAGTGGGCTATTGGGAGGTGGAGAGGGTGATACGATTGGAGTTTGTGGGGGTGTCAAGAGATGTTCAACATAGGAGAACATGAAGTGTAGCTCATCTCTCAAAGAGAAGATGAGGTTGCGGTTGTGAAGACAACATAGGCAATTTGCACTATGTATATCAACCGGATGAGGTTGGATGGGTTGGCCCATAATTGGAGATGGAGGTGGTGGTGAGTATGTTGGTGATGGGGTTGGCATGGTGATGAGTGTGTAAATACTCATCATTTTATGCCCATTTTAGACCATAAAAATACCAAAAACACCAAAACAGACCATATTATACTGCAGATATCCTTGGTTTGTGTTTTTATGTGTTTCAGGTACAAAAGGATCGAAAACAGGGCAAAAACGGGCAAAACCGAGCACAAGATTGGAAAAGTCGTGAAAAGCTGAAGCCGGGAAAGGAAATGTACGAGTTTGGACCGGGAAATTGATCAAAATGTCAAATTCAACCTTCAAGAATATCAAGTTGTCAGGAGGGACCTTTGGAATTAATTTTGCACAAATGACAAATATGGTCCTTGGAGTTTCTGAATTGGCAAAATAGGTCCCTAAACTTTAACTGAAAACCAATTCCAAAAATAACCTAATCCCTTAACCCCTAAATTAAACCCAACCCAAAATACTAAAAACCCTTATCCCATAACCCAAGCCCAACAACATAAAAGCCCAACCAACAATTTACCCTACCCCGTGTTTTAGCTAAACATACAAAAGTCAAACCCGGTCAACCCTTCTTCTAAGCCAAAACCACCCGCCAAAAACCAGGATACCATTCCAATTCCCCAAAACCAGACATCATTGTCTCCCTACCTTGCTTTTCACTGAAACACGCCTCCAACCTCCCCCCTCCTACTTAGCTACTAGTACAAAGCCCCACGTGACTCAGAAATAGATAAAACCCACTAACCTTTGTTTCCCGCCAAAACCATTTTAACGGATGAGATGGAATCAATTCAATCCAACGGTTGGGAAATGTTCAAGAGAGGTCAGAGATGATTTTGGATTGATATTTAAAGGAAAGAAGACCAAGAGAGAAACCGGTCACCGTTTTAGACCACATTCCTAGTGTAGATTTTTAGGTTAAATTTAGTTAAAGTTTATTGTCAACTTAATTTCAGTCTAATGTAATTGTCATTTCAATTTCAGTTTGAATTCTTAAGCCTTGTTCTTTTTTCAGTGTAATTCAAGTTCTATCTCATTCAGAAAGTTAAATTTTGTTGTTGTTTAAATTCCATAAGCCTTTCTTTTCAGTTTACTAAGCTAACACAAGCCTGTGACAACTTGTGTTAGTTTCTTATTGCTTATTCAGTTCAATTTCCAAATATTTCCAAAGTAAAAAAAAAATTAGTCAAAAGTCAACAAGTGGTCAAATAAGCTCAATTTGAAGAATAAGCTGACTTGATTAGCTTATTTGGGTATTTTCTAGCTTATTGGATAAGCCTGGTTGTGATTAGTTCCTGAGATCATCCATGTTCAGTAGAGATCAGTTGTGAGTTCCAATTCTCAATTTTTTAGCTTATTTCCTGCTTATTTGTGTTCAGCTTACATTACTGCTTATTTGTCATTTATTTCTGCTTTTTAGATCATTAATAGCTTAGATGATCAGTAGTGTAGCAATAGTTAAGCTTAAAGTATAAAGTTGTAGTACAAAAGTTCAAATCTGTCATATTAAGGGTTGTTTGGATTTAAGGTCAAAACAAGTCAAACCCAGTAATACTGTTCATGTGCTTCTTTCTAAATTTTGATTAGGATTAAATAAGGTTGTTTAAGCTGGTTTCAGTAGGATCTTAGTAGTTTTAATGCCTTTTGAGGTTATTGGCTTATTGGTGAAATCATTGTATCATAACTGCACTAAATAAGCTCAGTATAAGCTGAGCTTCTTTAGGCTAGTGCTTCTGGTCATTTTTGAGTTCCCAATTAGTGTTTTAAGTGTAGGATTAGAACTTGGTATATTTTCATTTAGTTTCATAAAAGTTAGGTTAAAGTTTATTACTGCTGCATCAGATTGAGTTTCCCCTTTGCACCACTTTTCAATCTTCATTTTAATCTAGTAACAGTAGTTCTTAGGTTCTAATTTGTGTTTTATAAGTAGTTTGTAAGATGAACTTTATCTATTTTAGCTTTATTCTGAATTATCAGCTTATTTACTGGCTTATTTCTTGTCTGCAAATATGCCCCCTAGGCCTGTTCTGAGTCCTGCACAGTTGTATGATTTTACACCATCTGATCTAGGGCAAAATTAGGGTAGCAATTGTGGTTTAATTTTGGGCATTTTCAGTTCTAAAGTAGTCAGTAGTACAAGGTTTTAGAATCTGCTTTTGTTTTTCCCAAATCAGCTTATTCTTGGCTTATTGGACAGCTGCAAAAGTGCCTCTCAATCATTCAATCCTGAATGTTTTGTGTAACTGTGCAGTAGCTAAACTGCTTATTCCTTGAGCTTATTTGAGCTCATTCAGTTGTTTTAAGCTTGTTCTAATATGCTTTTATGATTTTGAGCTTTTGATAATTTTTGGTGGTCTTTAGCTTATTTTTAGCTTATTTGAAAACTGCTTATTTGCCCAAAACAGCTTATTAGGTTTAGATAAGATCTGCTTTTATTTTTCCTAGCTTTTAAATATAATTTTAGATTTACTTGAATTTTTTCAGATTTTTCCAATTCAGTTTACTATTTTTAATCCTTTTTATTAGTTTCTAATAGTTTTTAATTCATAGAAAATTAGATATTAATCAGAAAAATGTAATTCTTTTTTTATAAAATTTTCTTTTATTATTTAGGATTTTATAAAAATAGATTTGTTCCCGTAGAGTTAATATTTCATCATTTTGACGTTTTTAGATTCGTTCTCAGTCCCGTTTTTCTTATAATCGCGTTTTTAAGTTTTTCTTTTACGTTTTTAATCACCTATGTTTTTCTTAAATTGTTTTTCTTGCTTTTTAAATCATTTTTAATTTATGTTCATCAATCTTAGCTTAGAAACCCAAAATCCCACTTTTATTCACCATTCAGCACACGCAATCACGATTCGAGATCACAAATTCCATTCACGCCTTCGTTGGGGATAACGACCCGGGAATACAGCTTCCATTGTATTCCTTGGAGTAAAATACGTGTTGATCACAACCGAATCACATGGCATAATCCAATGGGGTAATAGGTGAGAGTGTGTAATCCATGGATGATGACATGGTGTTGAAAGAGGGAGATGATGAAGATGTTGTTCTAGTAGATGATGTTTTGGAAGGAGCATTTGGTGGAGATGGTGAGTTAGGAGTGCATTGGAAAGGTGGTGTTCTGACTTCATCATCTTTGGTGAGATCAATAATGAGAGGTTTGGATGGTGATCTAACGGTGATCCTAGGTTTCTTGGAGATATGAGTTGTTGATCCTTATGTAGAAGACATGGTGAATGAGTAATGGAAGGTTGAAGATGATATGCAAGAGATGCTTGCAAAGGTGAGGCTTTAAATGGGCAAGAGTTTGTGGGATTTGAATTAAAGTTGGTGGAAGTGTCATATGGTGTAGCGAGGGAATCTTAGGGTGCATGAGAGTTTGCAAAATATTGCAGGTTTAAGGTTAGGGATGCAGGGATCTAGAGGAAACAGTGAAAATTCATCAAACAAGGGCACGGTACCACTAAATACCACGTGGTACCGTTAAATTTAACGGTACCGTGACCTGGGAGTCACGAATTTTCCTGTGCTGCCTAGTTCTGGGCAGCTAAAAGGAGTTTTCTAGGGAGACTATTTGCAGGAAATGTTAGTGCCTCAAATCACTAAAGATTAAGTTGCCAAATATATTCCATATTTAGCTACTCCTAGCAATTAAAGATTAACATGCAACTATCTAAAATAAGCTATAAGCATGCAATCAAAAAGGACAAAATAAGCTATCATCCAAGAATCACATAAATTAAAATCATGCAAGATGATAGAACAAAAGTCAAGCATATAAGATAGTTAGGAGTATTAAGCCCTAATATAATTTACCATAGATAAATCCTAATATAAGATAGAAGATCCTATTCTAAGAAGATGAGAATAGTTCTATTGACTTGAGCGCACCCACGTTGTTTGGTATGTGTTGATGATTCCTTATTCATCATCACTAGACGAGACATTGTAGCAAGATACCGAGCTATCATCATGGTTCCCTTTAGATGATGTACATTCCCAATAGATAGAGGTGTAGGTGTTTTGAGTTAGTGGAGCCATGGTGGGATTGAAAAAAAGATATTGATTGTTTTGGAGGTGAGGAAACGAGTGCATGACAAAATGGTATAAACGAGTTAGCAACATGCCATAGGGTATCACTTTATTTAGTCGGCCCTTGACATTAACAATTCTCTTTGCCACATAGTAGGCAAGATTGTAAGGTTGTTCGGTGACAAGACAATACAACATATGAGCACAACATGCCGAAAAAAGACATTTTCACGAATGACTTCTATCCATCTACGTAGATTTGGATGAACTTCATCAACATAGATTTTTAGCGGATCTAAGTCATAGACATGAGACTCACGGAACTCAACTAGACTGTTTTCTTTAAGAAAGCCATGAACTTTTTGAGGAAGACGATTATGTTCATTAATCTCACTTGGAGTAGGTATGAGGGTATTGTATGGGCCATACTCATGTTGATGTTTAGTGAGGGTTTTGAGAGACCATCCTTTCGTGTAGGTACATTGTCCATGGTTCGGAAGTTCAAGAATATGAGCAAATTGGTCAAAGGTAAGAGAGATTTGTTTATTTTGTATCGAGAATTGAAGAGACAAAGTTTGATCCTCGTTATGTACGAGCTTAACTTGTCTATAGAAATCAATGACAAATCGAGGACAAATTAGGTCATCAATTTGAAACAAGCAATCAAATCCAATTTCTTGAAACTTGGTTTTGATGTGATCATGGTTGAGAAAAGAGGACTCGACAATTCGTCCTTTGATGAACTCAAATAAGTACATTTTATTACTATCATTTATCCTATTAATTTGACTTGTTTTACTATATTATGTATGAGGATTGATACTTAATTGTTTACTTTTGTAATTCTCAGGTAAAAACAAGCATTTGGTGAAACTTAGCTATTTTGGACTAATTAAGGAGCAAAACGAGCATAAAGTGAAAGTCTACTGACATGGACAAGATCAAGTCAATTCTGCTCCAGATGCGCCGCATCTCACTCTCGACATGCGCCGCATCTCTATCAAGATATCACCAGATACGATCCAAGATACAAGAGGACATGCGCCGCATCTAATAAAGAGTTACGCCGCATCTTCTGGCGGTGTACGAATATTCCTGAATATTATAATCTTGGACCCCACGCGAAGTTAAGTACATGCGCCGCATCTACTCCTTAGATGCGCCGCATCTTCCCTCAGACAGAAACTATAAATACCCCGTAGACCAGACGAATTAAAGAGTTCCAAAACCCTAACACCGAAGACCGAACAGTAGGAACAAAGGACGAATTCAGTCAAGGAGGCAGCACAAGACACACCCAAATCAAAGATACAAGAGCTGTAAGAAGGTGCTGCATGCATTTAATTCATTAAGTAGTTTTGTTTTATTGTGTTAGCAAACTTTAATTCATCAGGATTGGTGGCTTGTGTAATGTGACAACGGAAAGATTGCACTCCCTTTAATACTTGCTTTCCCATCAATTAAAGTTTATATGTTGATGTCTTTGGTTACTACTTATTAGTGCATTGATAACCTCTGTGTTTATTAGTGGCTTGCGGGCATTTGACTGCGGGACATAATGTGGCTCCCACGGTTGTTTCTAAATTGATCACTTAGGAATAACTTTTAGACATAAGTAATCATTAAGGGTTTACTCGCCGATAAGAATAGGACCAACGAGAAAGGATTAACTACATACACTTCATATAAAGCTATCAATAAAACAAGTGACAATCTACTTAATTATAAGGACAGCCCTCTTATTGTCTCGAGTATCTATCTGTGTACGTGTGTGCTACTTGCTGATTCGTGCCTATTGGTTTATTTTATTATTTTAATTGCAACAAATCGTGCCAGTCTCTCAGGCTGAAACCCCCTTGCGTTAGGATATTAAAATACTGATTAGAATAACTAGATAATACGTTCCACTCTTAGTGATCGACACTCTACTTACCATTATCTTCATACTGACCGGGTACACTGCTCGTTAAGTGTGTGTGTTATTGATAAGTCGGCTAAATATAAATTTAAAACTTGAGTAGGCATTAAAACTGCTAAACCGCAACGACACATCACGCGCATCAAGTTTTTGGCGCCGTTGCCGGGGAGTGAATTGTTATTATCTGTTAATTTGATTAGTATTTTAATTAGTTTTTTTTCCTTTTTTTTTAGATTAATTGCATCATTGTACTATTTTGCATATTTGTTGTATTGTGTGTTAATTGTTTTCTTTTTATTTTTGTGTGTTTATTTTTGTTTGTGTGTTTAATTTTTGTTTTTATTTTTCGTATTTTTCTGTTCTGCTATCGTTGTACTGTGCTAAATCAAACGATACGGCGCATCTGATCTCTCAGACACGGCGTATTGCGTTTAATTTTTTTAATACAACGCGTTTAATTAATTCGATACGACGCATCTTTTCCCCAAGATACGGCGTATCTGTTTTTAATAAGAAATTTTTTTTAAGCGATAAAGTAATACGACGCATCTGCTTTTGCAGATACGGCGTATCTGATTTTGATAAAAATTTTTCTAAACGTTAACGCCATACGACGCATCTGCTTTAGCAGATACGGCGTATCTATTATTTTAATTAAAAACAGTTTGCGAATTATTAAACAAATATGGCGTATCGATCTCTATCGATACGGCGCATCTTACTGAATCAAAAATCTTTTATTTTTAAACGTAACGAAAATACGGCGCATTAACTTTCGTTAATACGACGCATTTAATTTTAATTAGATAAGCTGATTTTTGATTGATTAATTCGATACGGCGCATTCTTAAATTCTAAGCGGCGTATCTATTTTCTGAATAAAGTCTGATTAAATTTTAACGATTATAAGATACGGCGTATCCAACTTTTTGGATACGGCGCATCGTCTGCAGATATCAGCTATTTTTATTCTTATATCCGTTTCTATACTCATTAATTTCTCTTCTAGCGAACAAATCCTACTGATGATTTTACTTTGGATGACAGATTTTGCTATGGAAGACATGTCAGTTAACGGATATCTTGCTAAGGATAGCTTGTTTTCAGATTCATTCAATGTACTCATGATCAATGCAGATTTATTCTCTTGGGAGACTCCTCTTGAAGCTGCTTTTAAGGAATTCATGCGTTTATGCAACATTGACAAAGAGGTATTCTCTTATGATGTATTTGTGAGGTATACTGGAGAAGAATTGTCGCTCTTATGGCCTAGCATTGAAGCCGAAGGATTGAACTGGACTACTATCGAAGAAGATGATGGGAAATTCTATCTTGCATACATGGACTCAAGCAACAACAGCTGTGGTGGAGGCAACGCCCAAATCTCTTACATGCCTTATTCCGAGGAGTACTGGGGATTAAATGAGAAATATCAGGATAATGACATGAATTATGCTTTGGCGGAGTTACTATTTCATGGCAGGTTGGTAAGATTGATAGACCTCTCCCTCAATGATTGGCTAGAACTCAAATATGGTAGTCCGGAATTCGCCCCTGTAAATGAAGTCAAGTGTAACACCCGGTAATTTTCCAAAACCTTTCTAGCCAATTAATTTAAAACTTTGCATTACCTGAGAACTTAAACTTTTTATTGAACTTGTTTGGGCTTGAGAAACGAGAATTATTGCGAGAAACGAGAATATTGTCCCTATTAGTGAACCAGCACAACCTACAAAGCACGAAACGTATCGTATTTGTCAAAAATATTGATTTTTGAAAATAGTGCAAATTTATACTCGTTTTTATTGGAAAAATCATTTCGTGAACGATGGCGCAAGTTTCGTAATTTTTCGAGTCCGTTTGCTATGTCGTTTGAGCCCCGAAGTGTTTATCGTTAGAAGTTTACTACGTTGGCAACTATAACCCCTAAACTAACAACTTTACTCTACCCTACACTTTCAAAAATTACAAAACCCACCCTATACTTCTACCCAAGTATATATACCCCATCACACCCCACACCACTCATTTTTATTCACAAAACACACACACAAATATCTTTAACACTCTTTCTCCCTCTCTTGAAGTTTCCGGCCGGCCACCCTCCGGCGACACCAGCAGAATCCGGCGACCCTCGCCGGAATATTTTTCCGGCCACCCTTTTTCTTGTACGATCTTGTAGATCGGGATACCCTCATCACCACCGTACCACCCACGCACCCCCAAACACCCCCGTTCGCTCTCACGCGCCACCACCGACGACGCCGCCACCACCACAAGCTACCACCACCTTCCTATTCGCTTCTCTTGACGGTAAACAACCCCCACGCGCCTACTATCTTCATTTTTGATAAAAGTTTTCAAAACCCTAATTCGTATTTTTAAATAAATCCGATTTTTATTGTCTCCTTTTTATAAAAATGGTTTAAATGTTGTTAAAAACCCTCGTGTGGATGTTTTATGCTGCGACTCACCTCGAATCGGTCAACTCACCGAGTCAACTCGGTTGACTCGATGAGATATTATTGTTTTGTTGTTATTTTGATGTTTGATAATGATGATATAGTTGTTTGTGGACTCGGGTTTATTTTTGAGTCCGTTTTGGTTTGATGGGTGCTCGACAGCCGACCACCACCACCACCGAGGCTTAGGGTGGTGGTGGGGATGATATTATTGATGTTGTTATTGTTGTTTTGGTAGACTGGTTTGGATTTGGATTAGTTTTGGATTGAGCCGAAGGGTATAGAGCTCGGATTTGGGTTTCGGATTTGGTTTTGGTCTTGATTGAGTTGTTATTATTGTTGTTGTATATTGTGCTGGTCTCGGGTTTGAGCCGAGAAGTCCTTGGGCTTGGTTGATACCAAGCCGTGACTCGTCTCGGCGAAATTTATTTAATTATGTGTTGTGTTTGTTTTATTTAAATGTGTTTGGTAACGGTTTCGGCAATATCTTGACATGGGTTAACACGACGAATAATAATAAACTTGACTAATAAAACTATGAAACCTAAAATACAATTGATATAGTTAAGTGGATTTGAATATCGGACTTGGATCCGTATTATTATTATTTGTGATGGACAAGATTTGGACGTATTGGATTTACGGTGTTAGTTATTTGGACTTATGGACCCTTTGGTACGAAAACTACGAAATGGTCGATAAACTAAACAACTAATATATACGGGAATAATGTGTCCAAATATATATTGAATTGTGACGTTAGTGATAAAATTTGGTAATTTGATGTTAATAAATACCTAATCAAAGAGTCGTTGACTCGGGAAAATGTTCTATAAACGGGCAGGTCATGCCGAAATTTTGTAAAATCTTTTGTAACACTTAAACGTTTAAGATTTATAAACTATTTAAAAACCTTTTCATTTATATTACTTTCAACGTTATATTTTGGGAAAATGGGAAAAGCCGAGACTTGTTATTAATGTGTTATAGTTTATTTGCGTGTGTCTTTCATTTCTTTTCGACGACTTTCTTTGAGGAGCTCTTTCGTCAACTCTTGTCTTTCTTGAGTTTCTTTCGTTTCGACGACGTATTCGTTTTCTAACTTTCTTGTCTTCCACACGAGACTTTTTAAAACCCTTTTTCTTTCAAATGCCATTGTTATTAAACCTTTTATTCAAGTATTGATTATTGAAGTATTCGAGTATTATTTATTAAATCATTTTGGATATTATATCTGAGTTATGTCATTAATTGATTAGGTTGTGCTGAGGTTCATTTGCTGTGCCGTACCATCTGATTGTTATCTCGTTTTCTCTGTGACTAAGGTGTGATTCATAGCCCCACTTGCGCGCTATTAAATATTTATAAATCCCGTGGGGGAGATACATGCTACTTACTGTTTTTTTCTGAGCACAATTGTTTATTGTATGCTATTCCTGATTGACGCTATGAATGCTAAGTACCTTCCTTGCCAAAAGCAAGTCCCTCGATCATGAACCATTAATCACCTGCGGGTGAGCGCGATTATAGTTTATAGGCCTATAGGATTTGACCGTCCCACCCCTGTTGACCAGGTAGGCAACATGGGTGTTCTATAATTGAGTTAACTAGGTATTTGGCAAGATACCTGGCTTTGGGGGCAACTTTTATGATTATGAAGTTCCGCGGTTATTGTCGACTTACGCCAGAGTTTCTGGTGCTGGTTAACGCTTTGTGTGTCATGAGCTTAGCAAATCCAGAGAATTATGTGACGCTTACTCGATATTTGCATTTGTTGCTTATATCTTCCAGACTAAAATCTTGTGCTCAACTAATTTTTATTAAACCTATGGATTACACTCAACCTTTGTGTTGACTTTTTAAGCATGTTTATCTCAGGTAATTGATTTCTGAAGTGTGCACGAGGAAGGGCTGAAGGTTCCGGATGGCTATCTGTGGGTTGTGTTTTGTTATTTCTATCTAAATTTTCCGCTGCAAACTACGTTATTTTTCCGCTGCAAACTACTTTATTTTTCCGCTGCAAACTATTTTATTATCCGCTGCTTAATGTGTTAAGAGTCTTTTGAACTCTAATGGTTGAACTTTGTATTTGAATGTGGTATTTTATTAAAACGTCTCGTTATGAGATCGTTTATCTATGATTTTGACTCACTACCCCTCGAGTAGCACCCCAAGCTCAGTCCCGCTGCCATATTTCGAGTTGGGGGTGTTTCAGAATGGTATCAAGAGCCAAGGTTTATAGAGAACGAGGTCATACTCGACTATAAACATTTTCCGTGTGAGTCAAAACATTTTCCGAAATCGATAGCCATCAGCCTTCCGTGCCGCTTCACTCGTAAGTACTTTATTACTGTATGTTTGGATTTTCACTACTATTTCATTTTTATATGAAACTATTTTATAAACATTTGGCTAGAAATTTTTATACTTGTCCCGATGCTCCATGGAGAGTATTACGGCTACATCAATTCCCACCGGCCAATTATCAGTTGCACCCGTCGATCACCCCTTGCACCACCTAGTCCAGAAATGGACCCACACCCTATTAATGTACCTCACCCGGATGATGAGAAGATGGATGATAATGATGAGAAGATAGGAGACCGTCAGTAGGGATTAGTGATCATCTTTATTATGGTAGTTTATTATTGTAGTAGTGGTTTACCTTGTACGTACTGAACTGACTAGTTTCGGTTAGTAGATTTGATAAGAAACTTGTAGTCGTTTTGCATATCTTGCATGACTGATGACAAGTATCGAATCTACGATGTATTTTGGTGATGTACTATTATGATGTTGAATGGACGCTATATTATGATGTATCATTGTATTGTTTACTTTTGTGTTATGATTCTGTTATGTTAATCAAATACTTATAATGTTTTACATTGTGATGATTGATAGAATCATGCCACCTAAGAAGATGACCCCGGCTGCAATCCAGAAACTAATTGAAGAAGGCATAGCTGCGGCCCTCGCCGATCAAGCAGGTGCTAATAATCAAAATGCTGGGCAAGCAGGAGTGCAGCCTGTCCCGGAGAACCGTTCCTGCACCTACAAAGAGTTCATGAGCTGCAAGCCCACTACTTTCAAAGGAATCGAGGGAGCTGTCGGCTTAACACAGTGGTTTGAAAAGATGGAATCTGTGTTCTTGAGGAGTAACTGCACGGAAGACTGCAAGGTAAAGTATGCCACAGGAACCTTGATTGAACATGCATTATCCTGGTGGAATGCATATGCTCAGGATATTGGGTTGGAGAGAGCTTACAGTATGTCTTGGGAAGACTTCAAGAAGGAAATGATGAAAAAGTATTGCTCCCGCAGTGATATGAGAAAGTTGGATACTGAATTCTATTACTTGGCTGTGAAAGGTGTTGATCTTGCCACCTATGTTCGTCGATTCCAAGAGTTGAAAGTCTTTTGTGCCCATATGGTACCGGATAATGAGAAGCTGCTTGAAAAGTTTATTGGTGGTCTACCAGCTAGTATTGAAGGGCTTGTAACGTCATACAACTCGCAGACCTTGGATGATGCAATCCGTGTAGCTGAACGACTAATGGATCAGGCCATCAAGAATGGAACAGCTCAGAAGGGTAACAACTTTGATCATAAGAGGAAGTGGGATGACTACAGAAGGAACAACAACAACAACAACAACAACAACAACAACTACAACAACCGCAACAACAACAATAACCAGTACCGCAATAACAATCACCACAATCAGCAGAACCGACGCCAAGAGGCTGTCAGAGCATATGTAGCTGCACCAGCACAGACTGGGGGATATGCTGGAAAGTATCCGTACTGTGAAAAATGTAACCATCACCACCCTGGACCGTGCACTGCGAGATGTCAGAACTGCAACAAGGTTGGGCATGTTGCTAAGAACTGTAAGGGAAAAGCTGTGGCTACAGGGAGTAATGCACAGCCGGTTGTAACATGTTTTGGATGTGGGGAGCGTGGACATTACAAGAGCCAGTGCCCGAAAAATACTGGACAAAAGACCGAAGGTGCTCGTGGCAGAGCATACGTGCTGGGAAATGGAGAGCAGTATCAGGACCCAAATGTCGTTACCGGTACGTTTCTACTCAACAACCTTCGTGTTAAAGTCTTATTTGATTCTGGTGCCGATATGAGCTTTATATCTTCTAAGATTTCACCGCTACTAAATCTCACCCCTACCATTCTAGACACCAGTTATAGTATTGAACTAGCTAATGGAAATCTGGTTAATACTTGCACCGTAATCCGAGACTGTACCTTAAACCTTCTAGATCACCCGTTTAGCATCGACCTTATGCCCATTGAACTCGGAAGCTTTGACGTAGTTGTGGGAATGGATTGGTTGTCCAAACATCGAGCCATCATTATTTGCGGTGAACGGGTTGTTCATATCCCTCTTGATGACGAGACTTTGGTTGTCCGCGGAGACCGTAGTGGAACCCGTTTGAGTATTATCTCCTGCATTAAGACTTTGAAGTACATCGAGAAAGGTTGTCATGCGTTCTTAGCACAAGTGTCCAAGAAAGAGTCTGGAGAGAGGCGACTCGAGGACGTCCCGATTGTGCGTGATTTCCCTGAGGTATTTCCTGAAGATCTACCTGGACTTCCACCAGCTCGACAAGTGGAGTTCTTAATCGACCTAGTTCCGGGAGCTGCACCCGTGGCTCGTGCACCGTATCGACTCGCTCCTACCGAAATGCAAGAACTGTCTAAGCAGTTGCAAGAGTTGTTGGATAAAGGGTTCATCCGACCTAGTTCATCACCGTGGGGAGCACCGGTGTTGTTCGTAAAGAAGAAAGATGGTTCGTTTAGGATGTGCATTGACTATCGCGAATTGAACAAGCTGACAGTGAAGAATCGCTACCCGTTACCGAGAATTGATGATTTGTTTGACCAGCTGCAAGGATCAGATTACTACTCGAAGATAGATCTGAGGTCAGGTTACCACCAACTTAGAGTCCGGGAAGAGGATATTCCCAAAACGGCGTTCAGGACTCGCTATGGTCACTATGAATTCAAGGTAATGCCATTTGGTTTGACAAACGCACCGGCTGTATTCATGGACCTCATGAACCGAGTGTGTAAACCATACTTGGACAAGTTTGTCATAGTCTTTATCGATGATATTTTGATTTACTCCAAGACTGAAGAAGAGCACAAGCAACATCTGACGACAATTCTCAAATTACTCAAGGAAGAACAACTGTATGCCAAATTCTCTAAGTGTGAATTTTGGATTCGCAGAGTACAATTTCTTGGTCATGTGATTGACAACAAAGGGTTGCATGTAGATCCCGCGAAGATTGAAGCTATTGAGAATTGGCCAACACCTTCTAATGCTACAGAGATCCGACAATTTTTGGGATTAGCCGGGTATTACCGGAGATTCATCGAGGGATTCTCCAAGGTTGCTAAACCATTAACTGCATTGACTCAGAAGAATAAGAAGTATGAATGGGGAAATGATGAAGAAGAAGCATTCCAAATCCTGAAGCGAAAACTGTGTAGTGCACCGATTTTGGCGTTGCCAGACGGAGTGGAGGATTTTGTGGTATACTGCGATGCATCCTATCATGGTTTAGGAGCAGTTTTGATGCAGAGAGGGAAAGTCATGGCATATGCTTCCCGACAACTTAAGACCCACGAGGAGAAGTATACTACGCATGATTTAGAGTTGGGCGCAGTGGTTTTTGCACTCAAGATATGGAGACACTATCTATACGGGACGAAGTGTGTCGTATACACCGATCACAAGAGTCTTCAGCATATCTTAGATCAGAAGGAGCTGAATATGAGACAACGACGATGGTTAGAAACTCTAAGTGATTACGACTGTGAAATCAGATATCACCCAGGAAAGGCAAACGTTGTTGCTGATGCCTTGAGCCGTAAAGAACGACTGAAACCCCTACGAGTTCGAGCTCTAGTTATGACCATCAATTCGAACCTTCCCGCTCAAATTCTCCGTGCTCAAGAAGAAGCAGTAGAACAAGAAGGTCTCCAGGATAAGAGCCTTCAAGGAATGATACAAAAGAAGTTTGAGAGACGTTCGGATGGAACGTTGTGTTATAAAGGAAGAAGTTGGGTGCCACGTCATGGAGGACTGCGAGACTTGATTATGCACGAGTCTCATAAGTCAAAATACTCTATTCACCCAGGATCCGACAAAATGTATCATGACCTCAAGGAACTGTACTGGTGGCCGAATATGAAAGCTGAAGTTGCTGACTATGTTCGAAGGTGTTTGACATGCGCAAAAGTTAAGGCCGAACATCAGAAACCGTCTGGTCTTCTACAACAGCCCGAGATTCCCGAATGGAAGTGAGAACGGATCACAATGGATTTCGTCACTAAACTCCCAAGGACTGCAACTGGTTTTGATGCTATATGGGTCATAGTCGATCGATTGACGAAATCAGCACATTTTATACCGATCAAGGAAAAATACGGCATGGATAAGTTAACAAGGCTCTATGTGAAGGAGATAGTATCGAGACATGGAGCTCCCATATCTATCATCTCCGACAGAGATGGCAGGTTTACTTCAAACTTTTGGTGGTCGCTTCAAGATTCCTTCGGTACAAAACTCGACATGAGCACTGCATATCACCCACAAACAGATGGCCAGAGTGAAAGGACGATTCAGACGTTGGAGGATATGCTCCGGGCCTGTGTAATTGATTTTGGAAATGGGTGGGATACACATTTGCCTTTGATCGAGTTTTCATACAACAACAGCTACCATGCAAGTATCAAGGCTGCACCGTTCGAGGCATTGTATGGTCGAAAGTGTCGATCACCCATTTGTTGGGCTGAGGTAGGAGAAGCTCAGCTCATTGGGCCGGATCTTGTTCGAGAGACCACAGAAAAGATTGTGCAGATTAAAGACCGATTGAAGATCGCGCGAGACCGTCAGAAAAGTTACGCAGACGTAAGACGCAAACCCCTTGAGTTTCAGGTTGGGGATAGAGTTATGTTGAAGGTTTCACCATGGAAGGGAGTGATTCGTTTCGGCAAGCGGGGAAAGCTGAACCCCAGGTACATAGGACCGTTCAAGATTCTGAACCGAGTTGGTCCTGTAGCTTATAAGCTAGAATTACCACCAGAGCTCAGTAGGGTACATCCTGTATTCCACGTGTCTAATTTGAAGAAATGTTTGTCCGATGAGACAGCCGTGATTCCACTCGATGAGATTCAAGTTGATGAGCAACTGAACTTTATTGAAGAACCTGTAGAGATTATGGAGCGTGAGGTCAAACGATTAAAGAGGAGCAAAATTTCCCTTGTGAAAGTCCGCTGGAATTCCAAGAGAGGACCCGAATTCACCTGGGAACGCGAGGACCAGTTCAAACGCAAATATCCTCACCTCTTCGAAACCGGAACTGATAAGTTGAACTGAAATCCGGGACGGATTTCCCAATATGATGTATGTGCTGTAACACCCGGTAATTTTCCAAAACCTTTCTAGCCAATTAATTTAAAACTTTGCATTACCTGAGAACTTAAACTTTTTATTGAACTTGTTTGGGCTTGAGAAACGAGAATTATTGCGAGAAACGAGAATATTGTCCCTATTAGTGAACCAGCACAACCTACAAAGCACGAAACGTATCGTATTTGTCAAAAATATTGATTTTTGAAAATAGTGCAAATTTATACTCGTTTTTATTGGAAAAATCATTTCGTGAACGATGGCGCAAGTTTCGTAATTTTTCGAGTCCGTTTGCTATGTCGTTTGAGCCCCGAAGTGTTTATCGTTAGAAGTTTACTACGTTGGCAACTATAACCCCTAAACTAACAACTTTACTCTACCCTACACTTTCAAAAATTACAAAACCCACCCTATACTTCTACCCAAGTATATATACCCCATCACACCCCACACCACTCATTTTTATTCACAAAACACACACACAAATATTTTAACACTCTTTCTCCCTCTCTTGAAGTTTCCGGCCGGCCACCCTCCGGCGACACCAGCAGAATCCGGCGACCCTCGCCGGAATATTTTTCCGGCCACCCTTTTTCTTGTACGATCTTGTAGATCGGGATACCCTCATCACCACCGTACCACCCACGCACCCCCAAACACCCCCGTTCGCTCTCACGCGCCACCACCGACGACGCCGCCACCACCACAAGCTACCACCACCTTCCTATTCGCTTCTCTTGACGGTAAACAACCCCCACGCGCCTACTATCTTCATTTTTGATAAAAGTTTTCAAAACCCTAATTCGTATTTTTAAATAAATCCGATTTTTATTGTCTCCTTTTTATAAAAATGGTTTAAATGTTGTTAAAAACCCTCGTGTGGATGTTTTATGCTGCGACTCACCTCGAATCGGTCAACTCACCGAGTCAACTCGGTTGACTCGATGAGATATTATTGTTTTGTTGTTATTTTGATGTTTGATAATGATGATATAGTTGTTTGTGGACTCGGGTTTATTTTTGAGTCCGTTTTGGTTTGATGGGTGCTCGACAGCCGACCACCACCACCACCGAGGCTTAGGGTGGTGGTGGGGATGATATTATTGATGTTGTTATTGTTGTTTTGGTAGACTGGTTTGGATTTGGATTAGTTTTGGATTGAGCCGAAGGGTATAGAGCTCGGATTTGGGTTTCGGATTTGGTTTTGGTCTTGATTGAGTTGTTATTATTGTTGTTGTATATTGTGCTGGTCTCGGGTTTGAGCCGAGAAGTCCTTGGGCTTGGTTGATACCAAGCCGTGACTCGTCTCGGCGAAATTTATTTAATTATGTGTTGTGTTTGTTTTATTTAAATGTGTTTGGTAACGGTTTCGGCAATATCTTGACATGGGTTAACACGACGAATAATAATAAACTTGACTAATAAAACTATGAAACCTAAAATACAATTGATATAGTTAAGTGGATTTGAATATCGGACTTGGATCCGTATTATTATTATTTGTGATGGACAAGATTTGGACGTATTGGATTTACGGTGTTAGTTATTTGGACTTATGGACCCTTTGGTACGAAAACTACGAAATGGTCGATAAACTAAACAACTAATATATACGGGAATAATGTGT
This sequence comes from Artemisia tridentata subsp. tridentata, assembly GCA_021014915.2. Lineage (NCBI taxonomy): Eukaryota > Viridiplantae > Streptophyta > Magnoliopsida > Asterales > Asteraceae > Artemisia > Artemisia tridentata. Next base: position 316,810,314 of record CP139504.1, on the reverse strand, counting down.
CCAAATATATATTGAATTGTGACGTTAGTGATAAAATTTGGTAATTTGATGTTAATAAATACCTAATCAAAGAGTCGTTGACTCGGGAAAATGTTCTATAAACGGGCAGGTCATGCCGAAATTTTGTAAAATCTTTTGTAACACTTAAACGTTTAAGATTTATAAACTATTTAAAAACCTTTTCATTTATATTACTTTCAACGTTATATTTTGGGAAAATGGGAAAAGCCGAGACTTGTTATTAATGTGTTATAGTTTATTTGCGTGTGTCTTTCATTTCTTTTCGACGACTTTCTTTGAGGAGCTCTTTCGTCAACTCTTGTCTTTCTTGAGTTTCTTTCGTTTCGACGACGTATTCGTTTTCTAACTTTCTTGTCTTCCACACGAGACTTTTTAAAACCCTTTTTCTTTCAAATGCCATTGTTATTAAACCTTTTATTCAAGTATTGATTATTGAAGTATTCGAGTATTATTTATTAAATCATTTTGGATATTATATCTGAGTTATGTCATTAATTGATTAGGTTGTGCTGAGGTTCATTTGCTGTGCCGTACCATCTGATTGTTATCTCGTTTTCTCTGTGACTAAGGTGTGATTCATAGCCCCACTTGCGCGCTATTAAATATTTATAAATCCCGTGGGGGAGATACATGCTACTTACTGTTTTTTTCTGAGCACAATTGTTTATTGTATGCTATTCCTGATTGACGCTATGAATGCTAAGTACCTTCCTTGCCAAAAGCAAGTCCCTCGATCATGAACCATTAATCACCTGCGGGTGAGCGCGATTATAGTTTATAGGCCTATAGGATTTGACCGTCCCACCCCTGTTGACCAGGTAGGCAACATGGGTGTTCTATAATTGAGTTAACTAGGTATTTGGCAAGATACCTGGCTTTGGGGGCAACTTTTATGATTATGAAGTTCCGCGGTTATTGTCGACTTACGCCAGAGTTTCTGGTGCTGGTTAACGCTTTGTGTGTCATGAGCTTAGCAAATCCAGAGAATTATGTGACGCTTACTCGATATTTGCATTTGTTGCTTATATCTTCCAGACTAAAATCTTGTGCTCAACTAATTTTTATTAAACCTATGGATTACACTCAACCTTTGTGTTGACTTTTTAAGCATGTTTATCTCAGGTAATTGATTTCTGAAGTGTGCACGAGGAAGGGCTGAAGGTTCCGGATGGCTATCTGTGGGTTGTGTTTTGTTATTTCTATCTAAATTTTCCGCTGCAAACTACGTTATTTTTCCGCTGCAAACTACTTTATTTTTCCGCTGCAAACTATTTTATTATCCGCTGCTTAATGTGTTAAGAGTCTTTTGAACTCTAATGGTTGAACTTTGTATTTGAATGTGGTATTTTATTAAAACGTCTCGTTATGAGATCGTTTATCTATGATTTTGACTCACTACCCCTCGAGTAGCACCCCAAGCTCAGTCCCGCTGCCATATTTCGAGTTGGGGGTGTTACATCAAGGAGATTATGACTTCATGGTTGACTCGAAGTTTTAAGAAGCAATTTAACGAGTTCATGGAAATAAAAAAAAATATGATTGGAAAGGTTTGCTTTGATGTTAACCATGACCCTAATGATGTTGATTTTTCAGAATGGTTGGCTAGTAAGTTTAATAATCATAAGAGCATGGATCGTGCTACTAAGGATGCATTATGGGTATATTGGATGAGAGGAGAAGATGAAGAAGTAGAAAGCGATTATGGGTCGTCACTTCATAATTCAACAATCAATGAGGGGATTGAAGAACTTTTCAGAATTGACATTGATGTGTTCGATTATGAGACACCCCTGTGCAAGCAGTTCAAGGAATTTAACTACCTTCTTCAAGTCGATGATGATGTGCTTACCGGAGATCTACCAGGATTTAAGACTTATGATGATTTCAAAAACACCTGGTACTATGAATGGAATGATCAAGTACCATGGGTTTGGGATAAACCATGGGAATTTGAGCACATTAATCACACCTGTACACCCTTCGTTTTCAAGGACGGGAGTAGTGTTTGGCCGACCTGCGATTATAAAAGTGACGGAACCTGTAATGGGGGAAGTATAATTGGGATGAAACGGTTGGAAACGATGTAACCTTTGAAGATTATGAGTGGTACGATAATATTGAAGACTGCCCACAAAAGGCGGAGGCTTTACAAGAAAAGGGCAGAATTGAACGCTTGAAAGGACTTAAGGGGACATCGGATACTACTTTCTGGGAATGGGTGCATAAACAGTTTGATGATTTCACGAAGCTTAGTCGACGGTTACAATATGATTTGGAAAGAGAATGGGAGGCGATTCAAGACGATAAGTCATTAATTGATGAACTAGATGATTATTTGATTAAGGATCCTTATTTTAAGTTTGTTGATAAAGACAAGGAAGAATTCACCAAAAGAAAGTGTCAACTACTTGGGATTCCTTACAATGAGCCACCCATGATTATTTCTGAAAAATTTAAAATCATCAAATATTCTTTGAGTCCTAATGAAGAATATACTGCGGTGAAGACAAAGAGTTATACTAGACTTAGTCGAACGGAAGAAAACGTCGCAGAGATATACGGGAAAATCTTTCGGATGAAGGACGAAGGATGGGCCGTGACAAGGACTTATTGCTGAGCTGAACGTGAGTCTAACTTGAAGACTCTGGAATAAAGACAAGTGCTTACCGGGAGACAACCCGGATTTATCTTTTATTATTCTGTTTTCTGTGTCGAGTCAGTCCAGGCCGCACGAAGATACGGCGCATCTCAACTCTGAGATGCGACGCATCTCCAGCAATGGTCATATCTTATTTTATTTTTCTGCATTTTTATTTTCGACTTTAAAACTATTTATCAGTTTATTTTAATGCGGCGCATCCCTGGTTAAGGATGCGGCGCATCTTTATTCTGATCCGTATTATTCCAGGCTCGATACGGCGTATCTTCTTCAATAAGATACGGCGCATCGACTGACCTGATGATTTTCAGTTTTAATTTTTAAGTTTTATTTTTCCTAACTACTAATGTATTATGCAAGTTTGAACCTTTCTTATCTTAGGTGTGTTTTAAAGTGTTGGTGGTATTATAGTTTCCTGGATTTCCTGTGGATACATCAAGTATGAAGCTTTAACGTTCTAATCCACAAGAAGTTGATTTTTGCTTTTATACTAATGGAGGATCATACCGAGCAAATCTCAGGGGAGTTTTTCTTGTTCTAATTCTTTTATTTTCCAGTTTTTAACCTTTTATACAAACAACGAGGACGTTGTTTAACTTAAGTGGGGGGATTGGAGAATTAGAACACTTAACAATTACTTGTCCTAAACTTTTTCAAAAATTATGCTTAAAATGTGCTTAATATATCAAACTTAAAAAAAAATTTTAGCATGTTTTTGTTTAAGATCTAAGTTACATAACTGCACACATGACGTTATTTTCAAAAATTGTGATTTTTCAAAATTCACAAATCTATGAGTGTGCCGGTGACTTGTAAACTTTAGAACTTGGCTTGTATACTATTCGAGACCACCATAATGAGTATTATTTATATAATTGGAATGACTTGTCTAAATTGGTAAAATTCTAGGATTACACCAAATAGCCTTTATATGTTATGTGTATTAGCTAACTACACTGGTTAGTTAACCCCCGTATAAACCCTTTTGTTACTCTCATTTTTAGAGTAAGATACCCCTAGAAAAACACTCAGAGCCATTCCTTTCGTTTCTTACACCTATGTTTAAAATGTTTCGTTACACCCTTACACCTTAGCCTACCCTGTAGATTAGAATCCGTGGTTGGTTAATTGCTATAGGCAGAGTGTGTTTCCTTACATTACCTGTGTTCGTGTGCGTAATTCATTATCTATGGTTAGGTCGGGAAATTGCACAATGCAATTGGAGTGAAAGTAAATATTGTATATCTTTGAGTTTATTTTTCGTGTGTTTACTACTTTCACTATTACCGTTATTTTTGAAGTCATGAAAAGTATGGAAAAATTATCCAGAATTATTGTTTTGGTGATGTGGTGAAATTTTACACATCTATGTTTATGTTTCAAGTTAAAAAAAAAAAAAAAAAAAAAAAAAAAAAAAAAAAAAAAAAAAAAAAAAAAAAAATCGAAAAAATGAGAAAAGAAAAAGAAAAAGAAGAAAGTTGGAAGATTGATAAACCAACGATGTAAAGTTATGTAAGTGGTCGATATCACCACTATTTGTTATATATTATATCTATGGATTGAATGGGAATTGGCAGTTATGGGAACGCCAGTTAAGGTTTATTCTTTGATTAAGATTTTGTTGAGTATAATTCGTGTCTACCTAAAGCGTGTGTTTCAAGTGTTAAAGCGTGAGTTATTCAATGATATGAGTCTTATTCATGGGATGGTTGGGATAGTGATTAACCACACTTAGGATTTTAATTTATTTGTTTTGTTTATTTTTTATTTTACACCAATTTATATCCCAAATGTTATCCATACCCTTTATTATTCTTTATCCAACCAAACCTTTGATTTATTGAGATTAGGGATTTGAGCAATCTTAAGTATCGTAGTCGTGGATTCGGCTATGTATTTATGATTTTGTCGCCCTTTTTGATATATTATTATTGGTGAAGTTTGGACCTATCTTTAGCCTATTCGAGTTAAGGATTTGAGCAATTGCAAGTATCGTGTTCGTGGATTCGATCATGTATTTGTGATTTTGTCGCCTTTTCTGGAATTTGAGATCGATAGTGATTAAGAATAATTAACCCTTAAGCCTAAAAACCCTTTTTACCGCTTTAGACTTGTTATTCCTTAGCTTTAGTGGTGGAGATGTGTATACTTGCCAAGCTTATGATAGAATATTCGTCGCGACTGGACAGTTAAACGATTAGATTTGCTTTTATCGACTTATTTTATTTTACCTCTAATTCGTTAAGTGTTTAGTTGTGTGATTATGAAATGAACGAATACATGCTTAAATATAAAAATAAATCCTAACATCTTTTAGGATACATTTTCATAAATGAAATTCTAAGGTTTACTTGGGGACAAGTAAAGTTCAAGTGGGGGGATATTTGATGAACTCAAATAAGTACATTTTATTACTATCATTTATCCTATTAATTTGACTTGTTTTACTATATTATGTATGAGGATTGATACTTAATTGTTTACTTTTGTAATTCTCAGGTAAAAACAAGCATTTGGTGAAACTTAGCTATTTTGGACTAATTAAGGAGCAAAACGAGCATAAAGTGAAAGTCTACTGACATGGACAAGATCAAGTCAATTCTGCTCCAGATGCGCCGCATCTCACTCTCGACATGCGCCGCATCTCTATCAAGATATCACCAGATACGATCCAAGATACAAGAGGACATGCGCCGCATCTAATAAAGAGTTACGCCGCATCTTCTGGCGGTGTACGAATATTCCTGAATATTATAATCTTGGACCCCACGCGAAGTTAAGTACATGCGCCGCATCTACTCCTTAGATGCGCCGCATCTTCCCTCAGACAGAAACTATAAATACCCCGTAGACCAGACGAATTAAAGAGTTCCAAAACCCTAACACCGAAGACCGAACAGTAGGAACAAAGGACGAATTCAGTCAAGGAGGCAGCACAAGACACACCCAAATCAAAGATACAAGAGCTGTAAGAAGGTGCTGCATGCATTTAATTCATTAAGTAGTTTTGTTTTATTGTGTTAGCAAACTTTAATTCATCAGGATTGGTGGCTTGTGTAATGTGACAACGGAAAGATTGCACTCCCTTTAATACTTGCTTTCCCATCAATTAAAGTTTATATGTTGATGTCTTTGGTTACTACTTATTAGTGCATTGATAACCTCTGTGTTTATTAGTGGCTTGCGGGCATTTGACTGCAGGACATAATGTGGCTCCCACGGTTGTTTCTAAATTGATCACTTAGGAATAACTTTTAGACATAAGTAATCATTAAGGGTTTACTCGCCGATAAGAATAGGACCAACGAGAAAGGATTAACTACATACACTTCATATAAAGCTATCAATAAAACAAGTGACAATCTACTTAATTATAAGGACAGCCCTCTTATTGTCTCGAGTATCTATCTGTGTACGTGTGTGCTACTTGCTGATTCGTGCCTATTGGTTTATTTTATTATTTTAATTGTAACAAATCGTGCCAGTCTCTCAGGCTGAAACCCCCTTGCGTTAGGATATTAAAATACTGATTAGAATAACTAGATAATACGTTCCACTCTTAGTGATCGACACTCTACTTACCATTATCTTCATACTGACCGGGTACACTGCTCGTTAAGTGTGTGTGTTATTGATAAGTCGGCTAAATATAAATTTAAAACTTGAGTAGGCATTAAAACTGCTAAACCGCAACGACACATCACGCGCATCATCCTTCATGAAAGAGACGAGACTCAAGATTACGAAAACTTTGTGTGTGAGAAGATGGAGTGTTTGGGAATGTAATCGGCTGTCAATTCATGATCGTAATCAAACATGTGATACATCTTGTTGCCTATGAAAAAAAAATTAAAATTAAGAATAGTTATTTTGAAGGTACGTGCCTAGTGTGTGCCTATATGCAAACCATGTGGAGGTGCGGTAATCTCGACTAAAATAAATAAATAAATAATGAGATTACCCAAACGCTCCTAACTTCACTTTTGCTCAAACGAATATGTCGAAAAATACATATTGGTTGTGTAATTCGATCAATATTCGTGAGATCTTGTGTGCATGAGAAAACGTTTTTAGTTTTTATCAACAATGCACGAAAAATGTTTCATGATCCTAGTTTCATGAAATTTTTCGAAAACAGTGGAATTGGGGTTTTTGGCGATTTCAATGTTTTGGCGCCAAGAGTTTTAAGTTTGAAATTTTTTGGTATTAATGACTCCTAATCCAATTTCAAATATCCTAGATATGATTCTTCATACTTAATCTAACAAAGTTTGGACCAAAATATGTGATTTAAGTGGGTTTATGCAAATCCTATGTTGAAGGAATCATGATTGTTATACATTGTCTAATCCTACTCCTAATTTCATAAAGACTCAATCAAAGTTGAAAAGCCCCAATTTAATTTTTATGTATGATTAAACCCTAGACTCAAAAATAAAGAAAATTAGAGTCAAATAACTTACAATTTATGTTGAAAAAGTAGTAGTAGTTGATAATCTTGAAAATTAATGCCTCGAATTTGATTTTGAAAGGGTGTAATTGAGTTTTGGGTTGTGAGGTTCGGTTTTGACAGCAATGGCAGAAGTTGGTAAAGTTTAAAAGTGAATAGTGAGGGAAAAGAAGACTGAAATACGGACTGTATCAGATCCACGGTACCACTAAATTTAGTGGTGCCGTGATCTGCTGGGACGAGTTTTTGTCCCATTTTGATTTTTGACGAATAAGTCTCGCTGATTTAGTGAGACTTTTTGATACGAGGAGAGAATTTATACCTAATAAATTCTTTTAACGAGAAGAACTAGACTAGACGATAAGAGATGACTTTAATATTTTTGAGGAAATACATAAGTAGTCATTAGAGGAATACGAGGGATGACTTTAATATTTCCGATGAAATATTTAGATAGTCATAAGATTTATGGGATATTTTCCATCATTCCTAGACCTAAACGAAGATAGTTGAAGGATTCTCGTTTGAGAGGTTTGGTCAAGATGTCGGTGAAATTGTCTTGAGAGGGAACTTTCTCAATAGAAATGTTTCCTTTTTGGACGTTATCGCGAAGGAAGTGGTAACGAATTTCGATGTGTTTAGTACGAGAGTGTTGAACGGGGTTTTTGCTCAAGTCAATAGCACATTTGTTGTCGCACATAATCGGGATGTCGTCGAGATGGATTTCGTAGTCAATTAGAGCTTGTTTCATCCATAGTGCTTGTTGACATGCCTTTCCGGCGCTTATGTATTCAGCTTCGATCATGGAGATAGCAAGATTCATTTGTTTCTTGGAGAACCAAGAAGTTAGACAACAACCCATGAAGGTACAAACGCCACTCATACTTTTTCGATCCACATAATCTCTCGTATGATCAGAGTCGGCATAGACAATAGTTTCTACACCGGTCCCCTTGGGATAGAACAATCCCAAGTGTATAGTGTCTTTAATGTATCGGAAGATACGCTTAACCGCTTCAAGATGAGAGGTTTTGGGATCCTCTTGGAAGCGGGCACAGAGGCTGACACTAAACATGATATCGGGCCTACTTGCCGTTATATATAATAAACTACCTATCATACCCCTATACTTAGTGCTATCCACAGACTCACCTTCTTCATCTTTCGTGAGTTTCATTTCCGTGGACATGGGAGTTTTCATGGGCTTAGACTCTTCTAAACTAAATTTCTTAAGCATCTCTTTAATATACTTAGATTGATTAAAGAAGATACAATCTTCCATTTGTTTTATTTGTAGACCAAGGAAGAAATTTAATTTGCCTATCATGCTCATCTCAAACTCGTCACGCATGATCTTTGAAAAATCATCTAACAGTTCTAGACAAGTTGAGCCGAATATAATGTCGTCGACATATATTTGAACAATGATGAGATGTGAATTTCGTTTCTTCGTGAAAAGTGTGTTATCAACCATTCCCATGGTATATTCATGTTTAAGCAAGAACGCCTTTAGTCTATCATACCAAGCTTTGGGAGCTTGTTTGAGACCATAGAGAGCTTTCTTGAGTTTATAAACATGATTCGGCTTTTCGAAATCAACGAATCCTGGAGGTTGTGCAACGTATACCTCCTCGTTGATAAAACCATTTAGGAAAGCACTTTTCACGTCCATTTGGTATAGTTTAAAGTCTAAAGTGCAAGCATAGGCAAAGAGTGTAATAACCCGTAATTTTTCAAGTTACTAATTTCCTGTAACCTCGAAGTAATCAATTATGAAGTTTTATTCAAGTCATTTTATTCATCTTCACATTTAAAGTTTTGCTCTGTTTAAACTGAGAAACAACAAATGATATTGCCAAACGAACAATGTAGCAAAACTCACATTCCATTTTTACTGGAACCGCACGCGTTTCGACACCGTGATAGTATGGCATAAGTTAAATAAATCAAAACAAAGAATATATATCATAAAGATAAATACGAACTTGGAAATAAGCTCAAATATTATATGACGACTCTCAAAAGTATGAACTCTCGGGTTAGAGACATTTTAAACAAAACCAGACTCGACACTGTCTAGCGAGACTCGAGTATTTAAATTATCCACTTCACCTTTAAACACTTATAAAAATTTACACTACTACATTTTAAATTAAAGTTACACCCTACTCCTGAATAAATAAAAATCTACAAATCCTACTCCACTAATATATAGCTGCTATTTTATTTTCTTTTTTTCCTTCTCCACTTTTGTCGACACCTTCATCTATCCCAAAACACTTTTACTTTTCTCTGCTCCTACTTAACCACCATCTTCCATTGTTCGGTCGCTATAGCTACTTCCCCAAAAACCTAGAAATCGATACAATCGAACCATCCCTATCCTCATAAATACCAGGTTGACTATGAAACCATTTGTCCCATTCATATTCACGGGTTCGCTTAAGATTTAGAAACTTATATAAATATTAGACACCAATTTGGGAGGTTAGTTGTTCCACACACCGAAAGTGAAATGGAGCTTAACTCCATTTTCATCCATAAATCCTCACCTCCTGGACACCATTCGAATCACACCAACACTACAAACACACCAACATCTGAGAGGTTCTCAAGATCCGGGTTTAAAGTGTGATTCGAATTGGAGAAGGAAGTGGGTTTTGGAGCTTTTGGATTCGGGTTTGATAGTGTTCGACACCTTCTACAAATTTCAGGTTAATTTTTATTTAAGATTGATTTATATTTTTTTTTACTTTCATTCGAGCCATATCAGTTGGAAATTTGTATTAGATATAAGCAAAACTAGAATCTTTGTGGTTAGGTTGATAAAAGGTAAGTATAAGAATTGAGAATAAGTTGCGATTGATCGAATGTGGTTTCGATTTAAATAGGTCGAATTAGGCTTAAATGAGTATGGTTGATCTTTGATGAAGAGATAAATCAATATAGTTGTGTTACTGTGAATGGATTGCGGTTTAAACGGGTCAAATTAGGTGTTGTTGTAAAATGGGTAGAAATGGGAAGGTTTGTCTTGAAAAGTCACGGGTTAGTTGCGGATTTGTTAAAAGGATAGCAGTTAAGAGTAGTCGAAAAGTACGGCTTGTCGAATGGCATTAAGAGCTTAAAACAACAACTAGCGAGACTTATAAGTAATATTGAACCCGTAGAGTTTGTAGTCGAATTGCTCTTTTAATATCGTGAGATCGTCATCGAGTAGTTGCGTAGTTCATAACTAGGCCTAGGTTCGACGTAGTAGCACTATCAACCCTTTCGCCAAAGTCTCGTTTAAGACAGTCAATTCTTTTAAAACATGCGAATGGCTGCTTTTTGGTTCCAAATAAGAATACCAGGAGAACCACAATCTCAAAAAGAAAACATAAAACCTGCATGTTGCTAAAAGTGAAATTTTATTTTAAGGTTAACACCGGGCCGAAGCCCAGAAAGAATTTGGATTAAATTTGTTTTAGGGCCGCAGCCCACTTTGATTTAACTATAAAATGTAGGGTGCGTTTGAGTTATAAATTAAAAAGAGAAATGTCTCATTCTTTTAAACATGTCAACGAAACCCAAATAGACAATTTTGATGGTACTTTGTACACAACTCTACATATCGTATGTTAATTATTAAGACTATGACAAAAACGATTAAAAATTGTTATGCGTCAATAATAATTACGCCGTAAAATATATAGTTAACACATGCAACAATAACATGTTTTGAAAATATATAAACTATTTTACGTTCATCAAATCTTAATCAAAAATACAAACTAAATTATGCCATACTAATCTAGGTCACGCGTTGGAGATACAACACACCATTTGATTCTATTGCATCACAGATTTCTACTACTACCAAGGTGAGTTCATAGTCCCACTTTTTACTATGTTTTTAAACCCGTGGGGAGATACATGCTACTACTTTTTATGATCACAATTGCTTGAAAACTATATGTCTATCTAAACGTGTTATTGCCTAAGTACAACTATTATTATATCGATTACTGTCGATACTATCAACTACTGTTGACACAATTATTATATCGATTACTGTCGATACTATCAATTACTGTTGATGCTACTTTTATATCGATTTATGTCAATACTACCAATTACTTTTGGTACACTGTTAACACTTTGGTTTCATTAGCTTAGTGCAATAATAACTACTTACGATTTATGGGTATAACAACGAAACCCATAACCTCTTAAACTTGAAATCTTGTGATCAATCATTTTACTACTAAACACTATGGATTCACTCAACCTTTGTGTTGACTCTTTTAAGCATGTTTTATCTCAGGTAACTAAGGAATCTCAAGGCACGGAGTTGGCAAGGGCATTGGAAACCTACTTTTTTTTTATTTCAAATAATTATATCATTCTTTTCAAACTCATCATCACTTTTGTGAAAAGCTATCTCTTTTGGAAAACATTGTGTAACTTCGAATATTGAGCTTTCATTTAATGATATAAATTCTACTTTTAACAATTATCTATGCTTACGACTGTGATCTAATTGGTAATACCCCGTTTAAGTCTTCCGCTGCTTCATTTCGATTTTCGGGGTGTTACAGATTGGCATCAGAGCCTAGGTTATAGAGAACCAAGTGATTTTCAAAACACTGGACTATAACCACGATTTCTGAAAGGACCATTTTAAACCTTACCACCTTATGCCCTCCGTGCCAACACCTTGCTAACGCTTGCATTGAGATTTGCTTGGCAGATTATGCATCACTCATGAACTTTTGCATTGAGATTTGCTTGGCAGATTATGCATAACGAACGAATTTTTATCACTATAGAATATAGCATTGAGATTTGCTTGGCAGATTATGCATAACGAATTAGTTTTATCACCTACAAATGTTATTACGACTAATGCATGTTTATATTATTAATGACTTACACTTATATATGTTGGGATATTACAGTACCATGTCTTCTTATTCATCCTACCTTAACGAAACCATCCCCTGTACTATTCGCACTTCCCCAGTTATTCAGATCATACCAAACTCAGATGATTCCTATATGTTAACGTCTCAGACTCCCCATACCCAAAGCCCCGACATCACGGAACCCATGCTCACGTTACCCGACTCGGTATCATCCATACCCTTACTCCCACACTCACTCATCCACTTACCACGGTCGGAGAGAATCGTCATGCCACAGAGTAGCGAGATGTTGGAGGAGGTGCCCAGTACATTTGAGATTGGTCAGAGTTCAAGGAGAACTCAAACAGAGACAGAGGACGACATGGTATGGAGAGATATACCATGTATAGACGACCGCATTACCACTATGGAGAGATCGGACTACATACCTCACTTATCATCGTTCGAGCCTTCGAACACTCCATACCCAGAGGCAACTCCAGAGGGTACAGAGGCGAATGTGGTTACCCAGATGCAGACCCAGTTGGACTCGCTGGCTAGGAGAGTAGAGCTTCACTCCGAGTATCTAGATGAAATACCAGCCGATCGTTTTGATTCATACGACCAAGACCTTAGTGCATTGTTTAGGAGGATGTCTATCAGGAGACAAGAGATCTCCGAGGTGAGTTTCAGAGTTGATACCTTTGAGCAGGCACAGACTGTAGCCCAGGGGGCAGTCCAGGGATTACAAGATAGGGTAAGAGATGTTGAGAGAACTTTACGGGTGGCTAGAGATACAGAAAGAACACAGAGTCAGAGGATTTCCGCCTTAGAGGCTATGTTGGCTGCCCAGTTGAGTATAAACCAAGTATTCCAGAGACGCTTCGTAGATAATGAGAGGATTGAGGAGTTGACAGAGACAGTTCAAGCACTACAGCGCCGCTTAGATGGGGAATCGGGTAGTTCTTAGATTTTAATGTATCAGTTGTGGTTAGACATCTAGCGTACTGTTTGTGACGTAATAAGGAAACTTGAATTTGATTGTTTTGTAAGCAAACGAATCAAGATTATGAAGACAAATATTGTATGTTATGATTTCCAGAATTTGATGTAAAATTTATGATTACCTTGTTGTTTCATCCTATTTGTATGTGTTGTGGATAGTGCTCGAATATGTTGTGATGTATTTATGATTGTGATAATTATTGATGTAGTGCAGGGGCGATCACTTCATGTGTTTACATGATGGTGACATATTTATCGTGATTTCTTTTCCTCAGCATCGACGTGTTACATTATGATAGTTTTGAAGTATATACGATTACCTTGTTAATTGACCATACTCCAACACCAACTCAACCATGAAATGGATAAATTCTAAATATGTGTTCTTGTGTCATTGTTAGAACATGGCTACCCGCAGCAGAACAACAGATGTAGTCGCCGGAACAATCATGACCCCAGAAGAGATCCGCCGGTTGATCACTGAGAGCGTAACCGCTGCGTTAGTGGCTCAAGCTGCAGCCACGACTCCCACTGGCAGTGCCACAAGGCCCACTGACGAAAGCGAGACAGTTGTGACTCGCAAATGCACCTACAAAGAATTCATGAGTTGTAAACCACCAACTTTCAAAGGTACCGAAGGAATAACGGAGTTAGCTCGATGGTTTGAGCGCTCAGAAACTGTTTTCACAAGAAGTGGTTGTGCAGAAGGCAGTAAGGTCACCTTTGCTACTGGCACACTAGAGGATGACGCTCTATCATGGTGGAACTCCACTGCCCTGAAAATGGGTACTGAAAGAGCTTACCAACTCCCTTGGGCCGAGTTTAAGCAGAAAATGTTGAAGAAGTATTGCCCACGTACTGAAATCCGAAAGCTAGAAGATGAGTTTGATCGCTTGGTAGTAAAAGGGTATGACATCCGGACCTATGACAGAAGGTTCCAAGAACTCTCTCTGCTATGCCCAACTAAGGTGCCAGATTTCGAGAAAACCTTAGAGAGGTATGTTGAGGGATTGCCCAAAAGCATAGAAGGGATTGTTACTGTATCCAAACCACAAACACTGGAAGAAGCCATGGAGACTGCTCAGAAATTACTGGAGAGGGAAATTAAGCGTAATCAGGCTCAGGGAGGCAACGATCACAAAAGAAAATTTGATGATCGTAGAGGCAATCACAACAACAGCTCGCATCACAACAACAACACTCATCACAACAACAACAACCACCACCACCAACAAAACAGAGAGCAAAAAGTCGCAAGGGCTTATATAGCTGCACCAACAGAAGGCAGAGTTTATGCTGGGAACCACCCACTATGCGATCAGTGCAATTGGCATCACTCAGGGCCTTGCACTGTTAAGTGTGGAAGCTGCCACAGAGTAGGCCATCATACCAAGAATTGCAAGGATAGAGGCCCCGTTGCTAGGAACGACTTACAGCGAGTAGTGACTTGTTTTGGCTGTGGGGAGCGTGGACACTACAGGAACGAATGCCCTCAGAACCGTGGGCAAAAAGTCGAAGGTGCTCGTGGGAGAGCATATATGTTGGAGGGAAGAGAAGCTCACCAGGACCTCAACAACGCGACGGACTGATGAAGTTTAGAATTTAGCAGTCCTATTCCCTTATGTATTATGTTGTACTAAGTCTACGACATCCCTAGTATCCGGATTTTTAAGACTACTTTCTGTTCTATAAACAACTTGCTGTGATAATTCCCCATCTATTGTACTTTCTATTCCTTTCTGATTTCCATATTATCAACAAATTTGTTATCAATCATAACATCTTTCCTTAAATTGCCATTTTGTAAACGGCATGGGTTGAATCTATTTAAACACTGAGAATTATAACGACTAAACCGAACATCACATCATTGTTCCTAAATTATACATAGCCTAGCTACCTATGTCTAATTCAGGAGGGATCATGTTATGCTGGGAGCAGTTATTTATAAATCCAAAAACAAACTGATTCACCATCTACAAAAGCTGAAGATTAGCAACTTTCTCTACATTCACCAAGTTCTCGACCGGAACCCTCATTGTTAAAATTTGTTATTAACAAACTCTTTTGTCTAACGGGTAGGTTACCTCCACAGATTTTTGATATTCATGAAACCCTGGTCGTACCTTTGAAAGAAATTCGACTTGACGATAAGCTAAATTCTGTCGAAGAACCAATGGAGATTTTGGACAGAGATGTCAAACAATTAAAACAAAGCCGTATTCCTATTGTCAAAGTTAGATGGAATTCTAAGAGAGGACCAGAGTACACTTGGGAACGCGAAGACCAAATTCGTGCTAAATACCCTCACCTATTCGATAAGACAACCTCGACCACTACCACATCTTAGGATTCGGGACGAATCCTGTCTAACGGGTAGGTACTGTAATAACCCGTAATTTTTCAAGTTACTAATTTCCTGTAACCTCGAAGTAATCAATTATGAAGTTTTGTTCAAGTCATTTTATTCATCTTCACATTTAAAGTTTTGCTCTGTTTAAACTGAGAAACAACAAATGATATTGCTAAATGAACAATGTGGCAAAACTCACGTTCCATTTTTACTGGAACCGCACGCGTTACGACACCGTGATAGTATGGCATAAGTTAAATAAATCAAAACAAAGAATATATATCATAAAGATAAATACGAACTCGGAAATAAGCTCAAATATTATATGACGACTCTCAAAAGTATGAACTCTCGGGTTAGAGACATTTTAAACAAAACCAGACTCGACACTGTCTAGCGAGACTCGAGTATTTAAATTATCCACTTCAACTTTAAACACTTATAAAAATTTACACTACTACATTTTAAATTAAAGTTACACCCTACTCCTGAATAAATAAAAATCTACAAATCCTACTCCACTAATATATAGCTGCTATTTTATTTTCTTTTTTTCCTTCTCCACTTTTGTCGACACCTTCATTTATCCCAAAACACTTTTACTTTTCTCTACTCCTACTTAACCACCATCTTCCATTGTTCGGTCGCAATAGCTGCTTCCCCAAAAACCCAGAAATCGATACAATCGAACCATCCCTATCCTCATAAATACCAGGTTGACTATGAAACCATTTGTCCCATTCATATTCACGGGTTCGCTTAAGATTTAGAAACTTATATAAAGATTAGACACCAATTTGGGAGGTTAGTTGTTCCACACACCGAAAGTGAAATGGAGCTTAACTCCATTTTCATCCATAAATCCTCACCTCCTGGACACCATTCGAATCACACCAACACTACAAACACACCAACATCTGAGAGGTTCTCAAGATCCGGGTTAAAGTGTGATTCGAATTGGAGAAGGAAGTGGGTTTTGGAGCTTTTGGATTCGGGTTTGATAGTGTTCGACACCTTCTACAAATTTCAGGTTAATTTTTATTTAAGATTGATTTATATTTTTTTTTTTACTTTCATTCGAGCCATATCAGTTGGAAATTTGTATTAGATATAAGCAAAACTAGGATCTTTGTGGTTAGGTTGATAAAATGTAAGTATAAGAATTGAGAATAAGTTGCGATTGATCGAATGTGGTTTCGATTTAAATAGGTCGAATTAGGCTTAAATGAGTATGGTTGATCTTTGATGAAGAGATAAATCAATATAGTTGTGTTACTGTGAATGGATTGCGGTTTAAACGGGTCAAATTAGGTGTTGTTGTAAAACGGGTCGAATGGGAAGGTTTGTCTTGAAAAGTCAAAACGTACGGCTTGTCGAATGGCATTAAGAGCTTAAAACAACAACTAGCGAGACTTATAAGTAATATTGAACCCGTAGAGTTTGTAGTCGAATTGCTCTTTTAATATCGTGAGATCGTCATCGAGTAGTTGCGTAGTTCATAACTAGGCCTAGGTTCGACGTAGTAGCACTATCAACCCTTTCGCCAAAGTCTCGTTTGAGACAGTCGATTCTTTTAAAACATGCGAATGGCTGCTTTTTGGTTCCAAATAAGAATACCAGGCGAACCACAATCTCAAAAAGAAAACATAAAACCTGCATGTTGCTAAAAGTGAAATTTGGGTTTAAAGTTAACACCGGGCCGAAGCCCACAAAGAATTTGGATTAAATTTGTTTTAGGGCCGCAGCCCACTTTGATTTAACAATAAAATGTAGGGTGCGTTTGAGTTATAAATAGAAAAGAGAAATGTCTCATTCTTTTAAACATGTCAACGAAACCCGAATAGACAATTTTGATGGTACTTTGTACACAACACTACATATCGTATGTTAATTATTAAGACTATGACAAAAACGATTAAAAATTGTTATGCGTCAATAATAATTATGCCGTAAAATATATAGTTAACACATGCAACAATAACATGTTTTGAAAATATATAAACTATTTTACGTTCATCAAATCTTAATCAAAAATACAAACTAAATTATGCCATAATAATCTAGGTCACGCTTTGGAGATACAACACACCATTTGATTCTATTGCATCACAGATTTCTACTACTACCAAGGTGAGTTCATAGTCCCACTTTTTACTATGTTTTTAAACCCGTGGGGAGATACATACTACTACTTTTTATGATCACAATTGCTTGAAAACTATATATCTATCTAAACGTTTTATTGCCTAAGTACAACTATTATTATATCGATTACTGTCGATACTATCAACTACTGTTGACACAATTATTATATCGATTACTGTTGATACTATCAATTACTGTTGATGCTACTGTTATATCGATTTATGTCAATACTACCAATTACTGTTGGTACACTGTTAACACTTTGGTTTCATTAGCTTAGTGCAATAATAACTACTTACGATTTATGGGTATAACAACGGAACCCATAACCTCTTAAACTTGAAATCTTGTGATCAATCATTTTACTACTAAACACTATGGATTCACTCAACCTTTGTGTTGACTCTTTTAAGCATGTTTTATCTCAGGTAACTAAGGAATCTCAAGGCACGGAGTTGGCAAGGGCATTGGAAACCTACTTTTTTTTTTATTTCAAATAATTATATCATTCTTTTCAAACTCATCATCACTTTTGTGAAAAGCTATCTCTTTTGGAAAACATTGTGTAACTTCGAATATTTAGCTTTCATTTAATGATATAAATTATACTTTTAACAATTATCTATGCTTACGACTGTGATCTAATTGGTAATACCCCGTTTAAGTCTTCCGCTGCTTCATTTCGATTTTTGGGGTGTTACAAAGAGTATCCTAATAGACTCTAACCTAGCTACGGGTGCATAAGTTTCATCGTAATCTATCCCTTCTTGTTGGTTATAGCCTTGTGCTACCAACCTCGCCTTATTCCTAGTTACGACGCCATTTTCGTCGAGTTGGTTTCTAAACACCCACTTAGTTCCTATGATGGTTTGATTCTTAGGTGGAGGTACTAGATCACAAACTTGGTTTGCGGTGAATTGATTTAACTCTTCTTGCATGGCAACTACCCAACTTTCATCCTTTATCGCTTCACCGACATTCTTAGGTTCTACGGTAGATATAAAACAAAAGAAATTACTTTTGTTTTGTGCTTGTTACCTAAGGGTTCTTTGGTTTAGGTTTCCTATGACATTTTCTATTGGATGGTTCTTGGATTCGTTAATGTTGACAACTTCGTCAACCTCAACTATTTCATCCTCAATGTCATTTTATAAGGTTTTCTTACCATTTACCTTTATGGCTTCTTCCTCATCTAAGTCATCATCCACCAAGGGTGATGTCTTAGTTGGTGGATGACTTTCATTGAATGTCACGTTGAGTGATTCTTCGAATTTCATTGTTTCTTTGTTTAGGACAACATAGGCTTTACTATTTTGGGTGTAACCTAGGAAAACACCTTCGTAAGACTTTGGGTCAAACGTGGTGAGGTAGTCTTTTGTGTTTAGTATAAAGCACTTGCTTCCAAACACTCTAAAGTAATCTAGAGTAGGTTTCTACCTTTCAAGATTTTGTATGATGTTTTTCCTAAGATTGGGCTAATCAAGATCCTATTAATTATGTAAGTTGAGGTGTCTACCGCATTACACCAAAACTTTTGCGGAATGGATTGCTCATTCAACATCGTTCTACACATCTCTTGTAGAGTACGATTTTTTCGCTCAACTACCCCATTTGATTGTGGAGTGCGTGGAGCCGAGAAATTGTGTGTAATACCATTAGCATCACAATATACTCCAAATTGCACTTCATTATCAAATTCTCGAACATGATCCATCCTAATCGAGACTATTTTACACCCTAGTTGATTTTGGATCTTCTTACTAAAGATTTCGAATTCATCGAAAGCTTGTGTCTTATTCTTAAGAAATCTAGTCCAAGTATACCTAGAGTAGTCATCTACTATTACTAAGGTGTAGTAATTTCCTCCGTAGCTTCGTACGGCGGATGGACCGAATAAGTCTATGTGAAGGAGTTCTAGGCATCTAGAGGTCGAGACCATATTCTTAGCTTTGTGACTAGAATGAGTTTGTTTTCCAACTTTGCAAGCGTCACAAAAGTGTTTATCCAACTTAATCTTAGGTAGGTTTCTAACTAGTTCCTTAGATGCTAATGATTGTATTAAACGCATATTAGCGTGACCTAGTCTCCTATGCCATAGAGTGGAATTCTCATCTATGGTTGCAAGGCAAATCTTATCCTGAGGCTTATTTCCTATTTTCATGACAAATAAGCCATTTTTCCTAACTCCTTTGCCTATGGTCTTACCATTCTTAGTGATTGATAGGTCTTGTTATTCTCACACAAGGTTACTAGGAGGATTAAGAGAGAGAGAGAAATGTAGGTTAAATCTTAAGTAACGAGAAAATCAATAATGCATTAACCAACTCCCATTCCCTTCAATGGGAAGGGTATTTATAGAGTAACAATTAGATGGGCTTGGCCCTAATTAGGAAATGACAAAAGATGGGGCGCAACCCATTAAACAAAAATAATAAACGCCCACAGCCCATGGGCCTTCTACACAGGCTGTAGAATAAAACTAACCTAAAGAGCTAAGCAACCTATTACAAAATATGATCGATACTTCAATAATCTAAGACGTGTTCCCAACAATCTCCCCCTAAGTATTGATCATCGAGGTTGCTTGACGTCATCTTTGCTTCTTTGGATTCTGACATCTCTTGGAATCGTTGTTCTTCGTTCTTGAATAAGTGATATGGTAACATAAGGATCTGCCTTTCACCGACATTCTTTAACTCTGGTGTCTTAGTGTCTTTTCCACCATGCTCATATAGCTTCTGACTTTTGTTCTTCAGATATCAAGTAACTTTGACTTCACTTTGATCTTGGACTCGTGAAATGTAATTCTGCTTGATCTTAGACTTCTCGTCGGGATATGAGCATGATGAAAACGGTGGATTTAGAACTTCCGGTCTCCATGATTCGCTGCATGTAAACAGTTAGCAATAAATCATCCGGTACTTACAGGTTTCGACTTCGAGATTGTTAACAGCATAGTGTGAAGACTTTCTCTAATCCCAACCTAGGCCGTTCTGAATCGGATACCCCCGAAAGGGCATACGAGATACACCGAAGTGCATCAACGATTCAGTGAGTCGCTGGAGATCACCTCACGACTGTAGACCATTTGGAACTAACAGTAAGCGTAACCCACAAGGGATTACCGAAGTGACCTGCTGTTAGGGCTGTTTGATGTTGACCCTGGCAGGATTTCCATTCAATCACTGAGAATCACAAATGTGAATTCTCTCAAGAATGTTCTCGGTAGATTGCTAGGATCTGCGTAGGACTCTTCTTAATTTTACAACTGGCGTCCATTAATGTAGAACAACCAGTGTAATGCTAAGTGTTCCTATGAGATCTTTTGTTGTATCTCTTGACTCTAGACTCGATTAGTGCTTATTTGTTTGGTCATCGGAGGCGTGGAGCATAATGCCTCCTTTTCAATACCAACTCATCTCGGAGTGAGAGGTTGATAGATTATGTAGGGATCTCCGTGTGAAATGAAACAAGTGTCTTTTGAGAGACACATGAGTGGCTAGAAGGTTTAGTGCAGTGCGTCACTGGGTCCATGACGTCTTAATCTTCAATACCGGTGTTACCTTAGTAACAACCAGTAACATATGTATTGAACCTGGTTTCTGCCCTAAGGTTGAACAATTTGGAGGGCTATTTCTTTTCACCCTTTTCTTTACTTTTCTTTTTAATTCTTCAACCCCTTCTTTCTCCTTTCATTTCATTATTCCTTTTTTTCATGATACCTAGGACTTTCTAGTTCTACACTATTGGAATTGTCCTTGGGTAGATCCCTCTGGCTCTGGCGGATCATAGGACAGTTATTCCTAACCTTAGTCACCTTATTACTCCATGACTAACCTATTATCGCCATAAACCAAACCTTTTGAAAATCTCTCAAAGTGCTTATGATTGTAAAAACATATTTTGTAAACACTTTGAGAGTTTTGTTATTTTCAGAAATACTCCTCCTTAACATGTTCTCATAAGTAGTTAAGGTAAATTTGCACATGTCGGGTAGAGTTAGCACTTTTGAATTGATTGATTTTCAATGAACCTTATCGTTTCGAGACACGCTTACATCACTAGTTAAACTAGCTTGAAATTATTACCCGTCCAGATCAGATTCAAAGAAAATCGCTCGAAATCGGTACATTCTACTCAGACACGTCCTTTTTGAGACACACTTACATCACCAGATAAACTGGCTTGAAATTATTACCCGTCCCGAGCATGTCTTTTCGACTACTGACATTAGTTATCGTCAATTCGAGGGTCAATTCTGAGTCGAGCTCTTGTGAGATTACAATTTTATATTTACCATATTTTAATCATCACTTATTCTCACCCTCAAAAATAGCATACTCATGGTGTTTTTGAAAAACATTTGATTAAAGTATGCTCGTTTTGAGGTTTACGGGAAGAATTTCAAGAACTTTGGTATTCAAAACAAATATTTAGTTTCAAATACTCCCCCTTAACGAGGGAGTACTTGTCCTTATGAGCAGAATTTTGAAAACTGAGAAAAAATTCAAGTTTAACTCTACTCATAAGAAAGAAGCTTTCACTCCTTATTTTAGGATTGAGGCACTGAAGCGTACCTCAGGGTCTTGTCTTTACAAGTACGGGTTGTGCACTGTTATTTGTGCACAAGCCATAGTCAAATTAACAAATGATGAAAGATTGAAATAAATATAAACCAAGGATGCCATTAGTTTATGCAGGACGTCGGAAGGTAAGAATGTTCGGAATTCTTGGACGCCCACCGACATAACTTTCGAATCTCCTCATCTGCGCACGAAACCTAAGCCTTCATTTGATGTGGTCTATGAACTTGTACGCTTGTCTGACGTCTCTTCTTTTCCACCACATATGCCTCAACCATCCTACCCTCAGCTCATTTCTATGGTTTTCCAAAATCCCTTCAAGTTCAGACTTAACATGTAACAAAGTCTCATCACCGAATTTGTGAATATCCTGAAACCCCATGAACCTTGGTAACCTTTGATTCCTGACATATACCAACCCAAATGGTCTGTCACGAAAAGTATAAGGTGTCATTTCTACGATCCCCGGCGGTTCGAAATCAGGCTTAACCAGATTTAACTGCTGCTGGTAGCTTTCTACCCCAAGGTGAACATCCTCAACTCTTTGTCTGATTACAATACTGCGGATGTAAATCAGAAGAGAATTGATGATGTCGTACTGAATACGACTCGGTAAATGCTCAAGCTTGCCTTGAATCTTAAGGAGATACATATCTTCAATGTCGTTGAGATTCAGATATGGATAATCAGCTTCTTTGAAGGTGTATTCCTTTCCATCTTGTCGTCGTACGGTGATCTTCGTCAGGAAGTTATACCCATACTTGGATTCAGTTTCAGCACTGACGATAGATAGTGTCCGACTCTTGTGAAACACATCAGTTTTTGTCGGTTTCGAAAGCTTCCACTTATAGAACCACTTACGCATATCTGGCCAGTGATAGATACCTAGAAGGGCATCGTCATTATATTCTTCAACTTCTTTGAGAAACAACTCGTTCATGTGTTCTTCGAAACCATCTATCACGTCAAGCGGCCGGACACTTAGTGAGGGATGTAGCATACCGCTTTTCAGGGTCCGTATTACCATATATCAGATACTCCAAGTCCTTATTGAAGAAGTACTTCTTGGGTATCTGTAGGTTGTGAGAGGGTCCGATGAGAGGTAAGGGTTTGGAATAATCACGGAGATTAGAGGAGCCAGTAGGATCCCAATTCACATTCTCGGACATTGCCCTTGCAACGTGTTCCAAGTTATATTCAAACTCCAAATGTGATGTGGTGACAGTCTTGAACTTAGTAAAGCCAGCTTCTCGAACCTTGACAATGTCGAAAAGCTCTAACTGCTGAACCCGCATTACTTTCTTAAGACGCTTCATAAAATCCACAACAGATTCGGTAGTAGGAACATCTTCAGGAGTATCAGGATGCGCATCCACCAGTTGTTCAAACCAAGTTTGCTTCGCAGCATCGGGGTTTACCCATTCGGGTACATGCAATAAAGCTGCATCAGCTGGTGGTGCAGTAACAGTTGTGAACTTGAGAGGAGCAATATCAGCTTTATGTTGCTTATAGATCTAGTGATTTAGAGAGTTTATGTTCAAAAGTGGTATGTAAAACATAAATAACTTGCATGGATGACTAATATAACTTGAAAATACATGAACATATATATCAAATGAAAGTATAAAATGATCAAAACATGTTCTTGAAACTTACTTGATGATTTGATGAGTTTTGGTAAGAAATGAGTAGTAAACTTGAGGTTTGATCACAAATCCATAACTAGGAAGGTAAATGGAGTATGATTATGACTTGATCTTGAAAAATGTATGGATTTTGGGTGGTGTTCTTGGTTGGGCCGATCCTAGGGGATGGGGTGGAAGAGGTTTTGATCTTTTTATTAGCTAAATGGTTATGTGTTATGTGTTTGTGTTAGTGGGATTGGAAATTAAATCAAGGAAATGCATTAATGAGGTTTTGGAAGTATTTAGGTAAATGGGGGGGGGGGGGGGGTAGGGGGCGGCACACATGGGTAAGATGAAGAGGATTTGATGTTAATTAAGATACTTGTCTCCCATTTATTTAGATATTGGATGATTAGTGTATACATTGAGTGTTATCGGGTACCGAGTTAACTAGAAATAACTCATGACGAGGTGAAATGAGATACGACGAAGTTGTAAAAATTGTAAAATCATGTTCCCTGCAAGAATTGGGTGTTAGAATGATTATCGGATTAAAATTTCGTAAACCGACGGAGTTATAAGCGTCAAACGAAAAGTATAGCGATTGGTTTGAAAACACCGGGTAAAGTAATAATATAATCTCTATATCATTATAATTAGCTTGAAAATGTATTAGGATCATTTTCGGGAGTATTGGGTATAATGTTAGTAGAAATGACTGAGTGGTAACGTTAATTAAACAATTAAGCATACGTTAATGAAAATCACACAAACCCATGCAGGAACTGATATGGAAATGATGTTACTGATGATATGCAGACTACTCTAGTCTGTGTGATGTGCCTTTACTGATGATGCATAAATACGCAGCTAAACCTAACCGGTTACGCGCATTTGAATACCCGTAAACCTGGTTTACAACATGATGAATGATGCTCATGAATAGTGATTTCCCTCCGGGAATGAATAGTGTCATGTGAATAGTAAAATTTTTGACGACTTCTCAAAGTCTCAAACTGACTTCAAAAATGATGAATAGTGAAATGATGAATAGTGATTAGTGAATAGTGATTGATGAATAGTAACTCATGAATAGTAAATTGTCGGGGTTTGGAAAATGACCTGGAATTACGAGTTGTGACAATCGAGTTCTTCTTGCAATGACTCAATCCAATTGTCGTAAGTGAGAGCTTCCTTAACGGTGAGTGCATAAATACAGTGTTCACCATCGGTTTGGAGTTTCTTGCGTGTCATGACCGGATTGTCTGGATGACCAATCACGTTCACTAAAGGGTGATCCTTAGTCCACTTGTGGGTTGAGGGGTAGTGTTGAAAGTTTTGGTGCATGTTTGACGGATCCAAGTTGCTCGTAGATGATTCGGCCGTATCTGGAAAGGTGGGTGCCGGAGCAAATGGATTGAAAAGTGCGTCTCCATCAAAACTTGATGTTGTGGGTACTTCAGAAGGTGAGGGTGGATCTTCAGCTGCAGTTTTGGTATTAGAGGCTGATTGATCAACTGATGATGATGGTTCCGTAGGTGGTGCATCTTCAGCAACTATGGTAGACGTTGCTGGTGTATCAGGTGCCTGTACTTGAACAGGTATTGTAGCGGAACTGGTGGATTCGTCAAGAGCACAACTAATGAACGAATCATCAAACAGCGGAGCAAACAGATCTTCTAAGTCCTTACGGTTGAAGGATAGTGGTGCAGCTGAATGATCAGGAAAGTTTAGACGGTTAGAATCGGGTCCTAAGCTGTTTTGCTCAGAAGCCATATCCGTGAGTTCATCAAAATGAGCATGTATCATTTCTTGAATTTGTCGGGTTCGACGGTTCCAGATGCGAAATCCCTTTGAATTCTCACAGTAGCCAACAAAAATTCCAATATCCACTTTGGCTTTCAACTTTCCAAGGTCATCACGATCATTATTTGGGTAACAGAGGGCCCCAAATACATGAAAGTAATTTATGTTCGGTTTTCGTTTGTAAACAAGTTCATACGGGGTTTTGTTGTGTCTTTTGGTGATCATGCAACGGTTTTGGGTGTAGCATGCAGTGGAGACAGCTTCAGCCCAAAGGTAATCAGGTAATTGAGCGTTGATCAACATCGTCCTTGCAGCTTCGACTAACGTTCTGTTTCGTCTTTCAACCACTCCATTCTGTTTGGGGCTGCGAGGAATAGATGTTTGTTGTTCAATACCGACTTTCTCAAAGTACTCACGGAGAGTGTGGTTCTTGAATTCGGTTCTGAACCTGAATTTTGGTGAGAAAGGTGATGATCATCGAAGGAGCTTGATCTTTGCTGCGAAGAAAGTAGACCCAAGTCCATCGAGAGAAGTCATCCACGATTACCAGAATGTAACGTTTCCCGTTGATTGTTTGCACTCTCATTGGTCCACACAAATCCATATGAAGAAGCTGGAGTACATGATCTGTACTGTGCTCTGTTTTTGGAGGAAAACGAGCACGAGTGCTTTTACCTTGTTCACATGCCGGACAAAGGTGATCTTTGGCATACCGAAATCTAGGAAGACCGTCGACTAACTTATGACGTGCAAGTTCCGTCATTGTTTTGAAATTCAAGTGAGACAAACGCTTATGCCATAACCATGCTTTTGTGGGTTATGCCTTAGAGAGTAAGCATATTGGAGAAGAGGCGGTCATATCTGATAATGAAATTATGTACAGATTCGTTCCACGTTTTCCTGTCATAAGATCATTTCCGTGTAGATCTCTAACAAAGTAGGTTTTCTCCCGAAAAGCAACTTCCAAGGCACTGTCACATAACTTTCCTACGGAGAAGAGGTTGTGTCCGAGGCCTTCAACGTAGTAGACATGGCTTATTTCGATGTTCCTGCTGATGTAATCCCCATAGCCCATGATAGCGGCAAAGTGATCATTCCCGAACTGACAGTTCCAATGAACTTTGAGACAAAGTTTACTAGAAGATTTAGGTTGCCTGTCATGTGTCGGGAACACCCGCTATCAACAATCCATAGTACGATTTGTATCACCTGCATCACAAGAAGACAATGCAGATGGAGGGACAGTAACGGTGGAACCTGTTGGGTCAGTAGCACAATTATTAAGCTTCTTGGGTAACCAAGTAAAACTAGGTTTGTTTTGAAGCCAACTTTGCCAATTCCAACTAGATTCTGCTTTCTTCCTAGTAAAGGCACTAGGTGTTTGGATTGTTCTAGTAGGGCTTATGGTCTTGTCTACGGTATTCTTAGAAACTACTTCTGGCGGTTTCCCTAGGATAGACTTGGCAGCGGTAGGGGGCCTAGGGGAAATGCCAGTAGTACGTTTCTTCTTACGAGACAAAAGGGTTTTTGCAACACAACTTTTATGATTACCATACAAAGCACTCGTACGAAAAAACACACAATAAGCATCAATACGACCATTATTCAAAACATTCAAAGTATCAGCATTCGTTACATCAGAATTAGAATTACACGTTTTAAAACTTGATTCTACTCTAGCTATAACTTGCTTTTTATTCAAAGTCCTAGTGTGAACTTCTACTTCTTGGTCCTTAGGGGAGCTGCTCTTAGGTTTCCAAACACTATTCATCACGGGAGCCTTGGATCTACTAACCTTAGAGGTGCCTAGTCCTGTAGAAGTGGAAGCATTCACATTAGTGGTCTGGGAAGATGCTTTCTTAGGTATCTTATCTACTTTATACATGCCTGGCTTAATCACATTCTTGTTTGCAATTTCCCCTTTTTCACTTACATTAATTTTCTCTCTCAATTCAATGATGATGTGTTTCTGTTGTTGAATTTTAGAATCTAATTCACGATTTATTCGAAGAAGGTTATTTCGGTTTTCGCAAACTTTATCGATGTCCTTTTCATATTTGGAAATTTCCTGTTTTAAAACAACATTTTCTTTCTCATTCAGATTTTCAGAAGCATGACTGTTTTGAAAGGACAAAGATGTGATTTGGTGTTGTAATTTTAACTCAAAGGCGAGACTCTGAGTTTGACACCAATGTAACCTCTTGTTGAACTTGTAAAATTCTTTTGAAAAATCATTTTTCACATCATCATTGACTTGTTTAAGTTTCTCATTTTCTTGTCTCAAATTCTCTATCTCTAATTTCAACAACTTAATATCAACAGAATGAGCATCAACAATCATATCATTACAATCCACAAAAATAGAATTCATAATCACAGAAATAACATCAGAACATAGAACATTTTCCAAAAGTCGATCTGCTTCTTTTTCCAAAGTTTTCTTTTGAAATTTTTGTTTCAAGATTTTGTCGTCTTTTGCTTTGAAAATGCTCATCATTGTTGTAATATCCGATTGCAGGTCCTGTTCCCAATGTGTAGCACAGAGTCTCAGGTGTTGAACATGTGGTAAAAATTATTGTTGAAAAACTTCTCTCTTTTCCTTTTCATAAGGAGAAAGGAAAGTAGAGACTATTATTTCTGAGTTTCGTTCAATTGCGTCTTCCAAAAATTTTATGTCCTCCAAAAAAGTATTAAAATATCGGAGGACACGACATGATTTTGGCATAGAAGAAACGACACCTGGATTTTGCAAAGAGTTATTTACTTGTGCCTCATTGGTTACAGGGACTACTTCAGGAAATGCATCTGGTTCAACAAACCATGACGGTTGTGATTTTTCCTTTTGCGGGACGAAGGTTTCGCTAATATGAGGTACTTGAAAATAATCACATGGTTTATGATAATGGTCTTTGCTTATTTTAGATCGACTTTCATCCGCCTGTTCTATTTCCTCCTCACTAACGTAAACAAAAACACGCATAAAGGAATCATCAAACAAATGTTCAACACCATATAACGTTGGATTTTCTTTGAGTGCTTTATGTAGAAAACTTGGTTTGTCACTGCCAATAGCAAACCCATATCCTTTTGGACTTGGTTTCACTGTTAGCTTTTGGATGGTGGTTATTGATTTTCCAGTTTTATACACAACGTTCTGAAATTCTTTAAGTTTGGATTCCAAGACAAGAATTTCCTCAATATATGAATCAACCCGTTTCCTTGAACTTTCTCGGTGTTCAAAAAAATTATTTTGACAAGTGGACAACTCTGTTTTTGTTTGATTAAGTTCAGAGTGAATAATGTCAACTTGTTTTTTAAAGTCTAATTTTTCTTGTTCCTTTTGTGAAATTATCTCATTCTTGGAAACGGTCAATTCACGAACTTGATGTTCTAAATTTTGTACCTGCACATATAACTCTTGGAATGCAAACTCAAAGCTTTTCTCATGTTTTTCTTGGTTTTCAAAATTTGAAAGTTGTTGCTTGTAGCACTCATTATCCTTAGTTAATAATGCGGCTTTTGCTTTTAGATTTCTGTTTATTTCATTACACTTTTCAATTTGGGATTTATGAGCATCTAACTGTGTCTTGGTGGTCAGTAGTAAGGTCATGAGCTCTGAGTCAGGCAAGAGATTTTCTTGTTCAAATTGGTCATTATCATCATCAGAAAGAGGATCATCAAATGAAACAACGGGGTTAATTTGATCATCATCAAATGTAACAACGGTGTTTATTTGGTCATCGACTTCCCAGGATAATGATGAATCATTTTGTCCAAGATTTTCTCCGGCTGAAGCAGATGCAAAGGGTGACACAATTTCATCAATTAGACATTTTGAATTAGGTACCTGAGACAAGCCATCGGTATCATAGACCGGGCCTGTTTCACCCATGTTCACTTCCTGCATATTAGCCATCAACATAATAGCTGCTTCCAGGTCCTCCATATCATCATCTGAGTAAGCATTTGCCATGAAGCTTTGCTCCTTTTTAGTGAGAGTGCCTCCACGTTCACCTTTGAGGGCTAGAAGTAGAGCTTCCTTGTGATATGCACTCCCCCTTGTTCTTGGCTTGGGGCATGCATTGGCTACGCGACCCTTCCCCCCGTAGTTGCAGCATTTAATCCCGCTGTTTCCAATACCAGAATTCCCTGTGTCAACAACTTGTGCCCTGTTACTTCCAGTGGAATTGAACCTTTGTCCACCTGAATTACTTATGTAGCTATCCGATCCAGATCTCCCTGCAGCTCGGTTTTGTACCTGAAATCGACCATCCTGAACAACTGCCTGATTTCTGGTGTTGGAAGAAGACCTCAGACGGTTGTTGGATTTGTTTGAGAACTTGCTGAAAGCTTTGGCAATCAAAACAAATCCTTTGTTCAGTGATTTGAACGCGTCATCGTCATCACTGTTAGCATCGGTATTTTCATATGGAACCATTTGTTGTGATGAACCTCCGTATGGAACGAGTTGATTAGATGTGGTTTGTGAGGGAGGATTTGTCGGATGCTGTGGTTGGGGAAAACATTGACCTGGTGGTGGTTGGACAAAACTCTGTGGTGGTTTTGGAGCAAAATGAGACTGAGGCATCAAGGCAAGTGAGTTTGGAGTTGGTGATGGCGTGAATCCTCCACGTGCTGCTCTATCCTTGTCAACTTCATATTAATGTTGTTTAAGGTAATCATACAATAACCCATAAGAAACGTCGTTTATCTTTTTGGCTTGTCGAACAAACGTCATGTACTTTTGCCAATTTGGTCCGAGACACCCCAGAAACTTAGAGTTTACTGCAATCCTGGGTAGTTTGATGTTGTGACGATCCAAGTCGTTGACGATATTTGTGAACCTGTGTAATACCTGAAATTCAGATAACCCGTAAAATTACCAAATTACCTCTGATAATATAAAACCTTATATAATAATTTATAAGATTCCGAAATAATTCCAAAACATCTGAAATCGAATTATATCTGAAACAAAATAATTTCTGGGACAATGTTCATCATTTTAAATGTTCAAAAAAATTAACTTATACATTTATATATATAATTCGGAATTATACAAATTTAATAATTATAATGTTTAATTCTTTTAATTAGAAAATATGTCAAATAAAATAAAAGAAGATTAAGAAAATCAACCAAATAATTATCATGATCCTATGGGCCGAAATTCTGGTCCTTTTCCCCCTCTAAAGTCGGTTCACAATAGTTAAAACAAATCCTTTTCTTTTTATCTTCAAAAATAACAATACCGACTATATACCAAAAACCCTAGCGATCTAAAGAAATCGACCAAAGCTTCTCTGCGAATTCTGGGCTTGGACAAGCATTTTTCTGGTGTTATTGGGAGTGCAAGGAAGCTAGGAAAATTAGTTGTTGCTGCGTTTTCTCTGTGGTTGGTCCTTGTTCTTAATTTCTTGTCGAGTAGATCAAAATCAAGGTAATCATTCTTGCGACTTAACCAAACGTGATAAAATTAATATGGCATTTTTACAGTGATATTTAGATGTTATATAACTCATATAAAATATGTAAATCGATCCATGCATGCTAATTCTATGCGTATGAAAAATATTATGGCTAAAGAACACGTAAATTGCAAATATATGAAATCCAATTTCTGGGCATAATGGCTATTTTATTTAGACCTCTTATGATGTATTAGACCTAGGAAAAATGATATATCGAATTATAATGGCCTAAATCAAGTCTTTGTAATTTTAGTGTCTAAAACATACGTAAATATGCAATATATGTTAAACGAATTTTCTGGGCATGTTCACTATTTTTCGTGGGTTCCTTATGAGTCATATGATCTAGGAAAAATATGGTTTTGATTTTTAGAAGCTTAAATTTAACGTGGTTAATTATTGTAAAAACCGGATTTTAGAAAAACAAAGAAACAAATAAAATAAAAATCGTGGGTTCTAGGGTTTGTTTTCTTGGGCATGAATCTGAGCATTTAATGTGTTTTAAGGATAAATAGATGATGGTCCAATGATTGGTGAAAATTAGGGTTGGTAATTGTTTATAAAAAGTGTTACCGAATTGAAGTTAATTGCATAAGGACCTGTTTTGCCAAGTTTGAAACTTCTGGGATATTTTTGTAAGATCATATACATCTGTAGGAATGTGGGAAAAATATAACTTTGGGGTCCTAAGTGTAAATTTTGCATAATAATGAATTAATGGGAAATTAAGGTTTCATTTGGAAATAAATTAAAAGTGAGGGACCAAAAGGGTAAATCTGAAATTCTGAGGTTGTTTTGTGTTAATACTGATATAAAAAGGTTGTTGGGTAATTTTGAGGATTTTTGGGCTAATTATGTAATTGTTATGGAATTATGACTTAATATGTATGTTTTGTAAAGTTAAAGGACTAAATATGTAAATTCTGAATTCTGAGGGGTCAAATATGTAAAGTACTAACTTCTGATGATATATTCTGTAAATATGAAATATAATATGCTTGGTTGGTAATTATGGATAATGTAGGGTTTAATTTGTAAAATATGTAATTATAAGGTTGGTTTTGTAAATTATGAAATTAAAGGGGTGTAATCTGTAAATTATGAAACTTAAGGGAATAAATGTAATTCTGAATTAAATAAGTGTATAATTCTGTAATTTAAAGTAGTTTTCACTAATGACCTTGTAAATTAATAAAGTTGCATTTAAAACCCTAAACTTTGTATAATTGTCATTTAAAACCCTAAACTTCTGTAACATGATAAAATGTACTGTATTCCATAATAAGCTCTGAATAAAGGTATAAACCTAATCTGAAATGATAATATATGTAAATTCTGGAAAACCTGTTAATTCTGGAAAACTTACTAAATCTGGAAAGTTACTAAAAAAGGAAAGTACATAAAATGATGAGATAAACAAAGAGTAATAATCTGAATTAAAATCTGTAGTAATTCTGTCTTCCTCTTCCTTAGGTGTGAAGAAGGAGAAGTCTTGATCATCTGATTTCTGTGGTTGTTTGTCTGATTTCTGCTGTGCTAATAAGGTACAGATATTCTGCCCTATTGCAATAAGGGTGTTTCTTTTCCCTTTTTCTCAGTATTTCATTTTCCTTATTAGGATTCCCCATACCTTTGCTATGTTCCCCTCTGTTTGTAAATCTCTGTGTAATCTGTTTATCTTGAATCTTTGTTTGAACCTTCTGCTATGATTTTCTGTTCTGAACCTTGTTTAAAATTCTGATTTGAACCTTTGATATTTCTGGACTTTAACATGAACCTTTTTGCCATGTACCCTTAAGATATGACCTTCTGATTTTGGATAGTTCATTTGACCTCTGACCTCTGACCTACAGTTTGATATCCGAGCCAATCACTAGGCATGAGGGTTTCATGTCCATGTCATTGATGCACCTTTGACATGACTCTAGGGCAGGAGAGTGATGACCTGTTCCGTCCCTGATTTATTTTATCTGGTGTGTTAAGGAGTTTCTGGCCACAGGGGGCGCATGGATGCATCCTAGTTCTGATTCTGTTATCTGTTATCTGATATCTGTTTATGTTTATATTTATGTTATCTGTTTATTATTATATCTGGTGACTGATGGTGTGTGCGATACACGTCACTCACATTATCTGGGAGTTGGCCACTCTACACAGGTTTGTTATATTATATGATATTATCTGTTATCTGGGCTCGTGATGGATTTCTGTTTTCCTTAAACCTGATTTGTTTCATTATCTCTTTTTCATTCTTTTCATGTTCCTTATTTCTTTTCCTATCCTTTCACTTTGACTCTGTATCTGTATGATCTGTATTCCTGACTTGTTCTGTACTGTTATCTGTTACCGTTTCTGTTTATCTATATATCTGTTCACTGAGCTCTCGTAGCTCAGCCGCATTTCTTTTCCTGCGGCAGGTACTTAAGCTAGGAAGCTGGGTTTTAGCTTTGGGATGAGAGCAATCTGATTTGGAGTTTTGACCTTAGTGTTTTTAGCTTTACCATCTGGATTTCTATTTATTTTGATATGCCATTGTTTAGGCATTTGAATATTGGATTTTTGTACTTCAGTTATTTCTGTCTTGCATTTGGTATAAGTCATGTTGACTTATTTTGGATTTAATGTTAAGACTTCCGTTGTTTTATTATTGAATGTTATGTTTGTTCTGATATGAAGCCATATATTTGTGACATCTTTGCCCTTGTCGGGTTGGGGTGTTACAACCTGTGGTAGTATGACTCCAATGATTCCCCTTGTTCAATCATGAAATTGGTGTATTCCATGTACAGTTTAGATTCCATGTCCTCCTGATTTAACTCAGTACCTTCCATAAGAAGGTGTACATGTTCCCACATATCCTTGGCTGTCTTTTGTGCATCTATGCTTCGGAAAATAGGATTAGGAATTCCTTGAAGTATATAAGACATTGCCAATTCATTAGCTTCTTGTTGTTGGACTTGTTCTGTTGTGAGTTGAGCAACATGAGTGGGAATTGTAGTTGCTGCTCTTGGAAGAGTTGCATTGGCATCACCTGGAACCGTGGTTGTAGGTGCTGGGTAAGGTCCTTCAATAATGACCTTTTTCATGTACTTACCATGGGGTTTCTTCTGCTCGATAAATCGAAGGAAATGACTCGACCACTGCACGTAATTACCCGGAGTAAGCATTGGTGGTGTATCTAAAGATTCAGCCTCATGTCGGGATTGTTGACTGCTTATACCATCACACATCTTATCAAACCAGTGAGGTTGTTTTGGTGGAAGTTGATAAGTCGGCATTGGCTGTTGTGGAACTTGTTGAGGAGCTGGTTGTTGAGGGAAAAACTGGTGTTGTTGTGTGTAAGCTTGTTGTTGTTGGTACTGTGGTTGAGGATATTGTCGCTGTTGTGGTTTTTGCTGTTGATACTGTTGTTGTTGATTTTGAAAGTAGTAGTTGTATGGTGGTTGAGACATCGCGTTGTAACCTGTGGATGTTGGATCGTTCCAAGGAAATAGGATTTGTGTTCATTTGTTTTGAAGTGCGCTCAACTTGTTTCCTAACTCAGAAATAATTTCTGTAGTTGCTCGGTAACTGCCTTACTCGGAAGAATCACACAAGATTTGTAAGACAATATGTTTCCTTGCTCGGAAAAAAATTAGAATGTTCCTTGCTCGAAAATTTGAGAAAATTCCTTACTCGGAAGATTTAAGATCGTCCTTACTCGGAAGATATATAAATATTCCTAACTCGGAATTTTATGAAATTTTCTAAACTTGGAAGATTCACAATTCTCCTAACTCGGAAATGTTAAATCTCACAAAGAAATAGCGTTTCTTCCAAACTTGGAAATTACAAAGCTAACTCGGAAAATATCTTTACTCGATAATTCTTTAACTCAATAATTCCTAACTCGGAAACAATTGAGTCTTAGAATTTTTGTTATCTCGGGACAATTTCCTAGCTCAGAAATTTTAAGCTAATTCGGGACTTAGTGGAAAATATTCCTTACTCGGAAAGTTTCCTGTTTTTCCTAACTCGGAAAATTTGCAATCACTCGGGACTTGTTGAAAAATTTCCTAACTCGGAAACGTTTCAATTACACGGGACTTTTTGTAACTTTACCTAACTGGGAAAAGTTACAGTTGCTCGGGACTTTTGAAAATTTTCCTAACTCGGAAAATT
The DNA here is from genome assembly GCA_021014915.2 of Artemisia tridentata subsp. tridentata. NCBI lineage: Eukaryota > Viridiplantae > Streptophyta > Magnoliopsida > Asterales > Asteraceae > Artemisia > Artemisia tridentata. The sequence goes on along the minus strand of CP139504.1, from coordinate 316,775,152 downwards.
TCAATTATTTCCTAACTTGGAAAAGGTTCTGATGAACAATAACGAATCATAAACAAATTCCTAAATCCTTGTTTATCTCTGATGCCACTTGATAGGTCTTGTTATGCTCACACAAGGTTACTGGGAGGATTAAGAGAGAGAGAGAGAGAGAGAAATGTAGGTTAAATCTTAAGTAATGAGAAAATCAATAATGCATTAACCAACTCCCATTCCCTTCAATAGGAAGGGTGTTTATAGAGTAACAATTAGATGGGCTTGGCCCTAATTAGGAAATGACAAAAGATGGGGCGCAACCAATTAAACAAATAATAAACGCCCACAGGCCATGGGCCTTCTACACAGGCTGTAGAATAAAACTAACCAATTAAAGCTAAGTCCGGTTTTATTGTAGAGCATGCATGTTGTCTAAGATTTGCAGAGAAAAGGTGGTGAAAGAGTGTTGTTCGAAGGTGGTGGAAAGCCGGATGGCAAGAGAAGAGATGTGATGAAGTCAAGATCATTCTTGAGTTTTTGAAAAAGGTTGCGGTTGTGAATGCAACAAACGCAATAACCTCCATGTGCATTAACTTGGTCAAAAGAGGGATGAAGCATGGTTGGAGGGTGAAGCTTTTGGGAGAGAATGATGTTTAGAAGGTTTAAGTCAACAAGATTGGAGAATTCTTGAGCTTTGAAGGAATGTAGAGAGTTTGGATTTGTCATTTGAGGTGTGTATGGTGGTGCTAATGAATGATCTTGAGAAGTAAGGTTAGGAGACTCTTTGTGAATGGATGGAGACTCATTTTGAGGTTGTGAAGCAAAGAAAGAGAAGGATGAGGAAGATGCTTCTTTGTAGGGTGTATATTTTGAATTGAAGTTTGGATTTTGATTGTTTGAAGTGGTGGTATTGTTCATGAAATTGCCAAGGCTTTGTTTCTTCCTCCAATTGGGCTTGACGGACATTCTAGGTTTTCTAGGGGATGACATTGTGGGGAAGGAGGAAGAAGTAGTTATGCCATGATATTTAGGGAGGAAGATGAATGTTTAAATAGAAGAAGAGAGTGTTATCTTAGGCAAAGCATGCATTTTATGTTTTATTAATTCAAATTATGTTTAAGTAATACAGGAAGTGTAGGTTAGGCTAGCACGTAGATGGTTAAGAGTGCATAGGCAAGAAATCAGAAAAGAGGATAACGATAGAAAACTGATGGACGGTCCCGTATATAGGTCGACATCCTTTATATATGGGGGACCGTCAGGAGATAAGGGACCATCACCAGAAGAGCAAGAATTCCTTCAGCAGAAGGTATTTCTAGTGTGTGCCTACATGCAACATATGTGAAGATGCGATTATCTCGACTCTAAAGAAAAGAATACCTAAGAGATAATCCGAAGTCTCCTTAGTTAAATTTTGCTCGTTTTTCCATGTCGGATTATATATTAGTTACACGATCCGATCAAGGATTTTGAGTTCATTATGCATGCATGAGAAAATCGTTTTTTGAATTGTATTAACAATGCGAGAAAGATGATTTTCCTAAACGTGAGAAGTTTTGAAAGAAGGAATTGGGGTTTTCCATGTACGAAGAAAGTTTTTAGAGTTGGTTTTATTCATGCAAGGACTATTTTTATGATAAGTAAAGTTTTAAAGAAAAATTACCCAATTTAATTTTGTGCTCAATAGAATTCTAGACTCAGAATAGAAGAAAGAGACTTACGAAAGTTAAGAATAAAAGATGTGTTACATCATTCCTAAACCTAGACGAAGATAGAAGAAGGGTTCCCGCTTGAGAGGTTTAGTGAGGATATCGGCGATGTTTTCTTCCGTTGGAACCTTTTCAATGGAGATGTTTCCCTTTTGTACATTATCCCTAAGACAGTGGTGACAAATTTCTATGTGCTTTGTGCGAGAATGTTGCACGGAGTTCTTACTTAAGTCAATGGCTCCTTTGTTATCACATATGATTGGGATATCATCACGTGTGATGCCATAGTCTACAAGAGCTTGTTTCATCCATGATGCTTGTTGACATGCCTTTCCAGTGCTTACATATTCGGCTTCGGTTGTGGAGATAGCTAGTGCCGTTTGTTTCTTGGAGAACCAAGAAGTTAAACAACAACCCATGAAGGTACAAATGCCACTAGTACTTTTTTGATCCACATAATCTCCCGCATGATCAGAGTCGGCATATACTATGGTTTCTATGCCGGTCCCCTTAGGATACCATAATCCTAAGTGCATAGTGCCTTTAATGTATGGAAAAATACGCTTAACCACTTCAAGGTGAGAAGTTTTGGGATCTTCTTGGAAGCGAGCACAAAGGCAGACACTAAACATGATATCGGGCCTACTTGCCGTTAGGTATAATAAACTTCCTATCATACCTCTATACTTAGTGTTATCTACGGATTCACCCTCTTCATCTTTAGTGAGCTTTGTGACCGTAGCCATTGGAGTTTTCATAGGTTTAGTATCTTCTAATCCAAATTTCTTAAACATTTCTTTAATGTACTTAGATTGATTAAAGAATATTCCATCTTCTAGTTGTTTTATTTGAAGTCCAAGGAAGAAGTTGAGTTCACCAATCATGCTCATTTCAAACTCGTCATGCATGATTTTTGAGAATTCATCACACATGTCTTGACAAGTTGATCCGAATATAATGTCATCGACATATATTTGGACGATGATGATGTTTGATTCTTTCTTCTTAGTGAAAAGAGTGTTATCTACTATTCCTATTGAGTATTCATGTTTAAGAAGAGAAGATTTTAGCCTATCATACCATGCTTTAGGAGCTTGCTTAAGACCATACAAAGCTTTCTTAAGTTTATAAACATGCTCGGGTTTCTTGAAATCAATGAATTCTGGAGGTTGTGCTACATATACCTCCTTATTGATGAAACCGTTTAGGAATGCACTTTTCACATCCATTTGGAGCAACCTAAAGTCTAACGCACAAGCGTAGGCAAGTAATATCCTAATGGACTCTAGTCTTGCTACATGTGCATAGGTTTTGTCATAATCAGTTCCCTCTTGTTTATTATAGCTTTGTGCTATAAACCTTGCTTTATTCCTAGATACAATTTCGTTCTCTTCTAATTTATTCCTAAATACCCACTTGGTTCCTATGATGGTCACGTACTTAGGTCTTGGTACTAACTCCCAAACATCATTAGACTTAAATTAATTTAATCCCTCTTGCATTGCGATGATACAACTTTCATCTTTCAATGCTTCATTGACGTTCTTAGGTTCTATGATTGAGACACAACAAAAGAAATTGCTTTTGTCTTGAGCTTGTGATCTAAGGGTTCTTTGATTTAGATTTCCTGTGACGTTGTATAAAGGATGATTTCTAGATTCCTTAATGTTGGTAGTTTCATTTATTTCTATGGTTTCATTCACATTATCAATCCCTAGGTTTTTCTTGTTATCTACGATGGCGTTTTCTTCATCTAAATCATCATCTACCAAAGGTGATGTTTTAGGTGGGGGAGGACTCTCATCGAAAGTCACGTTGAGTGATTCTTCGACGGCCATTGTTTCCTTATTGACGACTATATAGGCTTTACTCTTTTGTGAATATCCTAGGAATACACCTTCGTAAGACTTTGGGTCAAACTTGGTGAGATAGTCATTGGTGTTTAGAATGAAGCATTTGCTTCCAAACACTCTGAAGTATTCTAGAGTAGGTTTCCTACCTCTCAAGATTTCGTATGGGGTTTTTCCTAGGATTGGCCTAATGAGAATTCTATTAAGTATATATGTGGAGGTATCTACGGCATTACACCAAAAATTTTGGGGGATGGATTGTTCATTTAACATTGTTCTACTCATTTCTTGTAATGTTCGATTCTTCCTTTCGACTACCCCATTTGATTGTGGAGTGCGTGGAGCTGAGGAGTTGTAAGTAATACCATTAGCATCACAATAAACTCCGAATTCAACTTCATTATCAAATTCTCTACCATGGTCTGTCCTAATGGAAACTATAGAACACCCTAGTTGATTTTGGATTTTCTTGATAAATGTTTTAAACTGCATGAAGGCTTTGGTCTTGTTCTTAAGAAATCTAGTCCAAGTATACCTATATTAATCGTCTACTATTACTAAGGTGTAGAGATTTCCTCCGTAGCTCCGTACGACGGAAGGACCGAAAAGATCCATGTGAAGGAGTTCTAGACATCTAGAAGTTGAGACTATATTCTTAGGTTTGTGGCTAGAGTGAGCTTGTTTTCCAACTTTGCAAGCGTCACAAAAATGTTGGTCAAACTTAAGTTTAGGAAGGTTTCTACTAAATCCTTAGAAGCTAATGATTGTAACAAACGCATATTTGCGTGACCTAATCTTCTATGCCACAAAGTGTAGTTATCGCTAACCGTAGCCAAACATATATTGTTACTAGACTTATTACCTATCTTCATGACATATAAATTACCTTTCCTAATGCCCTTGGCAATGACTTTTCCATCCTTAATGATTTCACTACCTTCTTCAAAAAAGATTACTTTGCACTTATTATCACATATTTGACTAATACTTAAGAGATTAAAACCTAAGTTATCTACATGCTTAACATTAGTGATAGTAAGAGAATAATGAGTGATCGTACCTTTGCCAATGATATTACCTTTGAGTTTACTACCAAAAGTGACATTACCTCTGTTGCATGATTGGTATGATGAGAATAGCTTACGATTTTCCGTCATGTGATTAGTGCATCCACTATCTTTGATCCATTCGTCGGGCTCCAAGTTAATTCCCAAGCATATCTCTTTTGAAGTTCCGGCCATTAGACAAGCTTCGTTTTTGGTCTCTTCATCGCTATCACTCCAAGCGCCACTTATGTATGCCTTTTAGTTCTTGTCTTTTGTTTGATAAGGACATTCTCCTACCAAGTGTCTTGGATCACCACATCCAAAGCATCTTCTCTCACCCTTGCTATGTTTGTCATCACGACTCTTTTGAGGTGCTTTCTTTTCATCTCGCGGTTGTCTTACATATCTACCTCTTCGTTTAAAGAACTTCTTGAACCGCCATAGCATACTCTTCATCTTCACTTTATGAACTTGAGTCTTCATCATCACTTAATTCCTTTTTAGCCTTTTAAAGCAAGTGAACTCCTTTCAACTCTGTTTTTGACTATCTCGGAATCATTTTTGATGATTAACTCATGAACGTTTAGATTACCGATGAGCTCATCCAGTGAAAGTGAGGCTAAATCTTTGGATTCTTCTATTTTCGTGACCTTTGCTCTCCACTTTGGATGTAAAATTTCCTAACACAACTCTTGACAGAAACACCTTCATCAAGTGCCTTTAAATCTAGCAAAAGCATTATCTATAGATTCATCTTTAGGAATGACGAATTGTTCATATTTTTGGATAAGAGGATCGATCTTGTTATCTTTGACTTGATTATTACCTTGATAGGTGACTAACAAAGTTTTCCAAATATCTTTAGCCGTATTACACATAAAAATTCTTTAAAATTTCTTTTTCGGTAAAGTATTATAAATAACCATTTTTGCTTCATCGTTTTTAGCCAATTTCTTTTTAAGGTTTTCACTTTGTTTATCATAAGGAACTATTTCATCCTTTTTAGTTTTAGGGTTTTGTTCAATAGGTTGAAAGTCACCCATAGTAATAACATGCCAAAGATCAAGATCTTTTAATTTCACATAAGTTTCGAATCTAGTTTTCAAGTAAATGAAGCTATCAGCTTCGAAAAGTGGTGGTATTTGCATGGATTTCCCTTCCTGATATTTTTCAAAATCCATTGATCGATTCAAGTTTTAAAATACAGTATACTTTAAAAACCGTGAGTGACCCTCTCTGATACCAATTGTAGAAACTAGGGGGGTTGAATAGTTTCACCATTTTAATTACTTTTGAAAATTCTTTTTCAAGTTTGTTTTCAAATACTTTTGGATTCGAATCTTATGTGATATCAATACAACAATCTATGAACACAAATATAAAAAGAGTAAGTAAAGGTAAAGGAAAGAAACGATCAAGCCGGGACACGGAGATTTATAGTGGTTCGGCTACAAAGCTCACTCTTCGCCATACTCTACTCCTCGACTCTCACACTCAAGAGTTTCACAAACACTATATCAACACGCTTCCTTATGGCGGAACAAACCGTACACCAACGCTTACACCAGTTAACGACACTAAGCGAAATGTCGAGTCCTAATCCTAGCTAGAACCAATCTACACTAAAAGCCCACGTGGCTACACAGACACAAACCTAGTCCACTTGAATCTTCACTCAATTCAAGTCTTCACGGACCTTTACCCGGTCCTACTCTTCACTTTGCGGACTCACACCAAGTCTAAGTCTTCACACACAGACTTACACCAAGTCCAAGTCTTCGTACACCGACACACGAACTAACACAAAGTCCTAATCTAGATGCACCACTTCACGAACTTACACTTTGTCCGTATTTATCCTAACACACCTAATCACGACTCACACACAAGTCGGATATACAACTTTACAATATACACAAAAGAGAGAGTTTGGGGGAAGAAGAGAATCGTAACACAAGTTACGTGTGTGTGTGATGACTAACTGATGAATCATGTTTTGGTGTGATTATTGTGATTCAGGAGGTCGGGTATAATGGAAATACATCATCTTTATGGTTATAGAGAGAGGAAACCTGGTTTTATTAATCATAAAGAAAGTGAAAGTAACACACACAAGTCTCACCTCTCTATGGAAGTATGGAGGGGTATATATAGCCACTCATGCACATAACTTTACGATAATTACGTTTCTAGTCCATGTGTTTGAGGCTTACATAGTAACTAATGTAATCCCGTCAATGTCGTTCCATTTACGTGTTAGGAGCATTCCCAACAATCTTCCCCCAATGGGACGACATAAGGGATTACTTACACCATTTCCTACAAGTACAAAATTAAGTAAAATAAAGTCTTCATAAGCTCTTCAAATGTTGAGGATGACTGCAGTTTATGCGCTTTGTCTTCATCTTGTACCACGGCTTGAGAACTTTTCTTCACTTGTAGTCAAATGATGTAATATGCATGAACTGGATTAACTTCCCCCCAATTCATGCTGCATGTCTTTAGCGGCTTCTTCGTACACTTCTTTTTGGTGAAGTTTCTGAATCAGCTTCCCCCCAAACTGACAACCGTCTTCAGCAGATTCGAAACTTTGATGTAGTTAACATGTCTTCTAACTTTTGAAGTTTTAAGTACGCAGCGGAATTTGTAGATAACATCGTAAACCACACCAAGCAAATCTGACTAGTCACTCAATAACGATTATACTCAATGCGGAAACTCCGTTTTGGGGGTAACATGCAAGAAATCAGCAAGATCTTCTCACATATGTAGGCTCCTTCACACTTCACAACCTGAGAAAGTTGAAACGATTACATCAAAATCACAAAACTGAACCACTGATCATCTCTACGGACGTCTCTCCGGTAGTAATAAAATTGTAAGCTCATCATGTGAATCTGTTATGCATCCCCGATGTGCACATTTCTTCCCCCTGATTGCAGATACATGTGGAAAAAGAGTGTTTTCGCAAAGAACTCAAGAAAAGTCAAAGAACATCTACTCTCTCTTCCCCCATGATGTCTTCGCGGAATCGGAAGCATACACATTATGTTTACGATGGAAACGGATGTAGCGTAACCCTGTATGTCCAATTAGTCGAAGATGTGTGAAGTACCATAAATACCCCATGAGAATCAACTGCTGATAAAATCTCTACTCTTATATACTCTTCTCATCTAACTCTTTACCGATCCCATTATCATTCTGACGGCTTTTTGTAGTGACTACTGATGGAGAAAACCCAGTATTACGAACTTGAGACTGAAGTAAAATAACCCGAACTTGTGACTTAAACTTGCACTATTGTCTAACTAAGAACCAATACTGAGAATTTCAATAAAGGTAGAATCATATACCCATCCAACCATCCTTAACCGTATATGAACTTCTCTCGAATTATCCACAGCTTTTTGTGACACTTGAGCACTACAACGTAACTCCTTTAAAGTGATAGCTATACACTGTGAGCACAACAATGTAACTCCTTACATATGGTATAACTAGATAACTCAAGTCGTAATCATTCTAATGGTTAAAATCTCGAACAAGGATCTTGAAGAATCATGCATCCAACCAACCCCGATATCTTCAGATACTAAGTACACGCACCCGTGAAATTCCACTTCAACCTCAAATAGATAATAATGAATTAACGCTGTAGTCACATCTTGCGGTTAAATGCCCAAAACTAGCCTTTTGACGGTTTAATGAATTTTGATAATGGTTTATCCCTGATCTTGTCAAAAACGTAACCCCGAGAAAATTTGTAATAATCAAAATACCACTCTTTTTCACCAAACGTTATACCAAAAATTATAAAATGTACTAAAAACACATTTGATACTTATAACTTTTTAGCCCAAATTTTGATATGACAATCCAGTCAAATATTATACAGCCCAATTCATTACCATATTCGGATCATTCATTATGATATAATGTTGCAGCCCAAAAATAATTTGTTACGGATCCAGCCCAAAGGATGAAATAACCCGAACCAAACTCAATCCTTACCCTAAATACATGGTAATACACACTTGACTAACCCTAAAATTCATTTGATAACCTAATCACACACACATTAAAAATTCGCCCCCATCTTATTCTCACTTAACCTTTCACCAAACTCAGTCAACAATCAATCTCATATACTCACAAATCCTTCAAGATAATCTCATCTCATCATCATCATCTATCACCAACGAAACAGAACAACCATCTCCCTTTTAATCCTGTGATGAAGACGAATGAAAGAAACTCACACCCACCTATTCATCATTTTTAACGAAGGAAATCACAAGATTCAAGAAGGTTTAGGCTTCAAGAGCCTTGAGGGTCTCGGGTAGGTGTTTATTTGCTTTCGTTTTCGTACAAGTTTCAACCGAATGAAAGATTTGAATGAAACGGTTTGTTTTGTTCATTTCTTTAAAGTATTCGGATATTAAATGAAAGAAGCCAAGATTCTCATAAAAGATCTATGATGATTTTTCATTTCGTGGTTTGACCTTATAAAGGTCTTGTTATAATCTTGAATAACACGAAATAAGAACTGAGATCCGATAATGATTTGTGTCTTTACGTTTGAGTCTGAATGAATCAAGAAAAAGAAATAACATATTTGTAATATTCTTTATCTTTCTGGTTTCGGATATTTAAAATGAAGCATAAGCTTCAAATTAAAGTCTGTGATGATAGATAGTTCGTGTGTTGGACCTCCAAGGTCTTGATGTTTCATTAACAAACATGAATAAAATCTGAGATTTATAATTATTGCCTTTTAGTCTTGTGTCTTTGATGATTTGTGAGTGTTGACGAGTGATGGTGAGGAGTTTGGTTGTGTCTAGATTAGGATTAGTGTTGGTTTTGGGTTTGGTTAGGTATGGCAGTGGTACTGGTCTTGATCTCTTCATCTTTTATTACTTTACATAATGTCAATTTCGATAAATGGTAAAAACCAATTGCGATAAAGTTGACTATTTGACCTGAGCAATTCCGACGGATTAATTCTGACGATACTTATCGCATTTCTTTACAAGAAATCAATACTGATTTCGATGAACTAGGGTCTGTCGGAATTGCTTTACAAGCAATTCCGATAAAAGTGGGTTTTGACTTTTTGACCATTAATTTCGACCACTTATCCGACCATAAATTCCGCCCAATATTTGACCATGTTTTTGACCACGTTATAATGACCACAAATATTCACGGGTTGGTACCAAAACAGTCATAAAAAATATATCAGTTATACACAAGCAACTGATTACTTGGACTGTATTAGACCAGTTTAATGGACTGTATGACATTAACTTGTGAAAAAGAACTGTTACCACAATAAGCTTCAAAAACAGATCTGATCTACACAAAAAATACGATTTTGACAAGATAACATCACAAACATCAACCAAAACTAATAACCATGGCTCTTGATACAAATTGATGGATCGTGTTTTGGTGTGATTATTGTGATTCGGGAGGTCGGGTATGATGGAAATACATCATCTTTATGGTTAGAGAGAGAGTATAGAGAGAGAAAGGAAACCTGGTTTTATTAATAATAAAGAAAGTGAAAGTAATACACGCAAGTCTCACCCCTCAATGGAAGTATGGAGGGGTATATATAGCCACTCATACACATAACTTTACAATAATTACGTTTCTAGTCCATGTGTTTGAGGCTTACATAGTAACTAATGTAATCCCATAAATGTCATTCCATTTACGTATTAGGAGCATTCCCAACACTAACACTTCGTTTCTTGACGAATACGAGTGTTCATCTCTTGCACTTTGATATAGAGGGTAACGAGATCACTTATAAACACATATCGACACGTTATAGTGATCAAAGAAGGGAGGAAGAAAGAATAGAATGTTTTTGTGCAAAGAGGCTTGTTTTTATGTGTGAAACAGTGCAGTATTTATTGGCACCAGGAGGAGCGGGGGACGGTCCCTTAAAGTTGGACGGTCCCATATATATAAGGGACCGTTTAGGCATTTACGGGACCGTCACCTAAGACACTCCTGTTTTTGTCTTGATGTGGTGAAAGTTTATCTGGTGAAAAACTTATCTGGTTTAGGCGAAAAAAATAGCTGTTGGGAGATTTGAAATTTAAATTTATTTTCTTTAATAAAACATTTCTTTTTAATTACAAAAATACTTTTGTAAAAATGCTTTGTCACATAAAAATGTGAGGTTTTGAGAAAAATAAATTCTTTGATCACTTTACTAATGTCGGTATTGTATTTGTTCATACCGGAAGTGATGTTGTAGTCGGTACGTTGTTGAAACGATTTTTCTCGATTAAAAACTTATCAAGTGTTGGTTTACGTAACGTGTTTTTATATTTTTTGATTATCAAAACGTAAAGAGACCGAATAATGCAAATGATGTTTTTGACAATATTTGTATTAACAAACCTTTTTTTCGCAATGATACATATTGAACTCGTAAGTTGCATAAAAGGTCACCCCAAAACACAAGTTCGCAAGTAATTATTTGCCGCTATACACCGTGGCTTTGCGTGAGTATATATTCTTCTAGTATTTTCTAAAAAGTGTTTGCTTTTAGTGATATGCGCTTAGTGGGTTTGGAGATGGAAAATTTATCTAATTAGTGTTTACCTTATTGCTAATATTTCTTTTCTTTCAAAGCATTTTAGTTCTCAATTTAATTAATGAGAAAAATTACAATCTTCAATTCACTAAACTTCTATCTACCATTTTGTTTCGACCACAAGTATTTATTCAAATTGACAATGTTAAACTTTTTGTTAAACAATGTTTTTAATGGTGTATACACCAAGGTCAATGCAGCAGTCAAGGCTACAAGTGCAATGCCAAACAGCAGTAATGAAGGAATGCAGGAAAAAGCTATTGGATCATATACTTCCCCTCACTGCACCAGACATCAAGCCTATTTGGAGAAGATGCAGCCTTTCTAATTAATGTATTCGGTATTAGTTAAGCTTGTATTCAGTTTAGTTTGTAGCAGTTAGATGTAGCTTATCAATGTAAGAGTAGTAGCTTGATGTAAGAATAGTAAAAGTACTTTGTAAACCTTCATTTTTTAGTTAATGAATCATTTCACAATTTCACTTTAATCCAAATTCTCTCGCTTACAATATGGTATCAGAGCAGACCTCAAAGGTTGTTAGGAATTAAGCTTTAAGCAGTTAGTACGGTTCAGTATAAAAGTTAGTATTGCTGATGAGTTTGAAGACAAACTGACATTACAAAGTCAGTTAGTACGGTTGAAGAAGAAGTTAGTATGGTTTATAACTTTGTAAAGGATAATTATAGAAAAGATTTTGTGTATATCTTTTAGAATTAGAATGATAGTTATCTTGTAAAGGAATCCTTAGTCTATAAAAGGATTGCCTAGGTTTAAGGTTATAGAAGATTAGAGAATTAAGAAGATATACGTATTGTTTAAGATTCAAGGTTGTAAAACCCTAGTGATAGGAGAACACTCGTATTATTGAATTGATAATATTGAATCCTTGAAGTATATTGTCTCTTGTTCATATATTCACTGTTACATTCAATTCATACAAAACACAACAAACAAATCTTCTAAGTGCAAGCTAGTAAATTCCGCGGGCTAGAGAAAGCATCATTCAAAGTATCTATCTAACACAAGGAGTGTGTGTAGATCCAGTCAATTGGTATTAGAGACAGGTTACTGATACTTTGTTTTAGAAGATCCTGACGAATTTGTTTAAGAAGAAGATGGACATGGAGACAACTACAAGTCAAACCAACATTGCTGCTAAGCTACCAATGCTTAAACCAAATGAGTTCGATATGTGGAGACTAAGAGTTGAACAATTCTTTCAAGTGCAGGATTATGCACTTTGGGAGATCATAGAAGATGGGAACTCGTTCAAACCTCCATCCACTTCCACTACAGTTGAAGGTAAGACTGAGACAACAGTGCAGACTAAGCCAGTGACTACTGAAGAGAAGGCTCAGCATAAGAATGATGTTAAAGCAAGGAGCATGCTACTGATGACAATCCCCAATGATCAATTACTGAACTTCAGTAAATATAAGTGTGCTAAAACTCTTTTTGAAGCTATTGTTGCAAGGTATGGTGGGAATGAAGCTACCAAGAAAACCCAGAAGACTCTTCTCAAGCAACAGTTTGAGAACTTCACAGCAACAAGCAATGAATCACTAGATCATATGTTTAATAGGCTTCAAAAGCTAGTGAGTCAACTTGCTATACTAGGAATTGAGATGCCTCAGGAAGATCTCAACTCAAAATTCCTAAGGAGTCTACCATCAGAATGGGCCATGCATGTAGTTGTATGTAAGAATAAGCCAGACATTGATTCTATGAGTTTGATGGATCTCTATAGCAACTTCAAGATAGTAGAAAATGAAGTAAAAAAGTCTGCTGGATCAAGTTCAAGCTCAAGTTCTGGAAATTTGGCCTTTGTGTCAACTCCTAGTACCTCTAATCCAGAAGAAGAAGTTTAAGTTGCTGGAGCAGTTGGTACTGCTAACTCTAACAGTGGTACTGTTAACAGTACTAATGTACTTTTGACTGAAGACACTTATTGTGCTTTCCTTACTACACAGCACAATGGTACTATGTTGACTCATGGAGATCTTCAAGAGATTGATGAAGATGACATTGAAGAGATGGATATCAAGTGGCAGCTCTCTCTTCTCAGCTTGAGAGCTAAAAGATTCTTGAAGAAGACTGGCAAGAAGATAATCATAAATAGCAATGATGTGACTGGGTATGATAAGTCAAAGATTGAGTGTTTCAATTGCCACAAGAAAGGTCATTATTCGAGGGAGTGCAGATTGCCAAGACAACAAGATGGCAAGAGTAGAGGATTTAGAAGCAAATCAAGGGTTGTGGAAGTTACAAACTCAAGCTCAAAGGCTATGGTTGCCATTGATGGCTTAGGGTTTGATTGGAGCTACATTGCAGAGGAGGAAGCAGAAGCATCAACAGAGATGGCACTTATGGCTTTCTCAGACTCTGAGGTACAAGTTTCTAAATGTTCTAAATCATGTGATGCATTAAAATAATTAGAAACACTTAGAAAACAGTATGATAATCAGAGAATAGAGCTAAACCAGACTGCTTTTAATTTAGCAAATCATAAGAGAGGTTTGGCTGTATTAGAAGAACAGATAGTTCACTATAAGGAAAATGAGTCTACTTTTAGTGATACTGTAGCAATACTCAAGAGAGATATAATGTTTAGGGATGCTGAAATTAGTGTGTTGAAAAATGAATTGGAAAAGATAAAGCAGGCAAAGGAAGACATTCAGATGAGTGTAGACACATTAGAGTTTGCATCTAAGGGTGTTAGTAAGATAGTTGAGTGTCAAATCCTCAATAAAGCTAAGTCAGGCCTAGGTTATAAGTCAGTTCCACATCCTTATAGAAGAATTCCAACAACCCCAGGCATAGACCCAGAGCACACAGGACTTCCTGAATTTCAACTACCTGAGCTTAAGTATGGTCCTCAACCTAAAGAGAATGTAGTTGATAAACCTGTGTATGAGAGTGCAAGTGATGCCTCACTTTCTGAGGATAAGGTGTCCTCAGCTAAGGACTCAGATGCTCCAACCATAGAGGAATGGACTTCTGATGATGAGGATGATCAGGCTGTGGTTAAGCCTGTTAGTGTTAAAGTGGAGGAACCAAAAGTTCCCAAAGTGGTCAAACCTGAGACTGTTAGGCCTAGAGAAAATGCAAAACCTTTTAGACCAACAGTTAGGTATGCAGAAATGTATAGAACCACAAACAAGCCAAGAGGTAACCAAAGGAATTGGAATGGCCTCAAATCTTACCAACTAGGTGATAATTTTGTCTATTATAGGAAAGCTTGTTTCATATGTGGTAGCTTTGACCATCTTGCATTTTATTGCAACAACAGGGTAACTAGGTATTCAACTCCTAGGGTGAACTCAGTAAGACCTCCCACTCACCCTACAAATGCTAGAATGATACCTAGATCAGTTCTGTTAAGGTCTGGACTAAGAACAGTTAATACTGTTAGACAAACAGTTAATACTGCTACATCAGCAGTTAATACTGTCAAACCAAATAGACCTTTTTACCCTAGACAAACAGTTCAAGGTTCAAAAACTCTTTCCAAATCAGCACCCGCAACTGTTAGAAGATCATTTCAACACAAGGCAGTGATTAATAAACAAGTTTGGAAACCTATAGTTGCAATTGCAAACCCAGCAGCTCATACTGCTAGGCAAGCAGTTAACAATGAAAGTTTTAAAAACACTACTAAGGGATATATGGGTAATGGTATTACTGCATCTGCATCATGGGTTTGGAGACCACTTCAATCTAATGGTACTCCAACAGTTCTAAAATGATTTAATTATGTTGATGCTAGAGGCAAGCCTAAGTCTGTTATGGCTTGGGTGCCACAAGAAAATTAGTTTTTCTTGTTATGTGCAATGTTAGTCATATGCTTGTATCTTGTTTCTTTGTTTTTGGACTAACAATTGCAGGATTGGAGGAAAAGCACCAAGGAATTACAAATGCTTTATGTTTTGGACTGAATGGTGATTTGGAGCTCAGTGTGTTATCTGTCCACACAACAAATGGTTATTGGTTCACCATGTCTAACCCACATAAGAACCAACTAGTCCAGAGCAAACGGTTTCTGGTAAAGACTTCTCAAATCTGTTAATGGTTGACAATTTACCAAAAATTGTACGGTTATCAACTCACCATATCTCATAGTGAAGAGTTGGCTAGTCCAAAGCAAACGGCTATTGGTAAAGACACATCAAATCCGTTGTTAGCTGATAGTTTGCTAAAAACTATGTTTGAGCAATGATCTTTTAATCCTTTTTATAAGTTTATACGGCTCAACAAATTTTTATCACCAGTTTGTACGGTTCGTGCAAACTTAGTACGGCTCAACTAGCCATTGTAAAAATCTGTCAGTAATAAATTTTATAGCCGTTGGGGTAAAATCATTATTCTTAGAGTACTAATAGGGATTTTTCTTGAAGATAATTATCTTTTTACCATAAATTTATTTATTCTATTTCCAAAGATAATTTATCTCATACACAAAATTCGCTAAACCCTAACAGTAAAGAATTCATCTTGTCAAAGAATAAAGAAGTTACTTGGAATGACTTAATGCAGAGAATTAGAGATAAGCAAAAGCATGGTTACAAGACAAAGATGCCTACCAAGAAAGAACAAGTCAGTTTTATGAAGCATTATTTGAAGAACCAAGCAAATTACAAGATGAGTGATTTCATTGGAAAGACAGATGCGGAGATAGAAAAGGCTTTCTAAGAGACATATGCAAGACTGAATACTTCAGACAAGAAGGATGCTACAAAGAGAAAGAAAAGAGAACCAGAAGTTCTAGAATCTGATGTTACAAAGAAGTCAAAATCTAGAGAAGAAGGATTGACTGATGAACAGATTAAGAGTATGATAGTGATAGTTCCAGAATCTACAAACATCAAACCATTACAAGTAAAACATCCTATTATTGATTGGGAAGTTTTCATAGATGGAAGAATGAAGGGATGGAAGATAATGAGACTTGGTGGTATTACTGAAAGGTATAGGTTGTTTGAAGATTTACTCAAAGGTTTTGATAGAGAAGATCTTAATCAGCTGTGGAGCTTAGTAAAAGAGAAGTTCAAAGTTCAAGACCCTATTGAAGACAAAGATAAAGAGTTATGGGTGCAGCTGAAGAGGATTTATGAAACAGATGGTGGAGAATCAATGTGGAGATTTCAAGCACAAGTCAAGGATGTCACTTGGAGATTATTTGAATCTTGAGAAGTGCATAGAGTATCTACCAAGGATAGAATAGAGATTTATATGCTGGTTGAAAAAGATTATCCACTCAGACCAGTTGTTTTAACAACTATGGTATATGTAATGCTCAAGGCTAATGAAGAATCTGAGACGGTTGATATGTTAGTAACTAAGATATTCAACCTTGAACAAGAAGTGAAAGCTAGATCTAAGAGGATTGCTTCATAGTGTTTTTGAAGAATCCCCCTCATAAAGAAGATAAAGCTTAATGTGAAGAAACTTAGTGATTTAGAGAAATCATAAGTTTAGGGGAGGATTGTTAGGAATTAAGCTTTAAGCAGTTAGTACGGTTCAGTATAAAAGTTAGTACTGCTGATGAGTTTGAAGACAAACTAACAGTACAAAGTCAGTTAGTACGGTTGAAGAAGAAGTTAGTACGGTTTATAACTTTGTAAAGGATAATTATGGAAAAGATTTTGTGTATATCTTTTAGAATTAGAATGATAGTTATCTTGTAAAGGAATCCTTAGTCTATAAAAGGATTGCCTAGGTTTAAGGTTATAGAAGATTAGAGAATTAAGAAGATATACGTATTGTCTAAGATTCAAGGTTGTAAAACCCTAGTGATAGGAGATCACTCGTATTATTGAATTAATAATATTGAATCGTTGAAGTATATTGTCTCTTGTTCATATATTTACTGTTACATTCAATACATACAAAACACAACAAACAAATCTTCTAAGTGCAAGCTAGTAAATTCCGCGTGCTAGACTAAGCATCATTCAAAGTATATATCTAACACAAGGAGTGTGTGTAGATCTGGTCAAAGGTCCTCCGTAACAACAATCATAATCTATCACAACAAACCACCATAACTACCTGTTGACCACTGTACCTAACTTTGACCACCACAAATAACCGTTTTTTCCTCCAAAATTTTCCACCATTAACAACCATCAAAAACCTTCAAAACTTCATTAAAATCACTCAAATCATCACCAAGATTCATCATGGAGGAGATCCATGATGATTGCACTTAATGCTAAGAACAAATTGAAAATCATCACAAATGAGTATCAAGAACCTAACGGTGATTCACCAACGAGAGCCTTATGGGAGAGGAATAATGATATGATCATTTCTTGGATCTTGAACACAGTCACTGATCAAATCATCAACAATCTCAGTTTTGTACACTCTGCATCAGCTTTGTGGTTAGAACTTCAAGAACATTACTAACAACCTGATGGACACAGGTTTATCAACTCTCCAATGACATCACACAGTTGAAGCAATCAAACACATCTGTTGAAGTATATTACCAAAAGTTAAAGGGACTGTGGGATGAAATTGATGCCCTGGAAGCACCCTACATCTATACTTGTAACTGTGTTTGTGAAAATGGGAGGTTAAATGGGGCAAGAGAAGGCAGAAAAAGGTTGTTACAATTTCTAATGGGGCTTGATGAGTGTTTTTTAAATGTGAGAGGACAGATTCTTCTGATGCAACCATTAGCAAATGCAACCAAGGCTTATGCTATGTTGAGACAGGAAGAGAAACAAAGAGAAACTTACAACTCCAAGTACATGCCACCCACAATCATGAATACCTTCACCAAACCAAGATCTTACACCAACAACAATGCTACACCAAAGACCAGGCAAAACACTAATGCAAGATTCAGTCCTAACCCAAACACCAAGAAATGCAATTTCAAACCAGGCATTATTTGTGGAAACTGCCAAAAGGAAGGCCATTATCAGAATGACTGCTATCAACTTGTGGGATATCCAATTGGTTTTACATGGTAAATTCAAACCAGGTAGTAGTGGAACTGGAAATGGGGCAAACAGGAAAAATAGATTTGGAAATGGGGCAAACAGGACTAATAATTACAAACCAAGGCTGTCAACTTGGTTACAGGGCAAGCAATGGGACAAGATGAGGCCTCTAAAAGTGAAGCCAATGCAAATGGGGCACAAATTGATGCTGCAGTCTATGCCAAGATGGATGCCCTACAGAATCAGCTAAACCAAGTCATGCTCATGCTCCAAAACAAACAAGGTCAGTGTGATCCAAAACTCTTAGCTGCAGGGAGATATTTGTTCATAGCCTCTTGTGTTTCATTTTTTAAGGATGCTTGGGTAGTAGATAGTGGTGCAACTAACCATTTTTGCATAGCCTTAACACTCATGTTTAACATCATAAAATGCACAATCCCAATCATAGTTTCCCTGCCTAATGGACACACTGTCACAGTCACTACCATAGGTTCTATGAGGATTAAACCGAACCTTGTCCCATACAATGTGTTATATATACCTTCCTTTGCCTACAATATACTTTCAGTAAGCCAAATAAGTAAAACAACCAATTTTTCAGTGATCTTTAACCACTCAACCTGCATTTTTCAGGGCAACAATCATAGGATTGCCCATGGAATCCAATCTGATGGAATCTACATCATCAAGCCAGAGAACAACACAACATCATCCTCTTCTACATCACCTCAGTCACCCTTTACTACAGTTTTATCTCATTCAAGTACTTTACATCTTTGACATGCTAGACTAGGACTCTGTTTATGTAATAAAGCAAATAAAGCAGCTACCTACCTTTACTTATGATGTATCAAACCTACATTGTACCATTTGTAAGCAAACTGCATTACCTTTCTCTTCAAGTATCTCTCATGCTCCTAACATATTTGATTTGGTTCATGCTGACACATAGGGCCCATACAAACATAACACACTCAACAATTGCAAATAATTCTTAACCTTAGTGGATGATTGCTCTAGAACTATATGGACATTTTTAATGCCAACCAAACAGCATGTTACTTCCACAATCAAATTTTTTTATCACTATGTTGCAACTCAATTCAAAACCAAAATAAAAACACTCAGAAGTAATAATGGCACAGAGTTTATCAATCATTCATTAGCTACATTCTTACAAGCCAAAGGCATTGTCCATCAAACCTCTTGTCCAAACACACCTCAACAAAATGGAAGAGCAGAGAGAAAACACAAACACCTTTTGGAAGTTGCAAGGTCAATTCATTTTCAAGCAAAATTCCATATTCATCTATGGGGGTACTGTCTTATGGCAGCAACTTACTTAATCAATAGACTCCCCTCAAAAGTTTTAAACAACAAATCACCCTATGAAATCTTTTACAAAACTGCACCTAATCTCCAAAACCTCAAAGTTATATGATGCCAAGCTCATGCCTCTGTACACATACTAGATAAATTTTTAAAAAAGGCAATTCCCTCTATATTCCTTGGTTATCAAGAACATCATAAAGTTATTTATTACTATCTCAAGACACCAAAAAGATTTTTGTAAGCAGGCATGTGACATTTCACTCCCTACTCCACACCACAACCAAGCACCTTTACCTCAAACAATACCTTCTATCCTTCACCAAACCTTCCTACACCTACACCTGCTTCACCATCTACATCTACATCTGATTCATCACCATCATCATCAACCAATAGTACTGATCCAGACACTCCTTCAATTGAACCCTCACAAACTTCATCCAACACTGCTGACCCAAACAACCCTTCACCTACTTCCTCACAAGACCCTCTGCACACAACAACATCACCATCATCCTAATCATCCCCTTCCCCTGCACCTACTACTAAACTTAATGCCACATCATCATAACCTTCACAACCAAAACCTCCACCCTCACCACCACCACCACCAAGAAGGTCTCACAGAACCAAAACAACTCCTTCCAACCTCAAATACTACCATCATTATAAACCTTCCACCACCAACTCCTTCCATTCCAAACACCACACATCTCACTTCATCAACTACAACAACATTCACAACTCCCATACACTTCATCTAATTAATCAATCCACCATGAAACTGAACAAACCAGTTATACTCAAGCATCAAAGCATCCTAGGTGGGTAGAGGCTACGGACAATGAAGTATCTGCACTAGAGTCTAATCACACATGGGAACTCACTACACTTCCACCAAACAAACAGGCCATAGGTTACAAATAGCTCTTTAGGATTAAGTATAACGCTAATGGCTCTGTTACAAAGTATAAAGCTAGGTTGGTTAAAAGGATTAAATCTAAAGGAAGGCATTGATTACACAGAGACCTTTGCACCAGTTTCAAAGATGGTAACTGTCAGAACTTTGTTAGCTCTCTCCTCCATCAACAACTGGTTTGTTCAATAGCTGGACATCAATAGTGCATTTCTATATGGAGATCTAAATGAGGAAGTGTACATGAAAGTTCCAAGTGGCTACAAGAAAAACCTTCCACCCAACATAGTCTGCAAGTTAAGGAAGTCATTCTATGGTCTGAAACAAGCCAACAGATAGTGGTTTATCAAACTTACTACCTTTCTTCTATCAATAGGTTTCACTCAAAGTCATGCTGATACATATCTCTTCACATATTACAAAGGTGTAAACACTTTAATCCTCTTAATCTATGTTGATGACATTCTCTTAGCAGGGAACAACACTTCACTTATCTCAGAAGTTAAACATCACATATACCATACTTTCAGCATAAAGGACCTTGGGCCACTTCATTACTATCTTGGCATTGAGTTTCTAAGAAACTCATAGGGCCTTGTCGTAACTCAAAGAAAATATGCACTGAACTTGATTGAGTAAGCCAGTCTCCAAGATGACAAGCCTGCAAAGACTCCACTTGATTCAAGAAGAAAGCTTACCTATACAGATGGTGAGCCCCTCTCAGATACCTCACACTACAGAACCCTTGTTGGTAAATTGATCTATCTTACCACCAGCAGGCCAGATATAGCCTTTGCAGCTCAACTTCTCAGTCAATTTTCTCAACAGCCTCACACTTCTCACCTAGAAGCTCTGCACAGGGTTATTAAGTACATCAAACTAAGTCCAGGCCAAGGTTTATACTTTCCTAAAACAAATCCACTCATTCTTCATGCCTATTGTGACAGTGACTGGGCCAATTGCCCCTCATCAAGAAGATCCATCTCAGGTTTTGGCATATTCTTAGGCAACAATCTCATCTCCTAGCATTCCAAAAAGCAACCAGTTGTCTCAAGGTCATCAACTGAGGCAGAGTATAGAGCTCTGGTAAACTGCTCTTGTGAAATCACATGGTTATGTTCACTCCTCAAAGATCTCAAAGTCCCTATTCCAACTCTAGTCAAGATCTTATGTGATAACATCTCCACCATTGCTCTTCCCTCAAATCCAATACAACATGCCAGGACTAAAAATATAGAAATAGACTGCCACTTTGTAAGAGATAAAATCAAAGCAGGACAGATCTCCATCTCCTATGTTCCTACTAATGCACAAGCTACTGACATTTTAACCAAAGCCCTTACTACCTATCCCTTTCACCAATGCTTTTCCAAGTTGGGCATGTGTGATCCATACACACTGCCAACTTGTGGGAGGGGATAATGGTGTATACACCAAGGTCAATGTAGCAGTCAAGGCTACAAGTGCAATGACAAACAACAGTAATGAAGGAATGCAGGAAAAAACTATTGGATCATATACTTCCCCTCACTGCACCAGACATCAAGCCTATTTGGAGAAGATGCAGCATTTCTAATTAATGTATTCTATATTAGTTAAGCTTGTATTCAGTTTAGTTTGTAGCCGTCAGATGTAGCTTATCAATGTAACTGTAGTAGCTTGATGTAACAGTAGTATAAGTATTTTGTAAACCTCCATTTTTCAGTTAATGAATCATTTCACAATTTCACTTACAATAGTTGTTGTCTATCATATAACCATTTGCCAAAGCCCCATCACAGGAAACTGGTAACAATCCTCTATTGAGCCATGGTCGAGACCATAAAGCTCGGTTAATAAGGAACATGGAGGTACCAGCCTATAGAGTAGATATAGTCAAGTAAGGTCGTGCTAAACAATAATTGTTGATTGTTTAACCTTTTTTATTTTATTTTATTTTTATTTTTTTTAATGGAGTTATATTACACCAAAAAACTGATCCTTAGACGTGTGCATAAGAATTAAATCAAAATATTAGAGAAAGCTCTGAAAAACATAAGAAATGAAAAGGTAAACGACTCCATGTGAATAATATTTGGAAAATGATTGACAAACCACCAACATATTTATTTTAGACAAGACCACCAACCAAAAACTTTCACACGTCAACGAACTCAAGTTACTATTTCACCAAGTAGTAATCATTTTTAGTTCGAGTAATCCATAATTACCCGAAAGAAAGCACATATGGTAAAAATAATTATCATAATGTTGATAAACTTTTTATCTTTCTTTCTACAATGATGTGCATTGTTATAACCTGCGCATTGCGGCAATGCTTAAAATGTAATTAAAATATTTGAGAGCAATATTTTTCGTTTATATGTTTTGTGTGAAAATAACTTGTGAATGGCAAGATTTTAGATTGAAATGACGTTAAACGATGGTAATAACCTAACGTGCTGTTAAATTTATCTAATGATTTTAAATAATTTAGACATAGAAGAAAAATAATTGTGTGAACAGGAACCAAATGAAAAGGAACAATGCATAATTGATTTCCATTAAAGGCAAAGCTTTTGCGTGATTGTAGGGATTAATCTCCGATTCAGCCCACCAACCAAATTAAGACTTTTGAGTCAAATCAAATAAGAGGATAGATCCTTAAATATTAAAAGTTCTCTGTAAATTGAAGTAGGAGTGAGCATGGGGCGGGGTAGGCGTTTTTACGGTAAAATCAAAAACTGAACTGTATATTTTGGTTTTTGAAAACTACAAACCGTTTGATTTAGGTTTTTTGGTTTTTGATATTGAATCGGTTCGGTTTCGGTTTTTTTTTAACTTGATAGCAAGCAAGTGTTAATCTTATATAAAGTTTACGATTCCAAGTTTTCAAACAAAAATATTTAAATAAAATATCAATAGTAGCATAATATCCAACAATCCACAGCTACGAAAAAATGTACGAAACAACTAAACAAGAATCTAAAATATAAAATACATTTCTTTGCGTTTTTCGTCCATAGAAACATTCAAAGAACACTATTGTTTGAAAAAAAAGATATAATATCTATAAATGTATCAAGTTTGAATGTATAGATAATAAACAACACTATTGTTATTTTTTTATAGATAAAATTGTATACTCCAATATTTCTTATATAGATAAAATTATATAAAGGTGGGGTGAGGCGGTTTTCGTATGAAACCAAAATCTACCCCAAACATTTGGTTTTTGTAAAAATCAAAACCACCACCATCGGTTTGTCAATTGGGGCGGTTTTTTCAGTTTCGATTCGGTTTATCGGTTTTGTGCTAACCCCTAAATTGAAGGATAAATTTCACCTTTTTTTTTTTTTCAAATAAAAGAAAGAAGAAGGATTAATTAATATTTTAAATAAAATGCAATTACACCCAATTTTTATAATATAAATATATCATAAACTGTTAATCGTTAGCCAAAATAAATTATATTGTGGCGACGAGCTTTGTTATCTTTTAATATACGAACACTTTCATATGCATTCTACAAATTATTTTTTTTTCCATTTATTTAAGTTTATTTTTTCAGTACTAAAATTCGCATCACGTATCACATGTGATTTAACACTAATATGGTAGTTCAAACTCTAACCAACTATCTAAAATTGTCATAAATATTTGTGTATAAATCAAATACTTTCCTCATTATTTGCAATGGAAAACACACATTAATGATTATTTTTAACCATATATTATGCACCGCGTTTGCATTATAGATTATAGAAGCTCATTTATGAAACTTTTATAATCACATATGAAAAAAATCACATGTGGTAAAAATCACATGTGATTGAGATCACGTGTGGTAAAAATCACATGTGATTTTATATGTTTTATCAAACTTTGGTGAATTAAGTGCACTAATCAACAATTTGAAATATAATGTGTTATATGTGGTTGGAAAACTATGAATGTCTAGTTTTCAGAATAAAAAACGTTGAAACTTTTAGAATTTTGTAAAAAAGTTATGTTCGTTTTACTCAAGGCTGTCAAGATCGAGATCCCATCTGAGATTGTTTTTGTCTTTGCAAGATCTAGATCGTAAGATCCTACCAATTTGTCGCGGTTTTGTAAATAAAGGATAAATGAGTCAAACTGTTTTATATTTTTACTCAACATCAAAGATAAATTCGTATAATAACCTCTTGACAATGTCAAATTTCAAACACCAAAGTAATAGTAAAACACAAAAAAGTCTAGTTTTTACTTTTAATCGTTACATTAACGATTTAGCGGAATTTGATTACATAACATGAGTTATAAACGTCTTAAAACATACGAGCGATAATACCAAAAGATTCATACATACACCATCACTGATCAATCTATTATGTAAGAAAACAATTCGTCGGTACTTATCAATTTTATTTTTAGGTTTAAGCACAAATGGATGGGCTAAAAGATATAAAAAATAAAATAGATATGGGCTTAGGTAAACTCGAATTGACTAGCGATCTTACGAGTTTACGTTCGATTCATTGATCTCACTTACGATCCTACCCCATATACAATTTTACACGATTTTAGCTAGTGAGCACGTAAGATCGTACGATCTTACGAGTTTACTCGCGATATTGACAGCCTTGGTTTTACTACATGTTTAAATATTCAAATATTCAAATTAGTGTTGAATCAAATGTGATTTATCATGCAAGTTTTAACAACGGAAAAAAAGGAAAAAAAAAAAAAAAAAAAAAAAAAAAAAGACGAAAAAAACGTGAAAAGAGTGACAAAAAAGTTTGTCGAAAGCATATCAAAGTGCTTGTTTATAGAAAGATAATGTTGCGATGATGTGATTCTTTTCGTTTAACGATTAATGGTTTAAAAGATAATAATTTTTTAAAAAAAGTGAGAAAGTGAGTTTATTGTTTAGTATAAAACATGAGTGGATAAAATTGATTTCTTGTTATATAATAAATGTTTTATATATAAATGATGTATCCTCATCACATAAAGTTATACTCAACACAAATTTTATAAAATGAATGGTATAATAAGGAAAAAAAAAAGTGACATACATTCTTGTTAATTCACTTTCATCGTCAAAGAGTTAAAGGTTGCTAAAGATTTAATACAGTATCATGGTCAAACTTTTGGCGAAAACATGTCCTCGCCGAAAGAATGGCGGGAAAAATGAGAGGAAAATGAATAAAGTAATTAAAAAGTCAAAAAGTCAACCTTTTGGCGATAACATGTCATTGCCAAAAGTTTTGGTCAAATTTCCTTGATTTTTTTGGCAAAGTCAAAGTTTGGAACTCGTTTATTTTGTCGTTTAGCAGCTTTTGGCGTGGACATCGTGTCCTCGCCAGTTCTACTTATCCTTGTAGTGAATTCCACCAAAAACCGCCCCAAACATTCAGTTTTTATAAAAAACAAAGTCGCCCTCGTTTGGTTTTCCATTTGGTTTGGCTTTTCGATGTGCACTTTTCATTTTTTTCGGTTATGATTCGGTTTTTCGGTTCTTGCGCTCGCCCCTACCATGTATTAATTGTGAAACGTATTAAAGCGTTGAGCTTTAATAAATAAAAAGTTTTCATGAATAATAACAAAATTAGCTTGAAAATCAATTTTGGTAGGATTAACACATCAGATGACCATTATGGACATGATAAGAACTTCCAGAAGAAGCTAAGGTGTGGACAATTTTGCGATATATAGTTGATACAGCAAGAATATAAGGGCATTGTCAAGACTTCTATGCTAAGAGACAGAGGGTTGAATGCTAGAATACAAAAAAAAAAACACACACACCCCATGTCTTCTTATTAGCACTTGGGGACTACTTTCGCCTCTTGAATAACTTTTTCAAGAAAGATCTCAGTACTGCTTGTACTGCCTTGTTTGGGAGAACATCAATTGATTTGATCAACTCCTCATGAGTCTTGTTCTCATAATCTTGGTACACACCCTACAAGAAAATATCCATCAAATAGGGTAAGAGAACCCATATAGACTTCTGATATACGTAGAAAAAAAACAGCAGTAAGTAACCTCATGGTTGAGAGTATGGTAAAGTTTCTTCACATTTGCTACTTTGACTGGATCCTTTATCCCATAGTTTTCCTAAAAACATCAAGGTTTAGCAAATGAATAGTCGAAATGTTGGGGGAGGATATAGAAAAGACACAAATTGAGGTTCATGCTTACACTTAAAAATTTCTTTTGCTCCTCATTTGAAAGTTCTAGTGCTTTCGCAACCAACCATGAACACTTGAGATTCTCAATATCTGTTCCAATCTGTTATAATGGGACCAATAGGGCATCAGTTGTGGTTCCTTAATAAAACATTACCAACATAAGTGATATCAGTGCACTAACCTTACCAACAACATTGGATCACCAAAAGTGTCCAAATAATCGTCCTACAATAAATTCAGAGGTTTTTATATAACAATCATTCACTTTCAAAAAATCATGATAATACAAGCAAAACAAATCGATTTGTAAATAGTGGCAATTGACGATCACAATACCTGCACTTGACCATAGATACCCATTTCAACAAGGATGTCTTTCACTTGAACATGATCATCCAGATTCTCTCCAAGCATAAGGAGGGCACATGCAAACTTGAAGCAAAGAAAATGACAGATTTGATCATTCAGAATTATTGGATGTTGGAAGATAACCATTGACTTAGTTAAAGATGAAGACTTATAGGTTACAATTATATTAGCATGTAATTAGAAGGTAGTATTATATAATTAGATCAAACTTGAAAGGGTGCAATGGTTGGCCAAAAGACACAACCATCACCACCACTGGAAAAGGTGGCAGTTACCACCAACTAACACCACCGAAGCATTGCAATGGTTCAATTGCAACCATTCAACTAGTATATATACGTTCATGTATTATAACAAAATATTAAGATTCAATAAACAAAGATTATTACATATTTCATGTTTTTGATTCTACTAGGACCAACAGTGGTATCAGAGCACATATTATTGTGATTTAGAATCAACCCTAAATCACCAGTTTATTCGTTTTACAAAATCAGATTACATACCTTACAATTGAGTACCGTTCTTACTCAATTGCCGTTCGACTGCCGTTTTTCAGTCACTTCGATTGCCGTTTTCAATCGCCGTTTACAACCACTTCGATTGCCGTTTTCAATCGTCGTTTACAACCATCTCGATTGCCGTTTATATAACCTATCCAGAAAAATTGTTTGTCGTTACCAAACAACAGAAGAATCAAAGTCTTGTTCACCGTTACCGAACAACAGATCGAAACCATTGTTTCGATGAATTTGCAGAAAAATTGAAACTTTTTGTTTCAATCAGAACAAAATCAGAAGAGAAAGACAAGGAACATACCGT
Source organism: Artemisia tridentata subsp. tridentata (assembly GCA_021014915.2). Classification (NCBI taxonomy): domain Eukaryota; kingdom Viridiplantae; phylum Streptophyta; class Magnoliopsida; order Asterales; family Asteraceae; genus Artemisia; species Artemisia tridentata. The sequence continues at coordinate 316,747,411 of CP139504.1, read as the reverse complement.
TCGTTGATCGGTGAATTGCGAACCAGTAAAGAAAGGAAGGATTCACACCGAAAACCTCGATTAGGTTTCGGAGACAAGAAATCAACCTCTGATTTCACCGGAGAAGACAAAGGTGCGCCGGAACCACCAGCGCTCATTTTTTATTAAAGGGAAGAACTCTGATTAGAGCTTATAACCCAGAAGAAGAACCGAAAAGGGGATAAGTGCAAAACTAAACATCCTTTTTTTCTTTAATAGAAAATACAAATCGGTCAGTTTCTTAGTTTAAGTATATATTATTTTTATAAGTGTTAGATATTTTGAAACAAAATATCTATTGTAAGTATTGTTTTTGAAAATTTAAAGTCTTGTTATTATAAAAGTTTTTTTAAACTGTGATTAAAATTTTTATTTTATATAGTTTAAAAAAATAAAATTGTGTTAGACATTTTTATAAAATAATTATGGGAAAGGAAGATGGGGATAGTTCGAATAACAATAAGGGAATAGGATCGACACACTATTTCCAATGCCCCTTGTTGACAACAACAAACTATACGATATGGTCAATAAGAATGAAGATAATTTTACAAGCAAATGGTCTATGAGAAATGGTCGAATCCACCGATAAAACTCAAGTTAATGAAAGCGAGATAAGACCGCAATTGGGTATCTATTTCAAGGATTACCCGAAGATATGATATTGCAAGTAGCAAAAGAAGTTTGGGATACTGCATCTGCATCATGGGTTTGAAGACCACTTCAATCTAATCGTACTCCAACAGTTCTAAAATGATTTAATTATATTGATGCTAGAGGCAAGCCTAAGTCTGTTATGGCTTGGGTGCCACAAGAAAATTAGTTTTTCTTGTAATCTTGTTTCTTTGTTTTTGGACTAACAATTGCAGGATTGGAGGAAAAGCACCAAGGAATTACAAATGCTTTATGTTTTGGACTGAATGGTGATTTGGACCTCAGTGTGTTATCTGTCCACACAACAAATGGTTATTGGTTCACCATGTCTAACCCACATAAGAACCAACTAATCCAGAGCAAACGGTTTCTGGTAAAGACTTCTCAAATCCGTTAATGGTTGACAATTTACCAAAAATTGTATGGTTATCAACTCACCATATCTCACAGTGAAGAGTTGGCTAGTCCAAAGCAAACGGCTATTGGTAAAGACACATCAAATCCGTTGTTAGCTGATAGTTTGCTAAAAACTATGTTTGAGCAATGATCTTTTAATCCTTTTTATAAGTTTATACGGCTCAACAAATTTTTATCACCAGTTTGTACAGTTCGTGCAAACTTAGTACGGCTCAACTAGCCATTGTAAAAATCTGTCAATAATAAATTTTATAGCCATTGGGGTAAAATCATTATTCTTAGAGTACTAATAGGGATTTTTCTTGAAGATAATTATCTTTTTACCATAAATTTATTTATTCTATTTCCAAAGATAATTTATCTCATACGCAAAATTCGCTAAACCCTAACAGTATCTACAAAAACTCAATTGGCTATCAAAATCCTTCAATTAACCTCATTCGATCAACTTTTTAATCTTCTCATTCACAAAGGAATCATTGAAAATGGCCGAATTGGTTTTCGTAAAGACTCATAACCAGGTTGCTTTTCTAAGGAAAACAGAGGAGGGAGATGGACCTCGATTTCATGAGATTGTGGACTTCCTCAACAACTCTCATATCAGGTATGCTTTAACCATCACTCCTACTCTTTATGTCTCTCACATCACACAGTTCTGGCAGAATTCTACTGTCTTGACTAGTGAAAATGGAGACTTAGAAATTCACTCCACAGTGGACGGCATTAACTTTGTTGTTACCGAATCTGCACTTAGGAGACATCTTAAGTTGCAAGACTCAGATGGTATCATCATTATGCTAAACACTGAAATTTTTCAAGAACTTTCCAGAATGGGGTATGACACATCTAGTCAAAAACTCACTTTTCAAAAAGGATGTTTCTCCCCACAATGGAGATTTTTGATACATACTCTCCTACACTGCTTAAGTCCCAAAAAGACAGCATAGGAGCAATTCAGTAGCAATATTGCTATTGCTCTTATTTGTTTGTCAACAAACAAGGTCTTTAATTTTTCAAAATTTATTTTTGAGAGTATGGCATCAAATGTTCACAGCAAAACAAAGTTTCTAATGTACCCAAGATTTGTTCAAACTCTTTTGAATAAAAAGAAGAATTTGCTAACAAAACCAACTGAAACTTTTGCTACTCCTAGCCTTCAATCAAAAGTTTTTCAAAACATGGCTATGGCTAGTAGGCTTTTTAATGGAGTAGTAGTCCCATTGTTTCCTGACATGCTTCAAACTGAAGTGGGTGAAGGTTCAGTACAACCAACTGATCCCCATCACACATCCACTACAGCTACTGAAAGAATTCAACCACCCCCAATTCACACAACTTATAGGAGAAGGACACCTAGTCTAACTAGAGTGGCTACCGGATCCTTGACCCATGATTCACCTCTCCTAGTAGGTCACACAGCTAGAAGTGATGATGGTAGCTCTTCACAAAACGAATTGATGGGATTATGTACCAAGTTAGTTAACAAAGTTGAAACTTTAGAGGAGGAGCTTAAGACTACCAAGGAGGAGCTCAAAGCCCACAAGGAGAACTTTGATAAGGTCTACACCAGATTGACCTTAAGAGTGAAGACGCTGGAAGAATAGTTAAAGAAGAAAAGGGCAAAGGTAGTATTGGATTCTTCTGATAGTGATGATTCAGACACCTCAGATGATACAGATGGTAATGATGGTGATTCTTCCAAAAAGGGGAGGAAAACATATAAAGGCAAGAGTGATGAAGCTGAAGCTCAGGGGAGGCATGAACAAGGAACAAGTAAACCAATTGATACTAATGTTGCAGATATGGAAGTAGAGGAACAGAATCATGAAGCTGAGAAAGAAACAGTTCAGACTGGTGACATAAGTCAAGAAGCAGTTCATACTGCTGAGACAGAGTTTGAAACAGTTCCTACGGTTAGTTCATTTTCAGGTACTGATGAGGAAGAATATCAAAGAAAAAGAACTGATAAAGGAAAGAAGCCAATGACACCAGAAGAAGCTGAAAAGATCAAGAAGTTAAAGCCAAAAACTCGAGAACAAATAGACTTTGATGCAGAGGTAGTAAGAAAGCTACTAGAACAGGATTTAGCTGATGAACAAGCTCCGATAGCTCAAGATGCAGAATTAACAAGGAAATTGGCTGTAGATGATGTAAGAAACATAGTTGAATTCATGGAGAAAACAAGATCTGAAGATGTTGATCAAGAAGTCTTCAATGAACAATTACAATATCTGTTAGATTCTGATTTTATTGTAAGAGCTCAAGCAATGATGATTCTTAGAGATGAAGATCTTAGTGAAGAAGAAAAGTCAGAGAAACTTAAAGAATTCATCTTGTCAAAGAATAAAGAAGTTACTTGGAATGACTTAATGCAGAGAATTAGAGATAGGCAAAAGCATGGTTACAAGACAAAGATGCCTACCAAGAAAGAACAAGTCAATTTTATGAAGCATTATTTGAAGAACCAAGCAAATTACAAGATGAGTGATTTCATTGGAAAGACAGATGCTAAGATAGAAAAGGCTTTCTATGAGACATATGCAAGACTGAATACTTCAGACAAGAAGGATGCTACAAAGAGAAAGAAAAGAGAACCAGAAGTTCTAGAATCTGATGTTACAAAGAAGTCAAAATCTGGAGAAGAAGGATTGACTGATGAACAGATTAAGAGTATAATAGTGATAGTTCCAGAATCTACAAACATCAAACCATTACAAGTAAAACATCCTATTATTGACTGGGAAGTTTTCACAGATGGAAGAATGAAGGGATGGAAGATAATGAGACTTGGTGGTATTACTGAAAGGTATAGGTTGTTTGAAGATTTACTCAAAGGTTTTGATAGAGAAGATCTTAATCAGCTGTGGAGCTTAGTAAAAGAGAAGTTCAAAGTTCAAGACCCTATTGAAGACAAAGATAAAGAGTTATGGGTGCAGCTGAAGAGGATTTATGAAACAGATGGTGGAGAATCAATGTGGAGATTTCAAGCACAAGTCAAGGATGTCACTTGGAGATTATTTGAATCTTGTGGAGTGCATAGAGTATCTACCAAGGATAGAATAGAGATTTATATGCTGGTTGAAAAAGATTATCCACTCAGACCAGTTGTTTTAACAACTATGGTATATGTAATGCTCAAGGCTAATGAAGAATCTGAGATGGCTGATATGTTTGTAACTAAGATATTCAACCTTGAACAAGAAGTGAAAGCTAGATCTAAGAGGATGGCTTGATAGTGTTTTTGAAGAATCCCCCTCATAAAGAAGATAAAGCTTAATGTGAAGAAACTTAGTGATTTGGAGAAATCACAAGTTTAGGGGAGGATTGTTAGGAATTAAGCTTTAAGCAGTTAGTACGGTTCAGTATAAAAGTTAGTACTGCTGATGAGTTTGAAGACAAACTAACAGTGCAAAGTCAGTTAGTACGGTTGAAGAAGAAGTTAGTACGGTTTATAACTTTGTAAAGGATAATTATAGAAAAGATTTTGTGTATATCTTTTAGAATTAGAATGATAGTTATCTTGTAAAGGAATCCTTAGTCTATAAAAGGATTGCCTAGGTTTAAGGTTATAGAAGATTAGAGAATTAAGAAGATATACGTATTGTCTAAGATTCAAGGTTGTAAAACCCTAGTGATAGGAGATCACTCGTATTATTGAATTAATAATATTGAATCGTTGAAGTATATTGTCTCTTGTTCATATATTTACTGTTACATTCAATACATACAAAACATAACAAACAAATCTTCTAAGTGCAAGCTAGTAAATTCCGCGTGCTAGACTAAGCATCATTCAAAGTATATATCTAACACAAGGAGTGTGTGTAGATCTGGTCAAAGGTCCTCTGTAACAACAATCATAATTTATCACAACAAACCACCATAACTACCTGTTGACCACTGTACCTAACTTTGACCACCACAAATAACCGTTTTTTCCTCCAAAATTTTCCACCATTAACAACCATCAAAAACCTTCAAAACTTCATTAAAATCACTCAAATCATCACCAAGATTCATCATGGAGGAGATCCATGATGATTGCACTTAATGCTATGAACAAATTGAAAATCATCACAAATGAGTATCAAGAACCTAACGGTGATTCACCAACGAGAGCCTTATGGGAGAGGAATAATGATATGATCATTTCTTGGATCTTGAACACAGTCACTGATCAAATCATCAACAATCTCAGTTTTGTACACTCTGCATCAGCTTTGTGGTTAGAACTTCAAGAACATTACTAACAACCTGATGGACACAGGATCTATCAACTCTCCAATGACATCACACAGTTGAAGCAATCAAACACATCTGTTGAAGTATATTACCAAAAGTTAAAGGGACTGTGGGATGAAATTGATGCCCTGGAAGCACCCTACATCTATACTTGTAACTGTGTTTGTGAAAATGGGAGGTTAAATGGGGCAAGAGAAGGCAGAAAAAGGTTGTTACAATTTCTAATGGGGCTTGATGAGTGTTTTTTAAATGTGAGAGGACAGATTCTTCTGATGCAACCATTAGCAAATGCAACCAAGGCTTATGCTATGTTGAGACAGGAAGAGAAACAAAGAGAAACTTACAACTCCAAGTACATGCCACCCACAATCATGAATACCTTCACCAAACCAAGATCTTACACCAACAACAATGCTACACCAAAGACCAGGCAAAACACTAATGCAAGATTCAGTCCTAACCCAAACACCAAGAAATGCAATTTCAAACCAGGCATTATTTGTGGAAACTGCCAAAAGGAAGGCCATTATCAGAATGACTGCTATCAACTTGTGGGATATCCAATTGGTTTTACATGGTAAATTCAAACCAGGTAGTAGTGGAACTGGAAATGGGGCAAACAGGAAAAATAGATTTGGAAATGGGGCAAACAGGACTAATAATTACAAACCAAGGGCTGTCAACTTGGTTACAGGGCAAGCAATGGGACAAGATGAGGCCTCTAAAAGTGAAGCCAACGCAAATGGGGCACAAATTGATGCTGCAGTCTATGCCAAGATGGATGCCCTACAGAATCAGCTAAACCAAGTCATGCTCATGCTCCAAAACAAACAAGGTCAGTGTGATCCAAAACTCTTAGCTGCAGGGAGATATTTGTTCATAGCCTCTTGTGTTTCATTTTTTAAGGATGCTTGGGTAGTAGATAGTGGTGCAACTAACCATTTTTGCATAGCCTTAACACTCATGTTTAACATCATAAAATGCACAATCCCAATCATAGTTTCCCTGCCTAATGGACACACTGTCACAGTCACTACCATAGGTTCTATGAGGATTAAACCGAACCTTGTCCCATACAATGTGTTATATATACCTTCCTTTGCCTACAATATACTTTCAGTAAGCCAAATAAGTAAAACAACCAATTTTTCAGTGATCTTTAACCACTCAACCTGCATTTTTCAGGGCAACAATCATAGGATTGCCCATGGAAATCCAATCTGATGGAATCTACATCATCAAGCAGAGAACAACACAACATCATCCTCTTCTACATCACCTCAGTCACCCTTTACTACAGTTTTATCTCATTCAAGTACTTTACATCTTTGACATGCTAGACTAGGACTCTGTTTATGTAATAAAGCAAATAAAGCAGCTACCTACCTTTACTTATGATGTATCAAACCTACATTGTACCATTTGTAAGCAAACTGCATTACCTTTCTCTTCAAGTATCTCTCATGCTCCTAACATATTTGATTTGGTTCATGCTGACACATAGGGCCCATACAAACATAACACAGTCAACAACTGCAAATATTTCTTAACCTTAGTGGATGATTGCTCTAGAACTATATGGACATTTTTAATGCCAACCAAACAGCATGTTACTTCCACAATCAAATTTTTTTTATCACTATGTTGCAACTCAATTCAAAACCAAAATAAAAACACTCAGAAGTAATAATGGCACAGAGTTTATCAATCATTCATTAGCTACATTCTTACAAGCCAAAGGCATTGTCCATCAAACCTCTTGTCCAAACACACCTAAACAAAATGGAAGAGCAGAGAGAAAACATAAACACCTTTTGGAAGTTGCAAGGTCAATTCATTTTCAAGCAAAATTCCATATTCATCTATGGGGGTACTGTCTTATGGCAGCAACTTACTTAATCAATAGACTCCCCTCAAAAGTTTTAAACAACAAATCACCCTATGAAATCTTTTACAAAACTGCACCTAATCTCCAAAACCTCAAAGTTATAGGATGCCAAGCTTATGCCTCTGTACACACACTAGATAAATTTGAAAAAAAGGCAATTCCCTCTATATTCCTTGGTTATCAAGAACATCATAAAGTTATTTATTACTATCTCAAGACACCAAAAGGATTTTTGTTAGCAGGCATGTGACATTTCATGAAGACATCTTCTCATTCCATAGTGCCACTCCCTACTCCACACCACAACCAAGCACCTTTACCTCAAACAATACCTTCTATCCTTCACCAAACCTTCCTACACCTACACCTACTTCACCATCTACATCTACATCTGATTCATCACCATCATCATCAACCAATAGTACTGATCCAGACACTCCTTCAATTGAACCCTCACAAACCTCATCCAACACAGCTGACCCAAAAAGCCCTTCACCTACATCCTCACAAGACCCTCTGCACACAACAACATCACCATCATCCCAATCATCCCCTTCCCCTGCACCTACTACTAAACTTAATGCCACATCATCATAACCTTCACAACCAACACCTCCACCCTCACCACCACCACCACCAAGAAGGTCTCACAGAACCAAAACAACTCCTTCCAACCTCAAATACTACCATCATTATAAACCTTCCACCACTAACTCCTTCCATTCCAAACACCACACATCTCACTTCATCAACTACAACAACATTCACAACTCCCATACACTTCATCTAATTAATCAATCCACCATGAAACTGAACAAACCAGTTATACTCAAGCATCAAAGCATCCTAGGTGGGTAGAGGCTACGGACAATGAAGTATCTGCACTAGAGTCTAATCACACATGGGAACTCACTACACTTCCACCAAACAAACAGGCCATAGGTTACAAATAGCTCTTTAGGATTAAGTATAACGCTAATGGCTCTGTTACAAAGTATAAAGCTAGGTTGGTTAAAAGGATTAAATCTAAAGGAAGGCATTGATTACACAGAGACCTTTGCACCAGTTTCAAAGATGGTAACTGTCAGAACTTTGTTAGCTCTCTCCTCCATCAACAACTGGTTTGTTCAATAGCTGGACATCAATAGTGCATTTCTATATGGAGATCTAAATGAGGAAGTGTACATGAAAGTTCCAAGTGGCTACAAGAAAAACCTTCCACCCAACATAGTCTGCAAGTTAAGGAAGTCATTCTATGGTCTGAAACAAGCCAACAGATAGTGGTTTATCAAACTTACTACCTTTCTTCTATCAATGGGTTTCACTCAAAGTCATGCTGATACATATCTCTTCATATATTACAAAGGTGTAAACACTTTAATCCTCTTAATCTATGTTGATGACATTCTCTTAGCAGGGAACAACACTTCACTCATCTCAGAAGTTAAACATCACATATACCATACTTTCAGCATAAAGGACCTTGGGCCACTTCATTACTATCTTGGCATTGAGTTTCTAAGAAACTCATAGGGCCTTGTCGTGACTCAAAGAAAATATGCACTGGACTTGATTGAGTAAGCCAGTCTCCAAGATGACAAGCCTGCAAAGACTCCACTTGATTCAAGAAGAAAGCTTACCTATACAGATGGTGAGCCCCTCTCAGATACCTCACACTACAGAACCCTTGTTGGTAAATTGATCTATCTTACCACCAGCAGGCCAGATATAGCCTTTGCAGCTCAACTTCTCAGTCAATTTTCTCAACAGCCTCACACTTCTCACCTAGAAGCTCTGCACAGGGTTATTAAGTACATCAAACTAAGTCCAGGCCAAGGTTTATACTTTCCTAAAACAAATCCACTCATTCTTCATGCCTATTGTGACAGTGACTGGGCCAATTGCCCCTCATCAAGAAGATCCATCTCAGGTTTTGGCATATTCTTAGGCAACAATCTCATCTCCTAGCATTCCAAAAAGCAACCAGTTGTCTCAAGGTCATCAACTGAGGCAGAGTATAGAGCTCTGGTAAACTGCTCTTGTGAAATCACATGGTTATGTTCACTCCTCAAAGATCTCAAAGTCCCTATTCCAACTCTAGTCAAGATCTTATGTGATAACATCTCCACCATTGCTCTTCCCTCAAATCCAATACAACATGCCAGGACTAAAAATATAGAAATAGACTGCCACTTTGTAAGAGATAAAATCAAAGCAGGACAGATCTCCATCTCCTATGTTCCTACTAATGCACAAGCTACTGACATTTTAACCAAAGCCCTTACTACCTATCCCTTTCACCAATGCTTTTCCAAGTTGGGCATGTGTGATCCATACACACTGCCAACTTGTGGGAGGGGATAATGGTGTATACACCAAGGTCAATGTAGCAGTCAAGGCTACAAGTGCAATGACAAACAACAGTAATGAAGGAATGCAGGAAAAAACTATTGGATCATATACTTCCCCTCACTGCACCAGACATCAAGCCTATTTGGAGAAGATGCATCATTTCTAATTAATGTATTCTATATTAGTTAAGCTTGTATTCAGTTTAGTTTGTAGCCGTCAGATGTAGCTTATCAATGTAACTGTAGTAGCTTGATGTAACAGTAGTATAAGTATTTTGTAAACCTCCATTTTTCAGTTAATGAATCATTTCACAATTTCACTTACAATAGTTGTTGTCTATCATATAACCATTTGCCAAAGCCAATCCTCTATTGAGCCATGATCGAGACCATAAAGCTCGGTTAATAAGGAACATGGAGGTACCAGCCTATAGAGTAGATATAGTCAAGTAAGGTCGTGCTAAACAATAATTGTTGATTGTTTAACCTTTTTTATTTTATTTTATTTTTATTTTTTTTAATGGAGTTATATTACACCAAAAAACTGATCCTTAGACGTGTGCATAAGAATTAAATCAAAATATTAGAGAAAGCTCTGAAAAACATAAGAAATGAAAAGGTAAACGACTCCATGTGAATAATATTTGGAAAATGATTGACAAACCACCAACATATTTATTTTAGACAAGACCACCAACCAAAAACTTTCACACGTCAACGAACTCAAGTTACTATTTCACCAAGTAGTAATCATTTTTAGTTCGAGTAATCCATAATTACCCGAAAGAAAGCACATATGGTAAAAATAATTATCATAATGTTGATAAACTTTTTATCTTTCTTTCTACAATGATGTGCATTGTTATAACCTGCGCATTGCGGCAATGCTTAAAATGTAATTAAAATATTTGAGAGCAATATTTTTCGTTTATATGTTTTGTGTGAAAATAACTTGTGAATGGCAAGATTTTAGATTGAAATGACGTTAAACGATGGTAATAACCTAACGTGCTGTTAAATTTATCTTTTTTTTGGAAGGTGACTTTCAATTTTTGGTTTAGAGAGTCACACCTGCCCCAAAGCAGGCCCTCATCCACCACATAACCAGACATTCTTGTCTTAACCGGTACCACGCTGGCGCAGTGGGGATTCAACGACTTCCGCCCGGAAACCATACTGCCTCCACACGAGAATACTCGCTGGAGTAACAGCCGGATGAAAACCGGGGCCGGCTCGGATTCAAATCTCCGCAACTAATGGCTCAAAAACTCTCCTCTTCATTGCCTAATATCAACAGCGCATGTGGCCCGCTCCCGCCTCCACACGAGAATACTCGCTGGAGTAACAGCCGGATGAAAACCGGGGCCGGCTCGGATTCAAGTCTCCGCAACTAATGGCTCAAAAACTCTCCTCTTCATTGCCTAATATCAACAGCGCATGTGGCCCGCTCCCATGTGAAAACTTCCCGGTTGGTCACCCAACCGGGCTGCTCCCACAGGGAACTCCTTAACCCACATACCACTTTACACATACCACTTTACCACTAGACTTATCTAATGATCTTAAATAATTTAGACATAGAAGAAAAATAATTGTGTGAACAGGAACCAAATGAAAAGGAACAATGCATAATTGATTTCCATTAAAGGCAAAGCTTTTGCGTGATTGTAGGGATTAATCTCCGATTCAGCCCACCAACCAAATTAATATTAGTGGATAATTAGGCCCAAGCCCGGTTTGTGGGTTTTGGGAATTAGGATTTTACCATTATAAATAATGGTCATCAATAAAGTTATACCGACGGGGTTTTACAATGTCTAACATGGTATCATGAGCAGGTGCCTAGACCTAATCGGCAGCCAAAAACCGCTGCCTCTATGCCACCCCCGTCCAAACCCTAAATTATTTCATTCTCTCTTCCGCTGCCGATTACAGCAACAATAACATCTTTATTAACGTTTGATCACCATCTCATGTATTAATTGATTTAGTTGTGACGTCAGTATCCACTATCCTTTTCGTCTAATGCAATCGCTGCCGCAAGTATGGAACTCAAGCGCAACAAAGCCTACATAATTTTCCAGCCCACTTGTGAAGACTTCGAAGATTTGTTTTATTGTTGAAAAATATATATATATATAGTTATTTAATTGTTTATTTTTTATGTCGAATCCAGGGTATTAATTTCCAAGACGACTTTTGTTGGTATCGAATCTAGGGTTCTTATTCCCAAGACGACTTTTGTTGGTGTCGAATCTAGGGTTCTTATTCCCGAGACGACTTTTGTTGGTGTCGAATCTAGGGTTCTTATTCCCGAGACGACTGTTTGGGATACTTTGGTTTATCTTTCAGATACTTTGGTTATCCGTGAAAAAAATAGAATAGGGGATACTTTGGGTTATCCCGTTTTATTTTGGTTAATTGTTTTATTTTGCTTTCTTAGTTTACTACTCCAGTTCAAGCTTTCGCGATTTCGTCGCTCGAACTGCGGGGGAGTATTAGTGGATAATTAGGCCCAAGCCCGGTTTGTGGGTTTTGGGAATTAGGGTTTTACCATTATAAATAATGGTCATCAATAAAGTTATACCGACGGGGTTTTACAATGTCTAACAATTAAGACTTTTGAGTCAAATCAAATAAGAGGATAGATCCTTAAATATTAAAAGTTCTCTGTAAATTGAAGTAGGAGTGAGCATGGGGCGGGGTAGGCGTTTTTACGGTAAAATCAAAAACTGAACTGTATATTTTGGTTTTTGAAAACTACAAACCGTTTGATTTAGGTTTTTTGGTTTTTGATATTGAATCGGTTCGGTTTCGGTTTTTTTTTTTAACTTGATAGCAAGCAAGTGTTAATCTTATATAAAGTTTACGATTCCAAGTTTTCAAACAAAAATATTTAAATAAAATATCAATAGTAGCATAATATCCAACAATCCATAGCTACGAAAAAATGTACGAAACAACTAAACAAGAATCTAAAATATAAAATACATTTCTTTGCGTTTTTCGTCCATAGAAACATTCAAAGAACACTATTGTTTGAAAAAAAAGATATAATATCTATAAATGTATCAAGTTTGAATGTATAGATAATAAACAACACTATTGTTATTTTTTTATAGATAAAATTGTATACTCCAATATTTCTTATATAGATAAAATTATATAAAGGTGGGGTGAGGCGGTTTTCGTATGAAACCAAAATCTGCCCCAAACATTTGGTTTTTGTAAAAATCAAAACCACCACCATCGGTTTGTCAATTGGGGCGGTTTTTTCAGTTTCGATTCGGTTTATCGGTTTTGTGCTCACCCCTAAATTGAAGGATAAATTTCACTTTTTTTTTTTTTTTTTTTTTTTTTTTTTTTTTTTTTTTTTCAAATAAAAGAAAGAAGAAGGATTAATTAATATTTTAAATAAAATGAAATTACACCCAATTTTTTATAATATAAATATATCATAAACTGTTAATCGTTAGCCAAAATAAATTATATTGTGGCGACGAGCTTTGTTATCTTTTAATATACGAACACTTTCATATGCATTCGACAAATTATTTTTTTTCCATTTATTTAAGTTTATTTTTTCAGTACTAAAATTCGCATCACGTATCACATGTGATTTAACACTAATATGGTAGTTCAAACACTAACCAACTATCTAAAATTGGCATAAATATTTGTGTATAAATCAAATACTTTCCTCATTATTTGCAATGGAAAACACACATTAATGATTATTTTTAACCATATATTACGCACCGCGTTTGCATTATAGATTATAGAAGCTCATTTATGAAACTTTTATAATCACATAAGAAAAAAATCACATGTGGTAAAAATCATATGTGATTGAGACCACGTGTGGTAAAAATCACATGTGATTTTATGTGTTTTATCAAACTTTGGTGAATTAAGTGCACTAATCAACAATTTGAAATATAATGTGTTATATGTGGTTGGAAAACTATGAATGTCTAGTTTTCAGAATAAAAAACGTTGAAACTTTTAGAATTTTGTAAAAAAGTTATGTTCGCTTTACTCAAGGCTGTCAAGATCGAGATCCCATCTGAGATTGTTTTTGTCTTTGCAAGATCTAGATCGTAAGATCCTACCAATTTGTCGCGGTTTTGTAAATAAAGGATAAATGAGTCAAACTGTTTTATATTTTTACTCAACATCAAAGATAAATTCGTATAATATCCTCTTGACAATGTCAAATTTCAAACACCAAAGTAATAGTAAAACACAAAAAAGTCTAGTTTTAACTTTTAATCGTTACATTAACGATTTAGCGGAATTTGATTACATAACATGAGTTATAAACGTCTTAAAACATACGAGCGATAATACCAAAAGATTCATACATACACCATCACTGATCAATCTATTATGTAAGAAAACAATTCGTCGGTACTTATCAATTTTATTTTTAGGTTTAAGCACAAATGGATGGGCTAAAAGATAGAAAAAATAAAATAGATATGGGCTTAGGTAAACTCGAATCGACTAGCGATCTTACGAGTTTACGTTCGATTCATTGATCTCACTTACGATCCTACCCCATATACAATTTTACACGATTTTAGCTAGTGAACACGTAAGATCGTACGATCTTACGAGTTTACTCGCGATATTGACAGCCTTGGTTTTACTACATGTTTAAATATTCAAATATTCAAATTAGTGTTGAATCAAATGTGATTTATCATGCAAGTTTTAACAACGGAAAAAAAGGAAAAAAAAAAAAAAAAAAAGACGAAAAAAATGTGAAAAGAGTGACAAAAAAAGTTTGTCGAAAGCATATCAAAGTGCTTGTTTATAGAAAGATAATGTTGCGATGATGTGATTCTTTTCGTTTAAAGATTAATGGTTTAAAAGATAATAATTTTTTAAAAAAAGGTGAGAAAGTGAGTTTATTGTTTAGTATAAAACATGAGTGGCTAAAATTGAATTCTTGTTATACAATAATTGTTTTATATATAAATGATGTATCCTCATCACATAAAGTTATACTCAACACAAATTTGATAAAATGAATGGTATAATAAGGAAAAAAAAAGTGACGTACATTCTTGTTAATTCACTTTCATCGTATAAGAGTTAAAGGTTGCTAAAGATTTAATACAGTTTCATGGTCAAACTTTTGGCGAAAACATGTCCTCGCCGAAAGAATGGTGGGAAAAATGAGAGGAAAATGAATAAAGTAATTAAAAAGTCAAAAAGTCAACCTTTTGGCGATAACATGTCATTGCCAAAAGTTTTGGTCAAATTTCCTTTATTTTTTTGGAAAAGTCAAAGTTTGGAACTCGTTTATTTTGTCGTTTAGCAGCTTTTGGCGTGGATATCGTGTCCTCGCCAGTTCTACTTACCCTTTTAGTGAATTCCACCAAAAACCGCCCCAAACATTCAGTTTTTATAAAAAACAAAGCCGCCCTCGTGTGGTTTTCCATTTGGTTTGGCTTTTCGATGTGCACTTTTCATTTTTTTCGGTTATGATTCTGTTTTTCGGTTCTTGCGCTCGCCCCTACCATGTATTAATTGTGAAACGTATTAAAGCGTTGAGCTTTAATAAATAAAAAGTTTTCATGAATAATAACAAAATTAGCTTGAAAACCAATTTTGGTAGGATTAACACATCAGATGACCATTATGGACATGATAAGAACTTCCAGAAGAAGCTAAGGTGTGGACAATTTTGCGATATATAGTTGATACAGCAAGAATATAAGGGCATTGTCAGGACTTCTATGCTAAGAGACAGAGGGTTGAATGCTAGAATACAAAAAAAAAAAAAACACACACACACACACCCCATGTCTTCTTATTAGCACTTGAGGACTACTTTCGCCTCTTGAATAACTTTTTCAAGAAAGATCTCAGTACTGCTTGTACTGCCTTGTTTGGGAGAACATCAATTGATTTGATCAACTCCTCATGAGTCTTGTTCTCATAATCTTCGTACACACCCTACAAAAAAATATCCATTAAATAGGGTAAGAGAACCCATATAGACTTCTGATATATGTAGAAAAAAAACAGCAGTAAGTAACCTCAAGGTTGAGAGTATGGTAAAGTTTCTTCACATTTGCTACTTTGACTGGATCCTTTATCCCATAGTTTTCCTAAAAACATCAAGGTTTAGCAAATGAGTAGTCGAAATGTTGGGGGAGGATATAGAAAAGACACAAATTGAGGTTCACGCTTACACTTAAAAAATTCTTTTGCTCCTCATTTGAAAGTTCTAGTGCTTTCGCAACCAACCATGAACACTTGAGATTCTCAATATCTGTTCCAATCTGTTATAATGGGACCAATAGGGCATCAGTTGTGGTTCCTTAATAAAACATTACCAACATAAGTGATATCAGTGCACTAACCTTACCAACAACATTTGGATCACCAAAAGTGTCCAAATAATCGTCCTACAATAAATTCAAAGGTTTTTATATAACAATCATTCACTTTCAAAAAATCATGATAATACAAGCAAAACAAATCGATTTGTAAATAGTGGCAATTGACGATCACAATACCTGCACTTGACCATAGATACCCATTTCAACAAGGATTTCTTTCACTTGAACATGATCATCCAGATTCTCTCCAAGCATAAGGAAGGCACATGCAAACTTGAAGCAAAGAAAATGACAGATTTGATCATTCAGAATTATTGGATGTTGGAAGATAACCATTGACTTAGTTAAAGATGAAGACTTATAGGTTACAATTATATTAGCATGTAATTAGAAGGTAGTATTATATAATTAGATCAAACTTGAAAGGGTGCAATGGTTGGCCAAAAGACACAACCATCACCACCACAGGAAAAGGTGGCGGTTACCACCAACTAACACCACCGAAGCATTGCAATGGTTCAATCGCAACCATTCAACTAGTATATATACGTTCATGTATTATAACAAAATATTAAGATTCAATAAACAAAGATTATTACATATTTCATGTTTTTGATTCTACTAGGACCAACAGTGGTATCAGAGCACATATTATTGTGATTTAGAATCAACCCTAAATCACCAGTTTATTCGTTTTACAAAATCAGATTACATACCTTACAATTGAGTACCGTTCTTACTCAATTGCCGTTCGACTGCCGTTTTTCAGTCACTTCGATTGCCGTTTTCAATCGCCGTTTACAACCACTTCGATTGCCGTTTTCAATCGTCGTTTACAACCATCTCGATTGCCGTTTATATAACCTATCCAGAAAAATTGTTTGCCGTTACCAAACAACAGAAGAATCAAAGTCTTGTTCGCCGTTACCGAACAACAGATCGAAACCATTGTTTCGATGAATTTGCAGAAAAATTGAAACTTTTTGTTTCAATCAGAACAAAATCAGAAGAGAAGGACAAGGAACATACCGTTCGTTGATCGGTGAATCGCGAACCAGTAAAGAAAGGAAGGATTCACACCGAAAACCTCGATTAGGTTTCGGAGACAAGAAATCAACCTCTGATTTCACCGGAGAAGACAAAGGTGCGCCGGAACCACCATCGCTCATTTTGATTAAAGGGAAGAACTCTTATTAGAGCTTATAACCCAGAAGAAGAACCGAAAAGGGGATAAGTGCAAAACTAAACATCCTTTTTTTCTTTAATAGGAAATACAAATCAGTCAGTTTCTTAGTTTAAGTATATATTATTTTTATAAGTGTTAGATATTTTGAAACAAAATATCTATTGTAAGTATTGTTTTTGAAAATTTAAAGTCTTGTTATTATAAAAGTTTTTTTAAATTGTGATTAAAAATTTTATTTTATATAGTTTAAAAAAATAAAATTGTGTTAGACATTTTTATAAAATAATTATGGGAAAGGAAGATGGGGATAGTTCGAATAACAATAAGGGAATAGGATCGACACACTATTTCCAATGCCCCTTGTTGACAACAACAAACTATACGATATGGTCAATAAGAATGAAGATCATTTTACAAGCAAATGGTCTATGGGAAATGGTCGAATCCACCGATAAAACTCAAGTTAATGAAAGCGAGATAAGACCGCAATTGGGTATCTATTTCAAGGATTACCCGAAGATATGATATTGCAAGTAGCAAAAGAAGTTTGGGATACATTAAAGACTCGAAATGTTGGAGTAGATCGAGTGCAAAAGGCAAAATTACAAACTCTCAAATCCGAATTTGAGATGTTACAAATGGAGGAAGATGAAACTATTGATTCATTCACCGCGAAAATGACAAGTATTACATCAAAGATGACAAGTCTTGGATCAACACTCGATGACTCAACCCGTGTACGAAAATTGTTAAATTCTGTACCTGAGAGGTTCATTCAAATTGTAGCATCAATTGAGCAATACTCCGATCTAGATACATTGACTCTAGACGAAGCTATTGGAAGATTAAAGACCTTCGAAGAAAGGATAAAGGTTAAGAAAGGAAAGATCGTCGATCATCAAGATAAACTATTATTTACAAGACATGACAACAATAATGATCGAAGACATCACTATGTTAATCAAGGAAGAGGAAGATATGTTCCACCACATAACCGAGGTTATGACACTGCTAGACAACATGGAAGAAATGAGAATCACTCGAAAGATACATTTAATGAAGAAAAGAAATTCCCTCAAGATCAAGAAGGATTTACAAGGAATATAAATGAAGTAAGATGTTATAATTGCAACAAGCTTGGACACTATGGATCAAATTGTCGACGAAGACCTCAAAGACAACAAAGACAAGAAGCATCGAACCTTGTGGAAGAAGATTTAGAACTACAATTGTTAATGGTATCTACAAGCTTCAACAAGACTACGCCAACGAATAAAAGCAATTCGTTTGCAAAATTCCATGATGATGAAGACTCAAAGTGGGGAAAAATTATACTAGATGAAGATAATGAAGACAAGATTGAAGATTAACAACGTCAATGGTTAAGGGGGAGAATGTTGGAAGATAACCATTGACTTAGTTAAAGATGAAGACTTATAGGTTACAATTACATTAGCATGTAATTAGAAGGTAGTATTATGTAATTAGATCAAACTTGAAAGGGTGCAATGGTTGGCCAAAAGATACAACCATCACCACCACAGGAAAAGGTGGCGGTTACCACCAACCAACACCACCGAAGCATTGCAATGGTTCAATCGCAACCATTCAACTAGTATATATACGTTCATGTATTATAACAAAATATTCAGATTCAATAAACAAAGATTATTATATATTTCATGTTTTTGATTCTACTGGGACCAACATTGGAAAGTAAAGACAGGTGCAACAAATAGAAAAAAGCCGAGCAAGAGCATATATGAATATACTCACTGGAAGGTAAAACGAGTAATAAGAACATTTGTATTGAGTAATCCGACGGTTACTGCAAGACAACGTATATGACATGGCGTACTTCAGAAGATGCAACACATACATTTAACAGATTGCGTGGAGTGAATGAATAAGAGAACAATTGATATTATCACTTACAGAGACAAAGAATACTTTGATAGATCTTTCTCTCCAACAAGTGTCGTGATCGCATCAATCATTTGTCTCGAGACCGTTTGAAAGTCTACCTGTTCAAAAAAGGGACCAGGAGTCATTAAAAATGGAGATGAACTTCAATATTTTATACAATAGATATGCAAAGAAACAAACCTCATTAAATAGGTCCAGTAGGTTCACATAATATGCCTTTCCACTAAAATGTTTTTTCAGAATTCTTGGTATATGGCTACGAAGAAGAATAGCATCATTGACAGCAACCATGCCAACCTAAAACCAAATTTTCAGATACGCTGCATTCACTTAACCAAATACAACTAATAGGAAGAAAATAGTACTCTGCAAAGTCACAGCTCTGGTAGTCTGAACCAACAGGGATGACCTCTGCGTGTATGGGAGTCATCAATAATGTCATCAAGTACAAGTAAATATGCTTGAAGCTGCAAGCATGCATCAACGTCAAGAAGGTTTTTGAGGCTCCAAAGGAAAAGGAGTAGAATACTTTTTATTCCGATAATGAAATTTCTTTCTTGGGCACAAAGTGATCTGTGTATTTATGTTAATATTACCCATTCAATGCACCAACCAAGGGCACACGCAAGAAAGACTTCACCATCTGCCAGTTCTTCTCCTTTAAGCAATTGGTAACTTTCCACCACAGATAGGCCTCGGAACATCTTTCCTGCATAGATCACGTTTCGTTGTAAATATGCCAGTTAATTAGTACCCTTAAATTTCGCTCTAAGTTTAGGACAGGTCATTCCTGCAATGATACCAACGAATAAAAAAGACAGTTTTTTGCGATTACAGGAATGGAGAAACTGATCCATTATACCTCCAGGTACATTGTAGTCGATCACCTGCATTAAATAAGCAAAAATACACAATTAAACTTGGATACGAAGTAGTTTATTTCTTTGAAGATTATAGGACATTTTGTTAAAGCAGATCACATACATTAATACGCTATTGTTCATTATTCCCATAGAAGCAAGTAATTCAAAAAAATAACCATCCAATGAGTAAGACTGTATTTGTTAGGCAAGGGAAATAGTTCACATCAATTCGTCTAAAACTGTTGTCGAAGCAGTTGTTTTTAGGAGTAAACATTTCCAGCTATGACAAGAACAACTTATTAAGTGTGTTTAATTAAGGCCGTAAGCAACCAACTAGGCTAGCTCAGTTGGCCACCAAGGTTTCCTTAAGGTGCCTTGGGGAGGGGATGTTTGGCTAGGGGAGGTCTCAAGTTCGAGTCCCACCCGTGACTTTTACCCCTTCAGGCGATAAAAGGAGTAGCAGGCGGGTCTCAGGGTCAGCATAGACCTCAACCACTAACAACTAACAAGCCGTTCAAAAAAAAAAAAAAAAAAAAAGTAAGGGGGGTCGTAAGCGGTTTGGTAAATGGTGATCATTTTACTATCATCAGCCATTTTAAATGTAATTGTAATTTATATGAGACTAGACGGATTTCATATTAAGCTCAATACAGGCTAGGTGGTGCAGAGTATGCTCGTATAAGCTAATTTGATTCTGGGACCAATAAATTGTGGGGATCAAGGGTGTCGAGCCTTCTCGATGAGAAGATACAACAAGAATTTTTATTGTAAAATTTGCATGTAAATTAGCTAAATACAATACAAGTAACTAAAAAAACTTTAAGACTGATTTAAGTCAACCACAAAACACGAAAGCCCTTAGTCTACACATTAAACAATGAAGTATTCACAAGTGAGGTGGTGAAGAACACACCCGGAGAATCATACCTTGTCAACCCACTGACGAGAAACGTCGTCAAACTCGAATACAGGATCATGAATCAGCTCTGACTTGAGTTGGTCATAAACTTGCATGAACTTGGACTTAAGATCATTGCTCATGGCTGTTGAGAGTAAAGAATCCGATGACCGTTTATGACAATGTAGCACATTCTTAGGTTGCCCAACAGATGGCCGAGAAGAGGCATGCCAAGATGCCCATTTGGATATAAGATTGCCACCTATCACCACTCTGCAAAAGACTTTAATATCATTAATTAGTTACTTTAGCTGATAGAAAATCAGTAAGCAATCAATCAGTACCTGCTAGACAATGCCATTTGCTAACAGATTCTTAGCCAGCTTCGGCTCTTTCATTGACTTGTGCACAGTGGCGGATCTTGAAGTTTTGAGTAGGGGGGCCAGAAATTTTTTTGTCCTATCATTGTATTAGGGTCTTCTAATTCGGGGGGGGGGGGGGGGGGGCGGCGACTTAGTAAATATAATTTTATTCGGACAAAATACGGATAAATTAGCTCTACGGAGCGAAAAAACAGGGGGGGGGGGATAGGACAAAAAATTGCTTGTGCAAACATTTTGTAGACTTGTTCAACTATACAGCTAGTTATTACGTAGTAATATTTTATTTAGGAGTGTCATTTGGGTTTATAGGAATCTAATAAATTACTAAAACTGACCCGACAGGGGTGGATCTAGCTTGAAGTGAGAGTATGTACCAGGGGTGTTCACGGATCGGGTAATATTCACAGTAACCGAAAACTGAAACCGAACAAAAAAAAACTGAACCGAATTCGTAACCGAACCGAATTGGTCAAAAGCGAACCGAACCGAACTAAATATTCGGTAATTGGTTTGGATATCGTTTTGGCAATGAAAACCGAAAACCGAATTCATATAAATATATATTTTTTCTTTGTATTTATATAAAAAAACAAATCACTAAAACTCTTTTTTAGAATAAATATAACATTATTTAATCTTAAAAAAAAATTTGTGGTAAAAATATATATAATTGCATGAAAAAATAATTAAAATTATGTAATTCGGGTTACTCGGTTCGGTTTTCGGTTATAGGGATTCGACTTTCGATTATTCGGTTCAGTTTTCGGTTCGGTTAAATCAAATTTGAATTCGGTTCGGTTCGGTTTTCGGTTTGCCCTAGAAATTTTTTTTAACCGAACTAACCGAACCGAATAAACAGAATAACCCGATAATCGAACTAACGAACACCCCTAGTATGCACAAACTTTTAGTAGTGTAAAAGTATTTTATTTTAATTTTTCTTTTTTTTTTTTTTTTTTTACAAATGGGACTATAAAATACATTAGTTTGAAGAAGAAGGCAAATGAGGCATTAATTAGTTTCAATGGTTAATGAGTTATATTTATGTGTGGCCCATTTGTTGATTATTAAGATTGTGGTTAACTATAAGGCCCAAATTTACCTTAAATTCCTTCGCATATCTAATTTTAACATTGCGTTAAATTTTTTTTAACTTTCTTTTTTCTTTTGTTTCATTAGGTTTATTATGCTTACTTTTGATTTCACTATAAACTAAAAATTATGATTTTCATATTGTTTAAACTAGATATAATGCCCGCACACGCGCGGGGTTTTTTCTAATCATTTAAATAAATTATTATTTTTAATTTTGGGTTTTAATTATTATAACAGGACCTTCAAAACCATTGTACTTTGATTGAGGTATATATATTGAATTAGGGTTATTTACGAATGTAGTGGGTTTTAATATTAATTAGATTTGGAGGAGATGTTCTTGTGTCAATGATTGTGCGTGAATGATTGATAAGAGATCGGGTTTGATTGATGGAGAAGGAATTTGGGAATGTTGGGACTTCAAATATTTAGTGGGAATGATACTGAATTTTAAGTTTCAGCCCAAATCTTTGAAAAACTTGCTCCACCGTTTTCAAGTTTTAATTTTTTATATTTTGACACATATATTTTTGTAAGTTTTTATTGAATGATTACAAATCACATTCATTTTTTTGTAGAATATGGATAAATTTAGAAGTATTTAGGCTTTTCTTATTTAATATTTAAGAAAATAATAATAATAATAATTTGATTATTACTTAATAAGGTATGATTTGATTTTTTTGAAATGTAAAAGTCCCCACTAAGGGTTTTGTTTTATTATATAAAAGATGATTGTTGTTTTAGAGATTTTTAAATGTGAAAGAGTTAAGAATTAACGGTATTGCAATTATATGAGATAAGGGTTATCAACAAAACCAAATTCTGTTAGGTGCAAATAATTTTGAAGTGGCTACCTCAATTTTTTGAAAAAGAGTGTTTTATCTGGTTTGAGATTGTGTGACGATGAGTTCAAACCTTGTAATTAGTCGAAAAAAAAAAAAAAAAAAAAAAAAAAACAGAAACTTTGTTTACCCAGAAAAAAACCAAATTGAAAATCGAATCTGACTAACCAATAGTGTCTCCCATTACCCATATACCAAACTTAGCAAACCGAATCAAATGGATCTGGTGAGAATAACGAGAAGATGTGGTCCGTTTTACAAACATGGATCGCATAATGTTTCATGATTTTTTTTCATATTTATTATATTTTCAAAAAATTGCATTGATATGTCAAAATGATGTATTTATAGTTTATGATTATTGTTTTTTCAAAAGATTATCTTTTAAGACATTATACTACTTTTTTATGTTGTATTTTAAGTATTTTGTTCGTTAATATTCCGGTCGTTTGGTCCATTCATATCACAATCAAACCTTCAAACAACATTTATCAAATATGAAAAAGAGTCGGAGTAGATGGTTTGATCCTCTTATTTTTTTTCTCGATATAATTTTCTTTTTGCAGGTTGCTATCGTTGTTCAAACGTCTATCACCTCTATTGCGTGTTTATAATTCAAAAAGCTACTAGCGATTATAATTTACTCAAAATGCACGCACATCTAGTTTAACATTGCCTTAAACTTTCTTTTTTTTCTTTTGTTTCATTAGGTTATTTATGTTTACCTTTGATTACATTATAATCTAAAAAATATGATTTTCATTTTGTTTAAATGTTTGTTATTTTAGAAATTTTTAGATGTGAAAAAGCTTAGAATTAACGTTATTGCAATTATATGAGAAAAGCTTTAGTGTTTTGGTTATCAATAAAACCAAATCCTATTAGGTGCAAACAATTTTGAAATGGTTACGTCAATCTTTTAAAAAAGAGGGCTTCATCTGGTTTGATACTGTGTGACGGTAAGTTTAAACCTCATAGTTAGTCGGCCAAAAAACACATAAACCTTGCTTACAAAAAAAAAAAGAAAAAAAAAAAATAAAATAAAATAAATATATAAATAAATAATTATTATTAATAAACTCGAATCCAACTGACCAATAGTGTCTAGCATATACCGAAATTTACAACCATATAAATTGGATCTGATGAGAATAATGAGAATATGTGGGCCTTAGCTGAGTGGGCTGAAGGTCCTATATGCTATCAGTTTTTTTCTTGGTTACTCTCTGGTAGGGCCGTTTAAAGCCCTCGCCGCTCGTTCGAAAATTGCTCGCTCGATCCGTCGCTCGATTGTAAACGAGCCGCTCCGCTCGGTTCGGTTTGTAAACGAGCCAAGCATGAGCAAAGGTCTGCTCAGCTCGGATCGGCTCGAATATTTTTATTATATATAAATATATTATATACTCCCTCTGTCCCAATTTTATTGTCACTTATTCCTTTTTCGGACGTCTCAAAATTATTGTCACATACCCAAAATAGAAAGTGAATAGATAGTGAAGTTTGGTAAAGTTTACTATATTACCCTTGGTTGAAATTAATATTGCAAACTTTAAAGAAGTGTTAATTAATTGGTTAAGGGTAAACTTGTCATTTGGCAAAAAAGTAAGAGAGAGAAAGTAGTGATAGTGACATTTTTTTTAAAAGAATGTGTTTTTTGTCGGGTGACAATAATTTTGGGACGGAGGGAGTACATTACATATGTATGTATTTATATAAATATAAATTTATCTTGTAACTATCATTCTATTAGATTTATGGATTAACATTTTTGTATTTAGCCCAAATAACACTTAGCCCAATTAAAAGTCCATCCAAAATACAAAGACGTACACGTACACACTATCCGTTAGTGTTTTTTTTTTAACGCATACTCGATAAGATAATAGTTGAATGTTTTAAATATAAAATAACATAAAACTATATGCAAACTAGTTATTTCAACTCAAATGATACTTTAAGTAGCTTTTAAAATAAAAGCTAATGGTCAAAAGCTTTTAAACCTAAGCTTTCGAAAATCGAACTCTAAAAACATAAACTCATCCTGATGTCTGAAACACACCCTTATACATGATTTTTTATATATTTGCTAAGCAAGATAATTGCTAGTTTCTGAAATCGTCAATCTTTTTAGTTACGTTTTTAAACAAAAGTGTGTATTTTATCATTTTAGTCGTGATATAATTCGAAGTCTTTGTACTAAATTTTAAACCAAGCGAGTTCGAGCCGAGCCGAGCTGCTCGGTTTTAAACCAAGCGAGCTCGAGCAATGGTTTTCTGCTCGTTTCATTAAGTTCGAACCGAGCCATGCTGCTCGGTTTCAATTCGAGCCGAGTTCGAGCAGACCCTCGCTCGGTTCGGCTCGGATCGTGAAAAGCCCTACTCTCTAGTATCCAAGGTATTTAGGGTGTTTAGTTTAAGATGACAGAAAATAGAAGAAACCTTTAATGTGACCGTCAATGAATGTGATAAAATAATCAGACACTCAGGGTTTGAAGCTGATGACATCAACTTCATCCATCTTGTTTCTCAACATCCAAGATATAGTGAATTTGTTCATTATATTCCAGCTCATGATCCTCTGTCCCCTAAGTATCTAAATCCGGAATCTCATTTATCAAAGGCAACTACTACACCTAACACCATCATCACTGAACCTGATACACAAATCACTGATCCCATACATGATCGAGCAATCACTAATCCCATAACTAATCAACCAATCATTGATCCCATACATGAACAACAAGAAAATGATGTATCACCCTCTGATGATCAAGATGAACCTATCCCTAATTTAATTCCAATTCCAACATAACCTGAAATCAATCCTCATCAAATGTTCCTGCACCTGAAGATAAGTGATCTAGAGACACACACATTGAATTGGTCAATATTCTAGGAGAACCGTCAGCGGGTGTGACTACAAGAAGTAGAATTAGAGATAATGAATCTGCCTCATCCAGTGAATGTCTATATGCTGACTTCCTCTTTGAAGTTGAACAAAAGAAAGTCTCTGAAGCTCTTAAAGAAGAAGGATGGGTCAAAGCAATGCAAGAAGAGCCGAATCAGTTTGAAAGGAATGAAGTGTGGGTGTTGGTTCCTGTACCTTATGGTAAAATCATTATTGAAACAAAATGGATTTTGAGAAACCAGATGGATGAAGATGGGGTGGTTATAAGGAATAAGGAAAGGCTGGTGGCTCAGGGGTGTAGGCAAGAAGAAGGGATTGATTATGATGCAACATT
The DNA here is from genome assembly GCA_021014915.2 of Artemisia tridentata subsp. tridentata. Classification (NCBI taxonomy): domain Eukaryota; kingdom Viridiplantae; phylum Streptophyta; class Magnoliopsida; order Asterales; family Asteraceae; genus Artemisia; species Artemisia tridentata. The sequence continues at coordinate 316,721,045 of CP139504.1, read as the reverse complement.
TGCTCTTGTTACAATACTTGAAGCAATCAGAATCTTCCTTACTTATGCTGCATACAGAGATTTCAAAGTTTTTCAGATGGATGTGAAAAGTGCCTTTCTGAATGGGAATATCTCTGAAGAAGTCTACGTACAATACCACATGCGTTTGAAAGCTGTGAGTTTCCTAACCATGTTTTCTGTTAGGAATTAAACCTAACAGTTAGTACTGGTGGTTATAAGTTAGTACTGCTGAAGAGACAAAAGACAAGACTGACAGTACTAAGTCAGCTAGTACTGCTCACACAAAAAGTTAGTACTGCTTATGATTTTTGTAAACGTGTAATAGATAATTATAGAAAGGATTTTGCATATATTCTTATTATTATAGATCATAGTTATCTTGTAAAGGAATCCTTGGTGTATAAAAGGATTGCCTAGGTTAAGTTTTAGATACAAATATACAATACAATACAATAGAATACGATTGATAAGTTTAGTGAAGATTCAAGGTTGTAAACCCTAGTACTAGCAAGAGTACTCGTATTATTAATCAATAATATTGAATCGTTGAAGTAAATTGTTTGTCTCTTATTCATTCATAAACACTGTTTCATTCATTGATCATACATACAAAATCTTCTAAGTGTTTGCTAGTAAATTCCGCTTGCTAGTTAACATTATTCAAAGTATCTATCTAACACAAGGCGTGTGTTTAGATCCAGTCAAGTGGTATCAGAGCCAGGTTTCTGATACTTTGTTTTAGAAGATCCAAGACGAACTTTTGCTATAAAGAAGATGGACATGGAGACAACAACCCAAACCAATGTTGCTGCAAAGTTGCCTATGCTCAAGCCCAATGAGTTCGATATGTGGAGACTGAGAATTGAGCAATTTTTCCAAGTGCAGGATTACACACTAGGAAATTATAGAAGAAGGGAATTCTTTTAAGCCCACAACGACTACAACTGTAGTTGAGGGTAAGACTGAAACAACGGTGCAGACAAAGCCAATTACTACTGATGAGAAGGCACAGCACAAGAATGATGTTAAGGCAAGAAGCATGCTGCTGATGACTATACCTAATGATCAATTACTGAACTTCAGTAAGTACAAGTGTGCCAAGTCTCTTTTTGAAGCTATTATTGCAAGATATGGTGGGAATGAAGCCACCAAGAAAACTCAAAAGACTCTTCTCAAGCAACAGTTTGAGAACTTCTCAGCAACAAGTAATGAGTCACTAGATCATATGTTTAACAGGCTTCAAAAACTAGTGAGTCAACTTGCTGTTCTAGGAATTGAGATGCCTCAGGAAGATCTCAACTCAAAATTCCTAAGGAGTCTGCCATCAGAATGGGCCATGCATGTGGTTGTATGGAAAAACAAGCCTGACATAGATTCCATGAGCTTAATGGTTCTATATAGCAACTTCAAAATAGTGGAGCAAGATGTGAAGAAGGTTGCTGGAACAAGTTCAAGCTCAGGGAATTTGGCCTTTGTATCAACTCCCAGTACCTCAAGTTCAGAGGAAGAAGTTCAAGTTGCTGGAGCAGTTGGTACTGCAAGTTCAAATATTGGTACTGCTAGTACTTCAAGCAGTACTAATGGACTTTTGGATGAGAATACTTATTGTTCTTTTCTGACTACTCAGCACAATGGAAGTATGTTGACTCATGGAGACCTTCAAGAGATTGATGAAGATGATCTTGAAGAGATGGACATCAAGTGGCAGCTCTCTCTTCTTAGCATGAGGGCTAAGAGATTCTTGAAGAAGACTGGCAAGAAAATAATCATTAACAGCAATGATGTTGCTGGATATGACAAGTCAAAAGTTGAGTGCTATAATTGCCATAAGAAGGGTCATTATTCAAGAGAATTCAGAATGTCAAAACAACAAGATGGCAAGAACAAAGGCTTTGGAAGCAAGACCAGAGTTGTGGAAGTTACAGACTCAAGCTCAAAAGCAATGGTTGCCATTGATGGCTTAGGATTTGACTGGAGCTACATTGCAGAGGAGGAAGCAGAAGCATCTACAGAGATGGCTCTCATGGCATTTTCAGATTCTGAGGTACAAGTTTTTAAGTGTTCTAAATCTTGTGATGCATTAAAAGATCTAGAAACTCTTAAGAAAAGATATGAAGAACAAAGAATAGAGCTAACCCAGACCAGTTTTAATTTAGCAAATCATGAAAGGGCTTTAGCTGTGTTAGAAGAATAAATTGTTCATTATAAAGGTAATGAATCTAAGTTTGCTGATGATATGATTATACTTAAGAGAGACTTAATGTTTAGAGATAATGAAATTAGTGTGTTAAAACATGAGTTGGAAAAGTTGAAACAGGCTAAAGAAAACATTCAAATGAGTGTAGACACATTAGAGTATGCATCTAAGGGTGACAGTAAGATAATTGATTGTCAAATCCTCAACAAAGCTAAGTCAGGCCTAGGGTATAAGTCAGTTCCACCCCCTTATAGAGGAATTCCTACACCCCCAGGCATTGACCTAGAACACACAGGTTTAGAGGAATTTCTAAGGTTGCCAAAGAAGTGATCAAAGAGTCTGAGCAGAAGGACATCAAAGGGGATGAGTTTCTCAAGCTTCAGGCTGAAATCCTTAAGGAACACAACAAACAAGCCAAACTTAAGGAAGAAAAGAGGCAGAGGATTTATGAGAGGTATGTATGGCACATGACCAAAACCAAAGATGAAGGAAAAATCACTGATATCACTATTCATCCCACCAGACCTCTGAGCTTAACAATCCATAGAGGTCCAAGGAAGTCTGAACATCTCCCTGCAATCAAGTTTTCAGACTATGGGTTAAGAGAGTGGGATATGATGATGCCCATCCTGAGGAAGAAAACCGCAAGCAAGAATGCCCCAATCATCATCAAGTCACTGAGTGCTAAGTATGAGGAACTTGCAAGAGTGGCAAAGAGTCTGGGCATTAACCATGATGAGGCACTTGCTTCTCAGGGACTAACAATCCCTGAGTTTACTTAGAAGGTTGGGAGGAAAAGAAAAGCTGTGGATATTGAACCTGAACAATACATAGCTGCACTTCATTGCAACAGGACTACTCCTCAGGGAGTCAAGTTCCGTCCCAACCTGGTCATCAAAGAACCTGAGTATGGTATCTTATTTGTGGATGAATTTGGTCAGGAAGCCTTTCAAAGAGTCTCTGACATCGACAAAGTGGAAACAACAACACTCCTTGCTTACAAACTGATGGCGCTTAAAATCAGGAGACCTGAAAATGAGGAGTTTGTAAGGTTGATGGATCAGATGATGAAGGATCGACCTGATAAAGAGGTGTTGATGTCAAAGAAGGCGAAGCTTGAACTCATGGGTCTTGTTGAGGAACCATGAGTATTTTGTACTTAAAATAATAGGACTTGTAATGATATGAATAAATTGATGAATGTTTTGCTATATCAATATCCTTATTTATCTTCTAGTACATTCAGTATGAGCAGAAGACGTTAGCTCACTCATACTGATCAAAACACTTAGGAATAATTTATATCCAAATAGGGGGAGATTGTTGGGTTATGAAAAACCCAAGAATACGTAAAACTTGATTTGGACACAAATTAACTAAGTGTTTAACTTAAACCGAGAACAATTCAAGTCACTGAGAGAACATCCTCTCAGTGAGTCATCTTCAAGATGCTTAAGACGAATTCAAGAAGAAGGATTCACCTCTCAGGAAGGCGGCACTCCCTGAGTCGGACTTAAGCCAAAGAAGAAGATGATGGTTCAGTGAGTGTTGGACAAGAACTCACTGAACCCAGTCTCCTCAACTAACAAAGTGATTGAAGGACTGAGGAACCAGCGCCTGAAGAAAAGGCGGGAACAATAGGGAAAAGATCTGAGAAGATAATAGTGTAAGCCCAACACTCTTATCTTGTCAGATCCAACCTTCCCTATTGCGGCTAAAAGTCATGGAGTGTCAGCCAACAACTCCCAAAGTCTTATTAGCCCTTTCCTATTGGTTCTTGGAAATAACAATTACTATTTGTAATTGTCAGACACGCAACCTCAACAACTTGTATTATATTTAATCACTTATACTTAGATTACTTGTGTATAAATAGATCAGATAGGAGAGAAGTTAAAGTGTGCTTTGTATATTTAAAGTCTTGAACTTTTGCAAAGAAACCTCTCTCCTACAAAGAGTATACAACTCACTGAGATAGCTCAGTGGGTATATTGTTACCACTCAAGCAAAACTTGAGTTTCGATAGGAGACACCCCATACCCTTGTCTATTCAATCCCAAGTGTTTGTTCCGCAAAACACTTGGGTATAGATTCTTGGAATTATTTCTAATAAGAATTTAAACGTTGAAAAATATTGTTGTTTTTACACTCACATTTTATAACTGTTAGAATTAATCCTAAAACATTGTATTAGTCATAACACGAAATAGATTAACTTTCTAGTTAACTCTAATAGTGTAAAGGGACCAACAAGTGGTATCAGAGCTTCTGGTTTAAAAAAACCTTTTAAACTAACCAAGAGTGTTCTAGGTTTTTAAAACCAAGATCCTACTATGGCTGATATCAATGTACCCCAACTAGTCGACAAAAAGGGTGGCAGCTACTCAGCTGTTGCACCCAGACTTGAAGCTGGGAAATTTAGCAAATGGAAGAAGCGTATGATTTGCTATTTTACTGGTATGGAACCCTACTACATCACCTGTATCAGGGATGGCCCATTTGTCCCAAAGACTGCCACAGGGATAAACAAGCCTGAGGCCCAATGGACCATTGATGAGAGGAGGGTGGTCAATCAAGACCAACGCCTGAAAAGCATCCTTATATCATGTCTTCCTGACGATGTAATGGAATCAGTCATCAACTGTCTAACAGCCAAGCAAACTTGGGATGACTTGGTAAACAACTTTGAGGGTCCCTCAGATACCAAGGAAAATAGGGTCATGGACCTTAAACTTGAGTATAATACTTTCAGGGCAAAAGACTCTGAAAGTCTCTCACAAACCTACACCAGATACAAGACTTTGATAAATGAATTATCAAATGATGGTGTTGTACTGACCAAACATGAGACAAATGTTGGCTTTGTCAACAGTCTTCCTGAGAAGTGGCTCAACTTCTCACAAGGCCTGAGGAATGCTAACCACATTCAGACCCTTGAGCTCCCTGAAATTTATGGGAAGTTTGTCTATGAAGACAACTTGATCTCAAGGAGATACCCTGACTCAAAAGCTTTTGAGTCCAAAAAGGCCTTAACCTCCACACCCATATCAACTGCTTTCTATTCTAATGGTGTTGTGCAGGATATTCAAGAGGATTCTGAAGAAGAAATTGATGAAAGGACTGATGAGGAATACCTGAATGACCTAAACTTGGAATTCCAAGAAAGGGCACTCCTTGCTAGTTCAAAACGTTTCATCAAAAGAAATCAGTCCAACTTTACAAAATCAAAAGCAAATGAGACCACTGAATGCTTTAAATGTGGTAAAAAAGGGTCATTTTGCTAGGGACTGTTATTCTAAAACTATCTCAGAACCCTCTTATAAATTTTCAGGAACTAGCAAGTTTCAACCTAAAATGTTTCAGTCCACCCAACAATTCCAAAACAAGGGTCAAAAGGATTTTGAAACAAAAATATAGGAATATCAAGGCTAAACTTGCACTTCTTGAAACTAACCCCATATTGTCTCAGGCTGCTCAAACATCTAAACCTATTCAGACAAAGAACAAGGTTTTAATAGCTGAAGCATATGATTGGGATGATGAAGAGGTTTCCTCAGATGAGGAAATAAGGGTTAGTGCACTGATGGCACTTTCAGAAGAGGATCAGGTGGCTGTGGGAAAAGGCCATGCTAGAAATGGAGAGTGGGTCAACATCACCATGAAGAAGGTAAATACTTTACTTTCTATGGATGATGATTCTGATTGGCAGTCTTACATGAATTATATTTGTGTTGATTTAAAGTTTGTTGAAGAACAAAGGCTTAACTTGCTTTCAAAATATAACAATATTGTGTCAGGATTGAACAAATGTAGAGATGAACTGCTTGTACTTAAGCAAGCCAAACTAGAAACAATAACTCTACAAATTCAGAACACTGAGATTTTGAAACAAAACCAAGTCCTTCAAATTGAACTTAACAAAGAAAAGGCTATCATTCAAAGCTGGACCAAGAAGAACCCTAAGGTTTTTGACACTGTGGGATTAATCTCTCAGAAAACCATTGGTATTGACCCTCTTATGGTTGATCCAACTGTGTGTCAAAATGAAATAAACTTTGTTCATGCTGGCATATCTTTTGAGCAAGAATTACTTCCCAAGTCAAATGACTGGATTGTCAGGGACAACCCAGTCAGTAAGTTACCAAACTTTGAGATGGAAAGATCTTGCTTCCTGAAAGTCAGGCTTTGAAAAATATGCTAGGACTCACTGAAAAACTCAGTAAGCTTGAACTCACTGAACCACTCACTGAGTCCTTGGATGAGTCTGAATCAGAATCATACCCTCCACTTCCTCCGCTGAATACCCTTCAGGGTGCTACACCTAACTTAGGCCTCCCACCTATGGTCTTCTCACCACACTCTCCAAAGGAGAGATCAGGAAGGGGAACAACCATCCTGAAGAGAGCAAACCTTGAGGTCTCAGTAAATACTGATGACTCATGAACTTCAGTCCCTTCTGAAGTATCAACCCAAAGCCCTGACTCAAAATTTGATCAGTTGACTGAAATGGTCAGGAAGCTAGGAGAGAAGATTGCATCTTCTGAGAAATCCTCTCAATCCAAGAAGGAACAAAAACCAACTTCCTCAAAGACCAAACCCAAATCCACAAAACCCCTAAAAAGATGTGAGCTATGCAACTATACAAATCATCTCACTGATGATTGCTATAGAGTCCTTTATTGCATGATTTGCAAAAAAGAAGATCACCGGACTTCTGATCATAAACAATGCTCAGTCATGTCAAACTTTTCAGGACTTAAGGCTTAGTGCCTGAACTACCCTTCTGATTCTAAGCAGAAACAGAAGCAAAAGGCCAAGCCTTTTCCACCCTGCCCTTTGTGTGGATTCAATGACCACCACCCTGAGAATTGTCAGTATGACAAACATTGTGAATCTAGTGGAAGTTCCACTCAGAAATCCTCAGGAAAAGAGAAGGTCATTCAGTCAAGAAGAGGAATGAAACAATCCTCTCAGACTACTGAGGCTACCTTAACCAAATGCAAAACATGTGGTAGCTGTAACACCCCGACCCGATAAGGGTAAAGATGTCACAAGTACATGGTTTCACATCAGATCATACATAACATCCATAATTAAACAGCGGAAACACAATGTAACATGAGATAGAAAATACATGAAATACAAAACATAATACAAATGAAGAATAATCCCATAAAAACAAAGCTTCACTCGTGAACACTCTTCCCAAATCCATAACCCAGCTCCTAGCTTAATACCTGCCGCGGGAAAAGAAACGCGGCTGAGCTACACGAGCTCAGTGAACAGATATAACGGTAACAAATAATAATCATGAAATAGGGAAACACGAAAGAAACCATACGTGATATAATAATGTGATAATTAAAGGCAAAACAGATCATGATATAATGACGAAGTAAAATAATGAAAGAAACAAAACGTGACATAGTAGCAGATAAGAAAAGATAGAATGGTCATACAGAGATATTAGAAGGTATAGAAAGTACATGAATAATAATGAATTAGGAAAGAGCATGCAGAGATATCAGGAGTGTAGAGTTGTACCATGAATACGGATGAGTAGAATAAAGTCCCAACTAGCCCAAACATAACCAACCCAGTACAGAATAAGTCCAAGGTTCCATACAGCCCAACATGCCCAAGCCCAGTCCAGAATCCCATGAGGCCCAACATACCATGCCCATACAGAAATAAGTCCAGAAACATATCATGGGTGTCATGAGGGTAAGGGTAAAGGTGCAAGGTAAGGGAAAGTCAGTAATCCACTACGAGCCCATAACATGAAATCATAAGCATAATCATAATCATAAACATGTAGAGGGGAGACCTCTTAGTATCCTGTAAATATGAGGGGTGTCCTCATCATGGTTATCTTGTAAATATGAGGGGTGTCCTCATCATGGGTATCTTGTAAGTATGAGGGGTGTCCTCAATCATGGGTTGGAGTGATCAGCTCCCAGAGTGTGAAAGACGTGTATCGCACACACCATCAGTCACCATGAATAACATAACATAACATGAACATGAACAAATCTAGGATGCATCCATACGCCCCAGGTGGCCATAATCTGCCTCTACGTAAACATGACATGCAGGGACGGGACAGGTCATCACTCTCCTGCCCTAGAGTCATGCCATCGGTGCATCGACTGACATGGACATGAAACCCTCATGCCTAGTGAGTGGCTCGTAGTATCAAACTGTGGGTCAAGGTCAAGTATCATGAATCATGTTTTAAGTTTACTTGCATAGGTCATTATCTTGTTTCATAAGTTCATAATCATGGTTCATAAATAAAGGTTCATAAGCAAAGGTTCATGGTCAAGGTTCATAAGCAAAGGTTCATGGTCAAGGTTCATAAGCAAAGGTTCATGGTCAAGGTTCATAATCATAAAAGGTTCAATATCATGGTGGTTCAATAATCGAAGTCATAATAAGAGAATGAAGGCCTCTTATCAAAGAAGCAGAATATCTGTACCTTATTGCTGATAACGGAAAATACTGAAAAGATGATCAAGAGCACAAGACTACTCCCTCTTCACACCTAGAGGAGTAGAGACAGAATTACTAAGGATCCCATGCCATATTAAGTAACTTTCTATTTTTAGCAGGTTTCCATTTTTAGAAAGTTTCCATTTTTAGAAAGTTTCCATATTTAGAAAGTTGGATCAACATTCTTAGTTAAATCATTATTTCTGGAATTAGAGTATCTCTTATCACATTTACATATTAGGTCCTTAAGAATTCACAATTTACACTTTATACCCTTTAGTTTCAAAAGTTACACTTAAGACCCTTAATTTATCAAAGTTTCACAATGGTCACTCATTTTATCATATTATAAGAATGTATCCTCAATCTTATATAATTTACACAATAGGTCCCTCTAGTTTACAAAGTTACATATTTAGTCCTTTAATTTATAATTTCAACTTTATATTATTAATAATTACATATTAACCCATTAAATCACCAAATTAACACATAACCCCTTGAATATATTATTTTACTCAAAACAGCACCAACTTTCCAGAAATTACAAGTTTAGTCCCTCCATTTAATTATTTTATAATTCGAACCATAATAAAACCCAAAAAACATTTTAACCCTCTAAAATACAAAAATGACATTAGACCCCTTCCTTTTATATTTTTCCCAGCAAGTACATGATCTAAATTAAGTTTTAAAACTGACCCACAAGTTTTAGAAATTACAAAACACACCCTTAACTTTTAAAAACCCACGATATGACTTTTATCTTTACACAAATCAAACCCTAACCTAACCAATTCATTTACTAATCATTACTCTTCATTAATGGCCAAGAATAAACCCTAATTCATATACAAAAACCCTAGCTCGATCGATTTACAATTTTCCCAAAGTTTTTCTTTTATTCTTTTTAATTTCTTAAAAATCGGTAAAACTAAATAAATCAAGAATACTTATTTTAGGCCTTAACAATTCGAAATATAATTTTTCCCAGGTTAGTATGATCATATGGAGTCCAAATAAAATAAATATGAAGCCTCAAAAATTCGAATTGAATTATTTAGGGTTTATACACGTTTTTAAGATTTAATTCACAAATAATTGTTAGATCATGCATGGATCGACTTTTACATTTTATTTGGTGTTCATAACATATATAGGGTCTGAGAAAAATACCAAATCAAGATTCGAACGTGTAGAACGAGACGCACGATTTAATATGTACACGAATAGCCAAAATGCACCATAAATCACCACGACTTCAAAAACGATCTAAAAATCATGAAACCAATTTTCACAGGTCACATATGATGTGAGGAACACCATAAAAATAAGAAACGAATTTTCCAAGATCGAATGAATCAAAAATGAAATTATTACCTTTCGGGTTGAATTAAACAAGAATTTTCGAAAACCCTTGAATCCGGCCACCACAATTCGAAGTATTATTTTTCTAGGACTCTTGAGACCCTTAAGAACACAGGAAAAATAGTGCCTTACTTCCAAAAATTCGGATGGATGATTGGAGAATTATTTGGTGATTTAGGGTTTAATCGGTTTGGAGAAATTTTGGAGAAAATATGTGTGTGTTATAAAATATGATTGTAGCTGATTATTAGGGGAATAAAGGACCTTAATTTCGGAAATTAGTCAAGGTTGGTTAATATCATTCAATATTAATTTTTAATGCTCTTAAATTCCCTTAATTTCCTATTATAATTACATAACTTTTGAATTTAAATTATATTAGGCGCCCAAGGGTACTTTGGTAATTTTCATGGCTTGTATAAATGTTAAATGGAGTTGTTAAAAATATTTGGGACCATAACTTATGCATTGCCAGAAGTTTGGAAATTATTTGGTGCTTTACGTATATTTTATTTAGGTTTTAAATTCCCAGGGGCAATTTGGTCATTTTACATGTTTAGGATTTTCGGGTATTACAACTCTTCCCCACTAACAAAAAAATTTCGTCCTCGAAATTTGCAGGGACATAGAAGAGCGAACATGACAGAAAACGAGACAGAACATGCCGGATCAGATAAGCGTTACTTGCAGCAGACTTGGAATAGCATAACGGACTTCATCATGTAATGACGGAGATAAACGGGTAGAGTAAAATCGCTTAGGGTAGAGCAGAATGAAGTACATACTTGGTTTCTCCCATCGGATCATGATTATAAAATACTCAGAATAACAAATCAAGCAAAAATCTCATAATTCAACTTGGAATGGAATTATTAGATCAAAATCCAAAAAAAAATCGTACGAAAATCAAGAGAAAGTCACTGCGTCATAAACGGAAAGGAAACATGCGTATCAAATCATTCAAACAAACAGAAGGAAACAAATCATGCAGGCGATCTCTTCAGGCTGAGGCAGGCAGGGTCCTTCTTGTCATCCTCGAGGTTGTCCACGTTGCGGGGCTGGATTCGTACCACTCCATTCTCCTCAATGAAGTTGGGGCACTTGCCTGCGTACCGAATGACCGCTCCATCTTTGTAGATCACCTGGGTGGAGTACTCTAGCACTTCTGCCCCATCTTTGTTCACTATGGTCAGCTCCTCCTCGATATAACACGGCCATATACTAGCAGGAATTAACTTCCTCCTTGCCGTTCTCCATATCTTCCCAATCTTCCTGCTGCCGGTAGGATAAACGATGGTCCATCGTTGCTTTTTCCGTGTGGAGTACTGTCGAGCGCGCGTGGATACCATCTACACGATTAGCAGAACGATCAGAAGGAGTATATAGATGACAAAATAGAATACGAAAGGTGTCGACATGAGTAAGTAGGATAACAGAAGCAACGGAAGAGAGTGCGCGAACGGAAACCTAATGTCTACCCAGATCCTCACAGGTCAAATGGCCTAAGCCGAAGGTTTTCGGGTGCCTGTATTCTCTGATACCATAAATTGTAACACCCCGACCCGATAAGGGTAAAGATGTCACAAGTACATGGTTTCACATCAGATCATACATAACATCCATAATTAAACAGCGGAAACACAATGTAACATGAGATAGAAAATACATGAAATACAAAACATAATACAAATGAAGAATAATCCCATAAAAACAAAGCTTCACTCGTGAACACTCTTCCCAAATCCATAACCCAGCTCCTAGCTTAATACCTGCCGCGGGAAAAGAAACGCGGCTGAGCTACACGAGCTCAGTGAACAGATATAACGGTAACAAATAATAATCATGAAATAGGGAAACACGAAAGAAACCATACGTGATATAATAATGTGATAATTAAAGGCAAAACAGATCATGATATAATGACGAAGTAAAATAATGAAAGAAACAAAACGTGACATAGTAGCAGATAAGAAAAGATAGAATGGTCATACAGAGATATTAGAAGGTATAGAAAGTACATGAATAATAATGAATTAGGAAAGAGCATGCAGAGATATCAGGAGTGTAGAGTTGTACCATGAATACGGATGAGTAGAATAAAGTCCCAACTAGCCCAAACATAACCAACCCAGTACAGAATAAGTCCAAGGTTCCATACAGCCCAACATGCCCAAGCCCAGTCCAGAATCCCATGAGGCCCAACATACCATGCCCATACAGAAATAAGTCCAGAAACATATCATGGGTGTCATGAGGGTAAGGGTAAAGGTGCAAGGTAAGGGAAAGTCAGTAATCCACTACGAGCCCATAACATGAAATCATAAGCATAATCATAATCATAAACATGTAGAGGGGAGACCTCTTAGTATCCTGTAAATATGAGGGGTGTCCTCATCATGGTTATCTTGTAAATATGAGGGGTGTCCTCATCATGGGTATCTTGTAAGTATGAGGGGTGTCCTCAATCATGGGTTGGAGTGATCAGCTCCCAGAGTGTGAAAGACGTGTATCGCACACACCATCAGTCACCATGAATAACATAACATAACATGAACATGAACAAATCTAGGATGCATCCATACGCCCCAGGTGGCCATAATCTGCCTCTACGTAAACATGACATGCAGGGACGGGACAGGTCATCACTCTCCTGCCCTAGAGTCATGCCATCGGTGCATCGACTGACATGGACATGAAACCCTCATGCCTAGTGAGTGGCTCGTAGTATCAAACTGTGGGTCAAGGTCAAGTATCATGAATCATGTTTTAAGTTTACTTGCATAGGTCATTATCTTGTTTCATAAGTTCATAATCATGGTTCATAAATAAAGGTTCATAAGCAAAGGTTCATGGTCAAGGTTCATAAGCAAAGGTTCATGGTCAAGGTTCATAAGCAAAGGTTCATGGTCAAGGTTCATAATCATAAAAGGTTCAATATCATGGTGGTTCAATAATCGAAGTCATAATAAGAGAATGAAGGCCTCTTATCAAAGAAGCAGAATATCTGTACCTTATTGCTGATAACGGAAAATACTGAAAAGATGATCAAGAGCACAAGACTACTCCCTCTTCACACCTAGAGGAGTAGAGACAGAATTACTAAGGATCCCATGCCATATTAAGTAACTTTCTATTTTTAGCAGGTTTCCATTTTTAGAAAGTTTCCATTTTTAGAAAGTTTCCATATTTAGAAAGTTGGATCAACATTCTTAGTTAAATCATTATTTCTGGAATTAGAGTATCTCTTATCACATTTACATATTAGGTCCTTAAGAATTCACAATTTACACTTTATACCCTTTAGTTTCAAAAGTTACACTTAAGACCCTTAATTTATCAAAGTTTCACAATGGTCACTCATTTTATCATATTATAAGAATGTATCCTCAATCTTATATAATTTACACAATAGGTCCCTCTAGTTTACAAAGTTACATATTTAGTCCTTTAATTTATAATTTCAACTTTATATTATTAATAATTACATATTAACCCATTAAATCACCAAATTAACACATAACCCCTTGAATATATTATTTTACTCAAAACAGCACCAACTTTCCAGAAATTACAAGTTTAGTCCCTCCATTTAATTATTTTATAATTCGAACCATAATAAAACCCTAAAAACATTTTAACCCTCTAAAATACAAAAATGACATTAGACCCCTTCCTTTTATATTTTTCCCAGCAAGTACATGATCTAAATTAAGTTTTAAAACTGACCCACAAGTTTTAGAAATTACAAAACACACCCTTAACTTTTAAAAACCCACGATATGACTTTTATCTTTACACAAATCAAACCCTAACCTAACCAATTCATTTACTAATCATTACTCTTCATTAATGGCCAAGAATAAACCCTAATTCATATACAAAAACCCTAGCTCGATCGATTTACAATTTTCCCAAAGTTTTTCTTTTATTCTTTTTAATTTCTTAAAAATCGGTAAAACTAAATAAATCAAGAATACTTATTTTAGGCCTTAACAATTCGAAATATAATTTTTCCCAGGTTAGTATGATCATATGGAGTCCAAATAAAATAAATATGAAGCCTCAAAAATTCGAATTGAATTATTTAGGGTTTATACACGTTTTTAAGATTTAATTCACAAATAATTGTTAGATCATGCATGGATCGACTTTTACATTTTATTTGGTGTTCATAACATATATAGGGTCTGAGAAAAATACCAAATCAAGATTCGAACGTGTAGAACGAGACGCACGATTTAATATGTACACGAATAGCCAAAATGCACCATAAATCACCACGACTTCAAAAACGATCTAAAAATCATGAAACCAATTTTCACAGGTCACATATGATGTGAGGAACACCATAAAAATAAGAAACGAATTTTCCAAGATCGAATGAATCAAAAATGAAATTATTACCTTTCGGGTTGAATTAAACAAGAATTTTCGAAAACCCTTGAATCCGGCCACCACAATTCGAAGTATTATTTTTCTAGGACTCTTGAGACCCTTAAGAACACAGGAAAAATAGTGCCTTACTTCCAAAAATTCGGATGGATGATTGGAGAATTATTTGGTGATTTAGGGTTTAATCGGTTTGGAGAAATTTTGGAGAAAATATGTGTGTGTTATAAAATATGATTGTAGCTGATTATTAGGGGAATAAAGGACCTTAATTTCGGAAATTAGTCAAGGTTGGTTAATATCATTCAATATTAATTTTTAATGCTCTTAAATTCCCTTAATTTCCTATTATAATTACATAACTTTTGAATTTAAATTATATTAGGCGCCCAAGGGTACTTTGGTAATTTTCATGGCTTGTATAAATGTTAAATGGAGTTGTTAAAAATATTTGGGACCATAACTTATGCATTGCCAGAAGTTTGGAAATTATTTGGTGCTTTACGTATATTTTATTTAGGTTTTAAATTCCCAGGGGCAATTTGGTCATTTTACATGTTTAGGATTTTCGGGTATTACAGTAGCTCAGTCCACTCAACCTCTGACCATGAATCAATTAATACTTTCATAAAGACCTACAATACCAAACCCTCCATGAAATGGAGTCCTAGAAAGAACTGACCTAGTTTACTATTTGTGCAGAAGCATGCCAGGGATCCTGTTTGGCATCTAGATAGTGGATGTTCAAGGAGCATGACTGGTGTTAAGGAGTGTCTGCACAAATATGTGGAAGAATCAGGACCCAAAGTAATATTTGCTGATAATTCATCATGTCTCACTGAAGGTTATGGTTCAGTAAACTGCAATGGTATTGTCTTCACTAGGATAGCATATGTAAATGGTCTTAAGTATAATCTGATCAGTGTCAGTCAACTATGTGATGCAAAATACATAGTTCAGTTTGATGATAAGCAAGGAACCATCTTCAATGCAAATAAGAAAATTGTCCTCATTGCACCAAGAAGACAAGATGTTTATGTTCTAGACATGTCCAGTCTAACTCAGGATGGAACTTGTCTCTTTGCTAAAGCCACTGATACACTCAACTGGCTTTGGCATAAGAGACTTACCCACCTGAACTTTAAAAACATAAACAATCTTGTAAAACAAAACAAGGTCCTTGGCTTACCATCTCTTGTGTTTTCTAAGGATAAACCATGCTCAGCTTGTGAAAAAGGTAAACATCACAGAGCATCCTTTAAAACCAAAACCAACTTTTCCATCAGGAACTGCCTATATCTTCTCCATATGGATCTATTTGGACCTGTCAGTCCAAGGTCTATTAACCATGAGAAGTACACTCTGGTCATAGTGGATGAATACTCTAGATACACCTGGGTATTCTTCCTGATCAAAAAGAGTCAGGCAACTGAAACAATCATGTCCTTTGTCAGGAACATTGAAAATCAAAATGACATTAAGGTCAAACAAATTAGAACTGACAATGGGACTGAGTTCAAAAATAGTGAACTTGAATGTTTTTGTGATGAGAAAGGTATTTCCCAAAACTTTTCCTCTCCATACACACCTGAACAAAATGGTGTTGCTGAAAGGAAAAACAGAACACTTATTGAAGCTGCTAGGACAATGCTATGTGGATCAGTCCTTTCCAACCATTTTTGGACTGATGCAGTCAAAACTGCCTGTTATACACAAAACAGATCCATAATTGTCAAGAGACATGGGAAAACCCCATATGAGTTATTCAAAGGAAGAATCCCTGACATCAGCTACTTTCATGTCTTTGGGTGTCCAGTGTTTATTCATAATCACAAGGATCACCTAGGGAAATTTGATGCAAAAGCTGATGATGGATACTTCCTGGGATACTCACTTGTCTCAAAAGCCTTCAAAGTGTTCAACACAAGGAGACAGCAGACTGAGGAAACATTTCATGTTACCTTTGATGAGAGCACTGATGCTATCAGGTTCTCAACTGCCTCAGTAGAAGAGATAGGAATTGATGATTCTTCAAGATATCCTCCTGATGAATATCTGTCTGAAAACAATTCTTCTACTCAGTATCAAGATGATGCTAATCTCTCCTATTACATAATACCTCACAACCTGCCTAACCCAACCATCACTGAGTTTGTTGAGGCACATACACACACTGATGTTATCAATCAGCCTGTTCAAAATACTCAAGATGCAAACAATCTCAGTGATCTGATAGACACTCAAGATCCAAACAATGATCAAGTGTCTACTCCAGAACCAACCCCTCTACCCAATCAGGCCTCCACAAGTTCAAATCAGTATCCAGGACCTCAAGAAAGTTGGACTAGGTCTCAGGACATTGAACTTGTCAATATTATTGGGGAGCCTACTGAAGGCATGCTCACCAGGAGCATGGCTGCTAGTCTAAGAGCAGCCTCATCCAATGAATGCCTATTTGTGGACTTCATTTCCACAATTGAACCCAAAAGTGTTAAAGAAGCCCTTAAACATCCAAGTTGGGTTCAGGCCATGCATGATGAACTAGAACAATTTGACAGAAACAAGGTAATGACCTTGGTCAAATGTCCTGAGAATGTCTCAGTCATTGGCATGAAATGGGTATTCAAAAACAAAACTGATGAAAATGGCATAGTCATTAAAAACAAAGCTAGACTTGTAGCCAAAGGCTTTAATCAACAAGAAGGCATTGACTATGAGGAAACATTTGCACCAGTAGCAAGGATGGAAGCCATCAGGATCTTCCTTGCTTTTGCTACATACATGAACTTCAAGGTGTACCAAATGGATGTTAAAAGTGCATTCTTAAATGGTTCACTGAAAGAAGAAGTTTATGTTGAGCAACCTCCTGGATTTGAAAGCCATGAGTCTCCTGATCATGTCTGTAAGCTTAACAAAGCCCTTTATGGACTGAAGCAAGCTCCCAGGGCATGGTATGAGACTCTCTCAGCCTTCTTAATCCAAAACAAATTTGTCAGAGGCAAGATAGACAACATATTGTTTATCTACAAGACAAATAATGATGTCATACTAGTACAAGTGTATGTTGATGACATCATCTTTGGCTCAACAAGTTTCAAACTTTGCAAACAATTTGAAAAACTAATGGCAAAGAAGTTCGAAATGAGCATGATGGGAGAACTGACATACTTTCTTGGTCTTCAGGTCAAGCAGACTGATAGAGGAACAACTATCAGTCAAGAGAAGTATGTAAAGAATCTACTGAAGAAGTATGATCTCAGTGACTGTGCCTCAGTCAAAACTCCCATGGTTCCCCCAAACAACCTTGGTCCTGATCTAACTGGTAAACCAGTAAATCAAACTCTCTTTAGAGGAATGATAGGATCACAGATGTATCTACTTGCATCAAGGCCTGATATCCAATTCTCAGTATGTCTATGTGCCAGATATCAATCTGACCCAAGAGAATCTTATGTCACTGCTGTAAAAAGGATATTCAGGTACCTGAAGGGCACTCCTAACCTTGGATTATACTATCCAAAGTGCTCAGGACTTGATCTCAAAGGATACTCAGACTCTGACTATGCTGGATGCAACATGGACAAAAAAAGCACCTCAGGCTCTTGCCAAATACTTGGTGGGAAATTAGTCTGTTGGAGTGCCAAGAAGCAACAATCAGTTGCCTTGTCTTCAGCTGAGGCTGAATATGTTGCAGCAGCTAGTTGTTGTGCAAATGTACTCTGGATGAAAAGTCAACTCAGTGACTATGGAATTCAGTATAAGATGGTACCCATCTTTTGTGACAACACAAGTGCAATTGCAATCTCAAACAACCCTGTTCTTCATCAGAGAACAAAACACATTGATATCAGATATCACTTCATCAGGGACCATGTCATGAATGGTGACATTGAGTTACACTTCATTCCTACTGAATATCAGTTAGCTGATATCTTCACCAAAACTTTGGATGAACCAACTTTCACAAGACTGAAAGCTGAATTAGGAATGTTGGATATAGAGAATCAGTCCACTAATTGATTCCTACCAACTGAAGTGTAAATTCTTAAAACCTCAGGTCCCTGACTTAATGTGTTCGTCAGTGAATTATTTCACTAATCCACAACCTCAGGAACTAAACCCAAGTTCTTGAAATCTTGAGGGTTCAGAAACTAAACCCAAGTTCCTGAATCTTTGCTTCTCAGGAATCTTTCCATATTCCTGAATCATCAGTGACTAATCCCAAGTCCCTGAAATATCATCACTGAATGAAAAGTCATTCAGGGCCCTGAGAAGGGACATTAAATACTGACTTAAATGCTCTAAGTATCTAGTTAGTAAATGTCCGAGGTTGGTAACTGAACTCATATTTAATTCAAGAATATTTGTTCTTTTTGCCTTTCTGGCATACACCTAATGGGCCCCCACTTCCCAACTTGGCATTCAATGCCCTCTCTCACACAAAACACTGTGTGATGATGGAAACTCTGCAACTTCTCCCTTTTGCAGAAACTGCTCAACTGTTCACTCTGCCAATTGAGAAAAAAGAGGAAAAGTGGAGTGGTGGCATTTAATGCGGATCTCAAACATTTTATTCAAAATAACTTCCAAAAATTATATTTTGATTAAATAAGATCACTCAAATGCCAAAAATACCCCCATCTCCACTATCCTATAAATACCCATCCAAAAGAATACACACACACGTTTTTAGAAATTTATAAGCAAACTCTGCCCTTTTTATTTCTCAAACAAATTGTGTGTGTGTTCTTAGCATTAAGAAATATCCGACCATTTTCCAACCTAAACCCGATCATAAAATGGCTTCCTCTAATGCTATCACCACCGCCCCAAATGTGAGCTTCACAATGGAGGGCATGGACCTGACCAAAAACAATGTGGTTGGAAATTTCCATTACCCGCAGCAATATGCGGGTTACAAGGATGTAGTTAAGTATTTACAAAACTGCTTCCTTGCCACAGCTTTTACAACCACCCCAGAAGTCATCTATAATGACTATCTCAGGGAGTTTTGGTGTACCGCAACGGCTACTAGCCCTAAGGACACCAAAGAGTCTATCATCACTTTCACTGTGATGAATGGGACTAGGACTCTCTCCCTGAACTACAAGACCTTCATCATGGCCACTGGTCTTAACTTTGTTGAGAACTTTGAGGCTAACCCTACTGATCAGGAAATAAAAGCTGAAATGCTTTTCCTAGGGCCTCATGATGTTAGGCGTCCTGGCGAGTCTCCTGAAGCCTTGTTGGCAAAGGCTCCAATAGTGAAGACATGGTTTCACCCTGTCTGGAGACTTATGATGACATTCATCATTCAGGTACTCGGAGGAAACAAATCCTCCACTGAGCAGTTGAACTCATCACAACAATTGATGATGTTCAGTCTCTTGGAGGGTAGAAAAATAGATATCGGAGGAATAATCTTCCGAGACCTCGTGTCAAAGCTCTCAGGGAAACATAGGCAAAGACATATGTCTTATCCTAGGTTCATTTCCTGTGTACTTCAGGATCTTCTTGGTTCTGACTACTTAAGGTCTGACGATGAAGGTACAAAACCTGACATCTTGCATAAGACCAAATTTAGTAGTGTGATGAAGCGAAAAGTGTACCGCTTTTAAGGGGTCATTTAAGCCTTAAATCGTATTTATTTGATCAAATATTGCCCTAAATCGTTCCTTTTGTCATTTTAGGTACTTTTGAGGAGAAATCTGGAAAAGGAGGCATTTTGGACGTTTTTGGAGCATAAAAGTGAAGAAAACGGCAAAGTCTCAAAAATCGGCTGAAAGTTACCTTTGACGACGTCACATTTAACCCCAGACGGCGTCATGCCTTGGCAAGAAAAGGTGGACGTGAAATTTACTCATGATAAGCCAGTGAAAATACCATGTGAATTCTGACGGCGTCATGCTTTAACTTGATCAAGGGCGTCACGGCTTAAATCAAAGAGGGACGGCGTCACGTTCAAGGTTAGACGGCGTCAAGCCTTGATAAGCCAGAATGGATTTTTGAAGAGCTAAAGAGGGACGGCGTCGAGAAGGTCATCCGGGAACCCTAAAAGCGGCGAGGTGACGGCGTCACACTCCATAACGTGACGCCGTCAGATCCAAAAATCTATATATAGTTTTCTAATTTTTTGTCATAAGAGAGAGCTTAGTGTGTGGAATTTTGGGAGAAAACCCTAAGACGAATTCAGCTTCTTTTTCAAGGCTTTTTGCCTTGAGATCTTCCATGTTACATTGAAGATAAGTTATCAATTAATCATTCAATATGTCTATGTGTTGTTTGATTTTATCTTATTCTTGTCTTTTGATTAACATGTTAGGCTAAATTTATCTTGTGTTTGCTTAGATCTAATGAAACCTAGCTATTGATTATTGGTTATTAGTGTGTTGTTAGTTGTATTGGATGATTGTTTATCTATGTTAGGCTTAAGAAAACTGGCTAACTTCCTATTCGGTAACTTGCTTGAACGTCTTAAGAAACATGAACCAAATGCGTACTAAAGGTTTTTATGGTTGTATTTAATGCACAAGCGAATTCTAGTGATCCCATGTTAGGAGCTTCCTAGCCGGCTCGACATAGGAGTGAAGTAGGAGCTTGTAGAGTTGGGGAAGTAAGTACGCCACCCCACGAATGGTATTAAGGAATACACCCGTCATCCACGCGACTAATACACACTAATTAACCGGTAAAAGATAGTTAGGGAGTAAGGAAATCTAAGTAAACACATTTCTCTACACATAAGTTTCTCACCACATTTTCATTTTTGTTATTTTATTTTATTTGCATCCGTAGTAATTTTGGGTTAGTTGACTAGCAACTAATTCCGCCCACTCTTTCAAAACCGAGATTTTACTTGCTTTCATAAAAATATAAAAACATAAAAAGAATCTTCCTCAACCCTTAGACCTAATTAGAGTAGTCTTTCACACCTAACGAACACTATTCCCTGTGGAGAACGATCAATCCCCCGTACTTACCACTACACTATACTACATCGGTCAGGTACACTGCCTGGTGGGGTTGTAAGCCTCTTGAGATCCCTCGAGAGGTAAAACCTGTTGTAAGGTTGCAAAACCCACGCATCAAGTTTTTGGCGCCGCTGCCGGGGAATAGTTATTGTTTAGGTTGAATTTTTATTTCTATTAGGTCTACTCACTAGATTCCTTTCTAGTGAGATTTTTATTTTCTTTTTCTAGATTTTCTTTAGTCTATCTATTTTCTTCGTGTCTTTGTTCGTAACCATACCATCCGACATCATGGAAGATGGTAATATCCTTAACCCCCACAACCCACCACCACAACAACCACCACCACCTCCTAGAGCCCGTACTTTAGGAGAGTATTCCCGTCCTAGCCACCATGGCTATCGAAACACCATTGAGCTCACTCAAGGAGCCAATATCACACCCTTGCGATCCGACACCATCCGGTTGGTGCAAAGCGGATGCGCATTCCATGGACTTCGTTCTGAAGATCCTAATCAACATCTCAAGGACTTTCTCAAAATCGTTGATTCTACAGACCTTGATGTTGCCACTCGAGAGACGACCCGATTGCGTCTCTTCCAATTCTCTTTGCGGGACCAAGCTAGTCAGTGGCTAGAACGTCAACCCGCAGGATCCATTACCTCTTGGGATGATCTCACCACTCGTTTCCTTGCTCAGTTTTTCCCACCGGGAAGAACTACCAAGCTAAGGAATGATATCTTGATGTTCCAACAACGTCAAGGCGAAACTCTCTACGAGGCATGGACTCGATTCAAGGACTTACTCCAAAAAGTCCCTCACCATGGCATAGAACTTTGGCTCCAAGTCCAAATCTTCTATGACCATATCAATCTCTCCACGAGGCAAACCATTGACCAATCGGCCGGTGGCAAGCTACGTGATCTAAGTGCGGAACAATCATGGGCTCTCCTAGAGGATCTTGCTCTTTATGACAACGAAAGTTGGAGTGATCCCCGTGATTTGAATAAAACGGTCAAGGCAATATCTTTGCCTTCGAACAATTCAAGCACTTTCGACCGTAGGATCATAGAACTTGAAGACCAAGTCAAGTTTCTCATGAAATCCTACGAGGCTCCTAAACCTTCAAGCCAAGTGAACAAAATCACTTCTTCATGTGAATTATGTAGTGGTCCCCACGACACTCGTGATTGCATGGAACTCCCCGAACAAGCTTTTGTGGACTACGCATCCTCGCGTACCGACGGAGCGGGAGACAAGTGGTACACTTTCAAACCCGAGCCAAACCATTACGGTGATTCATACAACCCCTCATGGAAAAATCACCCGAACCTTAGGTGGAAACAAAACCAAAACGCCCAACAAACAAATTCTTCCAACCCACCTAATCGTTTCCAATCAAGCGGTTCCAACTCGAACCGTACTTTCAACAACAATCCTTCCGGCAATGGTAGTACCGATAACTTTGAAGGATTGATGTCTCAATTTATGGCATCTCAAGAAGCTCGTTTAGCCAAGTTTGAAACCGATTTCAAACAAAAACAAAGCGAGATGACCGATAAGATTGACACCTTGTTGAAAGCCCTCAATGACCGAGAAATGGGAGCACTCCCTAGCAACACGGTCAAGAACCTGAAACTAAACGTCAACGCTATTTCATCGGTTTCGTCCCCTAGTTCTTGTCCACAATATTATTCGGTCAATTCCATGAGCACGTGTTTCAAACAAGCCCAAGTCGTTCCAAATGACCAAGAAGTTATGACATCCAAATTGGTCAACAACATAGTTGAAACACCTCCCACTCAAAACCTTGACGAAGAATTCAAGGAGCTCCACCTTGAAAGTCCGGTTGTTGATGAGTTGGATGAGAAGAAGCTCAAGTTAGGCGAAAAAGGGACCGCCTTTGTTCATAACAAGCTACCTAAGAAGTTAGATGATCCGGGCTTATTTGTTCTACCTTGCAAGATCGGTAATTCGGAGGCTTATGACACATTAGCCGATCTTGGATCAAGCCTTAACCTACTTCCGTTACCTCTCTACACCTCTCTAAAACTTGGAAAACTTGAAGAAACCGAGGTGATAATAGGTTTAGCGGATGGAAGTGTTGCTTACCCGGTTGGAGTAGTTAAGGACGTGTTAGTGCACATTGGAAAACTAACCATTTTAGCCGATTTCCACGTCCTTGATATGGTTAGCGACCCTACATGCCCCTTTTTGATAGGTAGAGGATTTTTGGCGACCGCTAGTGCTATGATTGATTGTAAGGAATCCAAGATAGCGGTAGGAGAAGGAGATACTTGGTCAGTCTATGATGTTAAGAAACATGCCTATGATACTAGTGAGGAACCAACACCACATTGGCTAGAATCAAATAGGAGACCATCTAGATATGGACCTTGGATTGATAGAGACTTCATAGGACCCCAACGCCCATTTTACCTAGAAGAGGACTTTGTTAACCGAACGCATTCGGTGGAGCAACTCTTGGCTAGGGACACCGAATTGGATCCATTTGAAGATTCTCTAGTTTTTAGAAAGATGATTGATTTCCTAGGAGTTTTGCCAATTAACCTAGGAATGAATAAGTGGATTTGTGAGGAAGATGATCATAAGTGGAATTGGGATAAACCACCCAAAGATGGAGATGGGTCATGGCATATTAAGATGACATTGTATGACCCGGATGGAGAGAAGTTTGAAAAGATATATCGTACTAAGCGGACCAATAGGAAACTTCAATCCAAGCTTAACCCTAAAGACGTCCTTGATGACGAGCTCACTTACATAGGGTAGCGTGACTTTGAGTCTAGCTACAAGACTCGTTAATAAAGAAAAGCGCTTCTTGGGAGGCAACCCAATCTTTATTTGTTTTATTTGCTTTGTGTGTTTATTTATTTGTTTGTTTGATTTTATTTTCCGTATGTGTGTTTAATTTTTATCATTATTGATTCATGTTCAAAAGTAAATTGTGAAAATGCTTTATGTTGTTTTTAACTTCGTCTTAACTACATATAAAGGTATTTTGCAAAAGTTAAGTGTAAGGGAAATCTAAATCGGTTTATTAGAACACAAATGAACATGAATCGTAATAATAATAAAATAGCATACATATTCGTATTTGTTTGAGTCAAATGCTTGTATCGAGTCATAATGATGTTTTGCAGGATTTCCAGGAAGTAAAGTAAAGGTTTTTCCAGAAATTTTCCGGAAACTTAAAATGAAAATTTTTGTCAGGTTGTTTCTGACGGCGTCAGGGTTTATAACCTGACGGCGTCAGATTTAATTTTCAGAAATTTTTGAAAGTTTTGTTTTCATAAAAAGTTTTTACTAAAATCTCCAACTTATAATCTCCAGGAATCTGCAAAGTTATCATTCCACAAGCATTATATCCTTATATATAGATTTTATCCCGCCGATGTTATGCAGGTTTTCGTGTTTGTTTTCTCAGGTTTAACAGGTTATTTTGGACAAGGAAATGTTTTGAATCAAGCTTGTGGCGATGCATTAGTCATGGAGCTTCTACATTACTTTGGAGGAAGATCTAACCGTGTAATTTCACTATCCACCGAGCGAATCAGGGGAGTATTTGATTTCATTCTTTTACTTTATGCTTTTACATCTTGTAATTTGAACATTGGGGACAATGTTCATCTTAAGTGTAAGGGGGGGGGTAAAAGTACGATTTTAGAGAATGCCATTGCGCTTGATTTTTGTTTGTTTAATAATAGATGTGTAATAAAACTGAGATAAATACCTGTTAGGGTAATTTTAGTGCCAAATTTAAATTTTTTTACAACACTTAGGAGTGAAACTTTGATCTTAATGAGCGTCTCACGGATAGGAGTTATATGACTAGCACAAAAAACCGTACCACTAAAAAATTTTCCACCCCAAATATGTGAGGTTCGCCCCTAGAATTGGTAGGAAAAGCATTTATGCTATGATGTGTGTACCGGTAGCACTTAGATTCTAGAACTTGCGTTAGGACCATTCCAAGGCCACAAGTGAGACTACATTCGTGTAGTTAGATTTACTACATGATAAGAGGCATTAGGATTAACCCATTGTTTTTACACCTGTGTTTTTGTTATAATTACATTGGCTACATTGGTCAAGTAATTCTCCCACACCCTTTGCGTTGTACTCATTTTTAGTACACGATACCCCTAGTACACCCCTCAGAGCCTATCTTTTCGTTTCGACCTTTAAGCATTTTACTTAAAGGAAGAATTTGTTACACCCCACTTAAATGTACACCCAAATCGCCTTAGCCTACCTTGTATGCACTCATTTTTAGTGCATTATTGTTACAACATTTGTTTAAACCCAAGTTAATTATCTAGTTGATTACATGGTTGCTAAGTCGAGTCATATCCTTGTACATATTGTTTTGGGACGATTGGGACTCATGGGTAAAGTACTAGTGTAATGGAGTAATGGGGAAGAACATCATTTATTACCCCCATATGTGCTAAATGTTTTAAAAGTACTCCAAGTTTTTCAATTATCTTAATTCGAGTCATTAGATTAGTATTTGTAAAGTTATGTAAAAGTTCAAGTGTAAGGGGGATGCAATGCCCCTATGATGTATTATTTTGGATGGTAGGGCAAAAGTGTATGCAAAAAAAAAAAAAAAAAAAAAAAACATACGGACTACCATCCCGTTTCATTTTACGTTTGTTTTATGTTTGTTTTTGTTTTTGTTATTTCGTTTCTAGCTTAAGATCGAGTCTAGTCTTGGCTTAGCAACATTGTATAGTACATGTAATTGATCAAGATCTTTAACTAGCCACCAGTAAAATATCCTTTATCCAACAAAACCGTGTTTTCCTTTTCCCTACACCTAACGTTATAACCCATTTAAAAGCCCTCTTTGATAGTTTATCTTAGGTGCTTACGCCTAGTGGAGGAGGTTTTCGATCCTTTCCCAAGCCTATGGTAATCTATTTGCTATGACAGGTAGTGAGAGATATTATCCATTTTCATTTATGAGATTTATTTTGATGACACTTGAGAGATGTGAGTATCTAAACACTACTTGTGAGGTGCTAGTTTGTAATCTCCGTGCTTATTATGATTGAAGTGGAACGATTATTTGTTGTAATTACTTTTATGTTAGCATTAAATGACCCCTAACTTGTATTTTGATTAGAATAAAAGCGCATTTGCTTGAGGACAAGCAAATCTCAAGTGTAAGGGTATTTGATGAAGCGAAAAGTGTACCGCTTTTAAGGGGTCATTTAAGCCTTAAATCGTATTTATTTGATCAAATATTGCCCTAAATCGTTCCTTTTGTCATTTTAGGTACTTTTGAGGAGAAATCTGGAAAAGGAGGCATTTTGGACGTTTTTGGAGCATAAAAGTGAAGAAAACGGCAAAGTCTCAAAAATCGGCTGAAAGTTACCTTTGACGACGTCACATTTAACCCCAGACGGCGTCATGCCTTGGCAAGAAAAGGTGGACGTGAAATTTACTCATGATAAGCCAGTGAAAATACCATGTGAATTCTGACGGCGTCATGCTTTAACTTGATCAAGGGCGTCACGGCTTAAATCAAAGAGGGACGGCGTCACGTTCAAGGTTAGACGGCGTCAAGCCTTGATAAGCCAGAATGGATTTTTGAAGAGCTAAAGAGGGACGGCGTCGAGAAGGTCATCCGGGAACCCTAAAAGCGGCGAGGTGACGGCGTCACACTCCATAACGTGACGCCGTCAGATCCAAAAATCTATATATAGTTTTCTAATTTTTTGTCATAAGAGAGAGCTTAGTGTGTGGAATTTTGGGAGAAAACCCTAAGACGAATTCAGCTTCTTTTTCAAGGCTTTTTGCCTTGAGATCTTCCATGTTACATTGAAGATAAGTTATCAATTAATCATTCAATATGTCTATGTGCTGTTTGATTTTATCTTATTCTTGTCTTTTGATTAACATGTTAGGCTAAATTTATCTTGTGTTTGCTTAGATCTAATGAAACCTAGCTATTGATTATTGGTTATTAGTGTGTTGTTAGTTGTATTGGATGATTGTTTATCTATGTTAGGCTTAAGAAAACTGGCTAACTTCCTATTCGGTAACTTGCTTGAACGTCTTAAGAAACATGAACCAAATGCGTACTAAAGGTTTTTATGGTTGTATTTAATGCACAAGCGAATTCTAGTGATCCCATGTTAGGAGCTTCCTAGCCGGCTCAACATAGGAGTGAAGTAGGAGCTTGTAGAGTTGGGGAAGTAAGTACGCCACCCCACGAATGGTATTAAGGAATACACCCGTCATCCACGCGACTAATACACACTAATTAACCGGTAAAAGATAGTTAGGGAGTAAGAAAATCTAAGTAAACACATTTCTCTACACATAAGTTTCTCACCACATTTTCATTTTTGTTATTTTATTTTATTTGCATCCGTAGTAATTTTGGGTTAGTTGACTAGCAACTAATTCCGCCCACTCTTTCAAAACCGAGATTTTACTTGCTTTCATAAAAATATAAAAACATAAAAAGAATCTTCCTCAACCCTTAGACCTAATTAGAGTAGTCTTTCACACCTAACGAACACTATTCCCTGTGGAGAACGATCAATCCCCCGTACTTACCACTACACTATACTACATCGGTCAGGTACACTGCCTGGTGGGGTTGTAAGCCTCTTGAGATCCCTCGAGAGGTAAAACCTGTTGTAAGGTTGCAAAACCCACGCATCATAGTGACATTACTGAGGTACAACCGGTCGCCCTGACCACCTACATGTTAATGGTGATTCAGGGTGAAAATGTATGCTCACCAGTTCTTTCACCAACCAAGAAGGTGAAGAAGAAGAAAGGGAAAGGGGGACAATCTAGTAAGGTGGTTAGACCTAAACCACTCGTCACTGAGACTGTTGCCTCTGGCACCAAGAAAGTTGTTGTGACCTTGACTTCTTAGACTCCCATACAAGAGACCACTTTGGCCACAAAACAAACGCCACTGGAGGGTGCTGAACAATCATCCTCAGTATCCTCGGGCAAACCCTTTCCTAATGTCCCTACTGACAAAAACAAGTCAGAAGGGTCAGGAGCATCCACCCACTCACATCCTAATGAAGGCACTGATAAATCACAATCAGAGCCTGAGGGAGTTCAGGGTTCTATATCCTCGGTGGAGCAGTACTACTCCACTGAGACGGGGACCCATACCCACTCACATCCTGCTAACGTCCCTGAGCAATCACACTCAGGGTCTCAGGGAGTTCAGGACCCTAAATCCCCAAAAGGACAGACCAATCCTGATGGGAAGGGGGTCCATACATCTTCACAAGGAGTGCCTCATGATTCCACTGAAAAACACCCATCAGTGGATGAAGGCGCTCAGGGGGACAAAGACTCGGAGGGATTTAAACCACCCGCCGATACGGAACCCAAACCCACCTTAGGCATTTTTGTTCTCTCAGGAACTGATTCTAAAAGTCAGGCTGGGCAAACCCCCCCAGTTATTATGACTAGTCAGGCTGGTCAAACCCCACCAGTTATTATGACAAAAGAATCAGGACCTGGCCACAACGAAGGTGAGCCCTCTTCTGAGGGGAGCCGGATTTACTGAAGGCTCCTTCTCTGGCTGACTATAAAAATTTGTTGGCTGATGAGTCAGAGGAGGAGATTGATTTTGGTGATGATGAGTTCCCTGATGCTGAGGAGGAAATGGAAACACAAGTAAGCCCTCCTCAGCCCTCTGAGAAACAACATTCCTCACCTCATCCTGAGGATCAACCACCTAGTTCTCCATCAACCTCATCATCATCATCAGGTGCTTCAACCACTCCCAAGTGGTTGCAAAAGTATGACGATGCTCATCCGGCTTCTGAAAGACAAATGGCAAAAGTCCTTCGCAAAGCCAACGAAGGTCTTTACAACTCTGTTGCGGATGAGCTATGGGATAAGTACACTGAAGTGGCATCCTCCTATGCTGACTTCAGGGCTTCAGTGGAAGAATCTCAGGCAAAGATTCTTCAGGCCGCCACCCTCACTGATAAACAACTTGGCGACCTGAGCAAATCTGTAGATGACATAGCCACTGGACAGCATCAGGAACTGTCCAACATCCTCAAGGCTATAGAATCAGTACAAGAACATCTTGCAGATGATCCCACTTTTGTCACCAGATTGGATGCATACTTGGCCTCTCAGGCTAACACCTCCACCAGCATAACTGAGCTTCTAAAGCTCCTTCAGGGGGTAGATCTTCAAGGATTAAGGACACAACAAGAGTAAATTTATCAGGCTGTTAATGCATCCAAGGAGCACCTGATCAAAATCTCCTCAGCCTTTGAGCAGCTCTCAACAA
Source organism: Artemisia tridentata subsp. tridentata (assembly GCA_021014915.2). NCBI lineage: Eukaryota > Viridiplantae > Streptophyta > Magnoliopsida > Asterales > Asteraceae > Artemisia > Artemisia tridentata. The sequence goes on along the minus strand of CP139504.1, from coordinate 316,691,314 downwards.
CACATAATGAGCTGGTCAAACACTACACCACCCACGTAACTGAACTCACCTCCCACCAGAAGACAATGGCTACCGAATTAAGTGCCGTGAAGAATGAGACTTCTGAAACAAAGTCTATGGTCTCCAACATTTTATCCATTCTTCAGGCCTCTCATACTCCTCCACCTCCTCAGTCAGCAGATGTCTCCACTGAAGCTCCGCCATCTGCTGAGGGGGAGAAAATAGATGATCCTCCAATCCCTGATCCCAATTCTGCTTTAGTAACTGTCCCTGAGACATCCACCAGTCAACCTCCTCCCATTGACAAAGGGAAGAAAATCATGGTGACTGAAACAAACCCTCCTCCTGAATCACTCTTAGTCAAGGCTTCTTCTGAAAGACGTGCAGATCCTGATGCACCATTCTATGTTGATTTAGAGGATGGGAGAAGGGTCTATGGGACTCCTGATCAACTGGCTGAAATTTTACACCAAGAAGAGCTCAGGAAAGAAAGAGAGAAAGAGCTGGTACTCAACAGGTCTGAAATTTCTAAGGTTGCCAAAGAAGTGATCAAAGAGTCTGAGCAGAAGGACATCAAAGGGGACGAGTTTCTCAAGCTTCAGGCTGAAATCCTTAAGGAACACAACAAACAAGCCAAACTTAAGGAAGAAAAGAGGCAGAGGATTTATGAGAGGTATGTATGGCACATGACCAAAACCAAAGATGAAGGCAAAATCACTGATATCACTATTCATCCCACCAGACCTCTGAGCTTAACAATCCATAGAGGTCCAAGGAAGTCTGAACATCTCCCTGCAATCAAGTTTTCAGACTATGGGTTAAGAGAGTGGGATATGATGATGCCCATCCTGAGGAAGAAAACCGCAAGTAAGAATGCCCCAATCATCATCAAGTCACTGAGTGCTAAGTATGAGGAACTTGCAAGAGTGGCAAAGAGTCTGGGCATTAACCATGATGAGGCACTTGCTTCTCAGGGACTAACAATCCCTGAGTTTACTCAGAAGGTTGGGAGGAAAAGAAAAGCTGTGGATATTGAACCTGAACAATACATAGCTGCACTTCATTGCAACAGGACTACTCCTCAGGGAGTCAAGTTCCGTCCCAACCTGGTCATCAAAGAACCTGAGTATGGTATCTTCTTTGTGGATGAATTTGGTCAGGAAGCCTTTCAAAGAGTCTCTGACATCGACAAAGTGGAAACAACAACACTCCTTGCTTACAAACTGATGGCGCTTAAAATCAGGAGACCTGAAAATGAGGAGTTTGTAAGGTTGATGGATCAGATGATGAAGGATCGACCTGATAAAGAGGTGTTGATGTCAAAGAAAGCGAAGCTTGAACTCATGGGTCTTGTTGAGGAACCATGAGTATTTTGTACTTAGAATAATAGGACTTGTAATGATATGAATAAATTGATGAATGTTTTGCTATATCAATATCCTTATTTATCTTCTAGTACATTCAGTATGAGCAGAAGACGTTAGCTCACTCATACTGATCAAAACACTTAGGAATAATTTATATCCAAATAGGGGGAGATTGTTGGGTTATGAAAAACCCAAGAATACGTAAAACTTGATTTGGACACAAATTAACTAAGTGTTTAACTTAAACCGAGAACAATTCAAGTCACTGAGAGAACAGCCTCTCAGTGAGTCATCTTCAAGATGCTTAAGACGAATTCAAGAAGAAGGATTCACCTCTCAGGAAGGCGGCACTCCCTGAGTCGGACTTAAGCCAAAGAAGAAGATGATGGTTCAGTGAGTGTTGGACAAGAACTCACTGAACACAGTCTCCTCAACTAACAAAGTGATTGAAGGACTGAGGAACCAGCGCCTGAAGAAAAGGCGGGAACAATAGGGAAAAGATCTGAGAAGATAATAGTGTAAGCCCAACACTCTTCTCTTGTCAGATCCAACCTTCCCTATTGCGGCTAAAAGTCATGGAGTGTCAGCCAATAACTCCCAAAGTCTTATTAGCCCTTTCCTATTGGTTCTTGGAAATAACAATTACTATTTGTAATTGTCAGACACGCAACCTCAACAACTTGTATTATATTTAATCACTTATACTTAGATTACTTGTGTATAAATAGATCAGATAGGAGAGAAGTTAAAGTGTGCTTTGTATATTTAAAGTCTTGAACTTTTGCAAAGAAACCTCTCTCCTACAAAGAGTATACAACTCACTGAGATAGCTCAGTGGGTATATTGTTACCACTCAAGCAAAACTTGAGTTTCGATAGGAGACACCCCATACCCTTGTCTATTCAATCCCAAGTGTTTGTTCCGCAAAACACTTGGGTATAGATTCTTGGAATTATTTCTAATAAGAATTTAAACGTTGAAAAATATTGTTGTTTTTACACTCACGTTTTATAACTGTTAGAATTAATCCTAAAACATTGTATTAGTCATAACACGAAATAGATTAACTTTCTAGTTAACTCTAATAGTGTAAAGGGACCAACACCAACAGTTAGGTATGCTGAAATGTATAGAACTACAAACAAGCCTAGAGGTAACCAGAGGAATTGGAACAACCTCAAGTCTCACCAATCAGGTGATGATTTTGTTTGCTGTAGGAAAGCTTGTTTTACATGTGGTAGCTTTGACCATCTTGTTGCTTATTGTAACAATAGGGTAATTAGGTGTTCAAGTCCTACAAATGCTAGAATGATACCTAGATCAGTTCTATTAAGGTCTGGACCAAGAGCAGTTCATACTGCTAGACCAGCAATTCATACTGCTAGACCAGAAATTCATTCTGCTAGGCCATTTAGACCTGTTTACCCCAGACCAACAGTTCAAGGTGCAAAAACAACTTTTAAATCTGCACTAACAACTGTTAAGAGGCCCTTTACTAACAAAGCAGTGTTAAACAAACAAGTTTGGAAACCAAGAGTACAAACCACAAAGCCAGCAGTTCATACTGCTAGCCCAATAGTTAGTACTGGTCATCTTAATCATACTGCTAAGGGAAATATGGGCAATGGTGTTAATGCATCAGCATCATGGGTTTGGAGACCTATCAAACCTAATGGTACTTCAATTGTTTTAAAGAGAATGAATTATGTTGATGCTAGAGGCAAACCTAAGTCTGTGATTGCTTGGGTCCCCCAAGGAAATTAATTTCTTGTTTATGTGCAATGTTAGTCATATGCTTATTTTGTTATGAGGCAAGTGCTTTGCACTTTGTTTTCTTGTTTTTGGACTAACACTTGCAGGATATTGGAGATTTTGAGCTAAATGTTGTAAGATTTGGACTGAATGGTGAGATGCTTTGGAGTTAAGTGTGTAATGTTCTGTGCACACAACAAATGGTTATTGGTTCACCATGTCTAACCCACATAAGAACCAGCTAGTCCAGAGCAAACGGTTTCTGGTAAAGACTAATCAAATCCGTTTATGGTTGACAATTTACCAAAAATTGTATGGTTATCAACTCACCATATCTAACTGTGAAGAGTTGGCTAGTCCAAAGCAAACGGCTATTGGTAAAGACATATCAAATCCATTGATAGCTGATAGTTTGCTAAAAACTATATGTGTGTTATAATGTTCATATAAGTTTATACTGTTCTTCAAAAATTTTGATAATGGTTTGTACTGCTGAACTAGCCGTTGCGATTGTTGTGTCAGTAATTAATTTGGTGTAAAAACTAGCTGTTGGAAGTTTGTTGCGATTTTTACTGAGTAAATAACGATTTTTAAGGGATCCTCTTTTAGATATTTTAACTTTTATTCTATTATAATCCTATCCTAAAATAAAAGTTAACTTATTCTTTAAGTCGGTCAATTGAAACCCTAATACTTTCTCATTAAAATCTCAATTTCACTTTCATCTTCTACTTTCTAACCTCAATTCTTACTACTCACAACAGTTAAATCAATCTTTACCAAGAATATTATGGCTAATTTGGATTTCGTTAAAACTAACATCCAAGTGGCTTTTCTTGAGAAAACAGAGGATGGAGATGGATCAAAATTTCATGAGATTGTGGATTTTCTAAATCACTCTCACATAAGGTATGCTTTAACTGTCTCTCCTACTCCATTTGTCTCATACATCACACAGTTTTGGCAAACTGCTATTGTCAAAATTAGTGAAGAAGGAGACATACAGATCCATTCTAAAGTGGATGGCATATCCTTTGTTGTTACCGAATCTACACTTAGGAGACATCTTAAGTTAGATGATTCAGATGGTATCAACACTATGCTAAACACTAAGATTTGGCAAGAACTTGCCAGAATGGGGTATGATACATCCAATCAAAAACTTACTTTTCAAAAGGGATGTTTCTCACCTCAATGGAGATTTCTTATCCATACTCTTTTACATTGCTTAAGCCCCAAAAGAACAGCATGGGAGCAATTCAGTAGCAATATTGCTATTGCTCTCATATGTCTGTCAACAAACAAGGTTTTTAACTTTTTAAAGTTTATATTTGAGAGTATGGTTGCCAATGTTAAAAGTAAAACAAAATTTCTTATGTATCCCAGATTTATTCAATGCTTTTTGGATAAGAAAAGGAATTTGTTAAAGAAACATAAAGAAAATTTTCCTGCTCCTTGCCTGCAACAAATGGTTTTCCAAAATATGGCTATGGCTAGTAGACTTTTTAATGGGGTAGAAATACCTCTATTTCAAGAGATGCTACAACATGATGAGGATGAAGGGTCAGTAAACCCAACTGATCCCCAACACACATCCTTTGTCATTCCTGAAAGAACACAAATACCTCCAATTATCACCACATATAGGAGAAGGACCACACCTAGTCAAACTAGAGTGGCAACTGGATCCTTTCCCCTTGATTCACCTCTCCTAGCAGGTAACACAGCTAGAAGTGATGAGGGCAGAGATAAACTAACTAAATTGACGGATCTTTGTACAAAATTGACTGATAAGGTGGAATCTCTGGAGGAAAATCTTAAAAGCCACAAAGAAAATTTTGCTAAAGTCTACACTAGGTTGACTCTTAGGGTGAAGACATTGGAAGATCAGCTAAAGAGAAAGAGAGCTAAGGTGGTATTAGATGATTCAGATAGTTCAGATGATGATGTTGGTGATTTTCCCGAACAGGGGAGGAAATCAGGAAAATCTGAGAGAAAATTAAGGAAGAAATCAGAAACTAAGGGGAGGTATGAAAAAGGAACAAGCACATTGAATGAAGAACAAGGTACTGATGGTGATAATGATTCAGACATAGGTGCTCATGATCAAGATCAAGGTACTGCTCAAATAATTGAGGAGACAGTACAAACTGCTCAAGTTATACAAGAAGGTACTGTTGAGACAGAGTGTGAAAGAAAAAGAGCAGCAAAGGGAAAGAAACCAATGGCAATTGAAGAAGCTGAGCAAGAAGCTGATAAAATGAAGAAAGTTAAGCCAAGAACTCAAGCACAGATTGATTATGATGCTGATATAGCAAAGAAAATTCAAATGGATCAAGAAGCAAAAGAACAAGCTCAGATTGATCAAGATGCAGAGATAGCAAGGAAAATGTCTGAAGCAGATGTGGCTGATTTTATGGAAGGAAGAAGATTAGAGAGTATAGCTTCAGATGAGCAGATCACTCAAGACTTTAATGAGCAACTTCAATACTTGTTAGACTCAGATCCAATTGTGAGAGCACAAGCAGTTCAATTTCTTAAGGATGAGAGTTTAAGTCAAGAAGAGAAGTCAGCAAAGCTCAAGGAGTTCATTTTGAAGAAGAATAAAGAAAGTGCTTGGAGTGATCTTGTGCAGAAAATCAAAGATAGACAGAAGAAGGGTTACAAAAGGAAGTTGCCTACAAAGAAAGAACAGATCACCTTCATGAAGAGTTATTTGAAAAATTAAGCCTTGTGGAAGCCAAGTTATTTTAAAGGAAAGTCTGATGCTGAAATTGAACAAGATTACTATGCAGCTTATGCAAGACTCAACAAGCCAATTTCAACAGATTTCACAATTGATACAAGGCATGGTAAAGGAAAGAAAAGGGAAGCAGAGATGTTAGAATCTGATACAGCAAAGCAACAAAAGACTGAACCTAAGGGATTAACTGATGAGCAAATCAAGAGTATGATTGTGGTAGTTCCTGAATCCACAAACATCAATCCAATACAAACAAAACACCCTATTGTAGATTGGGAAGTATTCACTGAAGGTAGAATGAAAGGGTGGAAGATCATGAGAACTGGTGGAATATCTGAGAGATACAGATTATTTGAAGATTTGCTTAAAGGTTTTGATAGGGAAGATCTTAATCAGTTATGGAACTTAGTACAAGACAAGTTCAAAGTTGCAGATCCTAGTAAAGATAAAGATAAAGAACTATGGGTACAACTGAAGAGGATTTATGAACCAGATGGTGGAGTAGCTATATGGAGATTTCAAGCAGTAATCAAGGATGTCTCATGGAAGCTTTTTGACACATGTTGTGTACACAGAATTTCTACCAAGGATGGGATAGAAATATATATGCTAGTTGAGAAAGACTATCCTTTGAGAACAGCCGTATTAGTAACTTTAGTGCATTTAAAATTGGAGGTTGAAGCAGATTTAGACATGGCTGATATGTTAATCAGAAAAATTTGTGATATTGCTGAACAGAGGAAAGCCCAGACAAAGAGAATTACTTGATGATGTTTGAAAGAATCCCCATATCATGGAGATGACGTTTAATTCAGAAGAAACTTAGTGATTTGGAATGAAATCATAAGTTTAGGGGAGGATTGTTAGGAATTAAACCTAACAGTTAGTACTGGTGGTTATAAGTTAGTACTGCTGAAGAGACAAAATACAAGACTCACAGTACTAAGTCAGTTAGTATTGCTCATACAAGAAGTTAGTAATGCTTATGATTTTTGTAAACGTGTAATGGATAATTATAGAAAGGATTTTGTAGATATTCTTATTATTATAGATTATAGTTATCTTGTAAAGGAATCCTTGGTGTATAAAAGGATTGCCTAGGTTAAGGTTTAGATACAGATATACAATACAATACAATAGAATACGATTGATAAGTTTGGTGAAGATTCAAGGTTCTAAACCCTAGTACTAGCAAGAGTACTCGTATTATTAATCAATAATATTGAATCGTTGAAGTAAATTGTTTGTCTCTTATTCATTCATAAACATTGTTTCATTCATTGATCATACATACAAAATCTTCTAAGTGTTTGCTAGTAAATTCAGCATGCTAGTTAACATTATTCAAATTATCTATCTAACACAAGGCGTGTGTTTAGATCCGGTCATTTTCAAATTAAACAAAGCCATATATGGTATGAAACAGGCACCAAGGGCATGGTATAAAACTCTTTCCAATTTCCTTATTCAGCATAAATTTATTAGGGGTACCATTGACAACACCTTGTTTATTTACAAAACAAATGGTGATGTCATAATTGTTCAAATATTGGATGATATTATTTTTTGGTCAACAAACATAGATCTTGGTAAACGTTTTGCAAAACTAAAGACCAAGAAGTATGATGGGAGAGTTAACATATTTTCTTGGTTTTCAAATCAAACAAAATTTCAAAGGAATTTCAATTTGTTAAAGAAATAATACCTCTTTGGTTGTGCATCAGTGAAGTGTCCCATGCTGCCTCCAAATAATTTGGTCCCAGATAAATCAGAGAAATCTGTAAATGAAACTTAATATAGTGGCATGATTGGGGCTCCGATGTATCTTATAGTGAGTCGTCCAGACATACAATTCTCCACATGTCTCTATGCAAGGTACAAATCTGACCCAAAGGAATCCTACATTGTCGCTATTATAAGAATTTTCAGGTACCTCAAAGGAACTCCAAGTCTAGGGCTCTAATATCCTAAAGGATCAGGTTTTGATCTTAAGGCATACTTAGACTCTGACTATGCAGCTTGCAACCTAGACAGGAAAAGCACATCAGGGGATGCTAAATACTTGGCGGAAAGTTAGTGTGATGGAGTGCAAAGAAGCAAAACTCAATGGCTCTGTCATTAGTTGAAGCTGAGTATGTAGCAACAGTTGGGTGTTGTGAACAGGTTCTCTAGATGAAAAGTCAGCTAGTTATTTATGAGATCTATTATGACAAGGTACCTATCTTCTGTGACAACACCTGCACCATTGCAATCTCCAACAAACCTGTTTTGCACTCAAGGACTAAGCACATTGACATCATGTATCACTTCATCAAAGACCACATCATAAAAGGTGATATTGAACTTCACTTCATACCAACTGCTATTAGCTCGCTGACATTTTTACAAAACCTTTACTAGATCCTTTTTTTACCAGACTGGTAGCTGAACCTGGTATATTAGATATTGATCAAGTGGTCCCTTATAAATTAAAACCAAATCAAACCTTCTAAAAAATTATAATAAATAGGGTAAACTGCAAAAAAATGTCCTTAAGTATAGTCCAAATTGCATTTTTAGCCACTCCAAAGATTAAACTGCAAATTATGCCATTACCGTGGATGTTTCCATGCAATTTATGTTCCTTGACCGGTCAACGGCATGCGGAATGACTAATATACCCTCTTCTTCTTCTTCCCAATTTTGATTTTCTATTGAATTTCTAATTAATTTTAGGGAAAATTCCTGAAATAGACCAGTTGCACCTGGGCACATCACTTCCGAGACCCTTTTTTATGGTGATCCTAAACTAGACCATGGGCAACTGGCACGTTGGGCAACTCAACACCCTAAGTGACAAGTGTGACTTTACTGATTACGAGGTGCTGAGTCATAGAACTGGAGTACTTTTTGGGCAACTGCTCTGAGTTGCCTAATTTTAGTATAATCATGTCGGACACATGGCGACATATGGTTGGGTAGTGCAAGTTGCCAAGGCAACCGGTATAAAAAAAGCACGCCCAAAAAAAGGGTCTCGGAAGTGATGAGCCCATGTGCAACTGGTCTATTTCGGGAATTTTCCCTTAATTTTATTCTAATATGAAGAACATCAAGAACAAAACTCAGAACTTCAAACCCACAAATGCACAAACACAGATTTTCATCATATACAAACACAACTAAAATCCCTCTCACTCAAAATCACCGCTCTACCACCACAATCCATACAACTGAAACCACCGCTCCACCACCACATCATCGTTATAAACCACCACAACCTCATAACTTGTCAACTTAGATTTACTCGGGGACATTTTTTACATCAATAAAGTCCCTGAGTAAATAACTTGCCAACTTAGATTTGTGTTCTCTAAATAACTAACTGAGTTTGCAGTGACATCGAAGACAAGGGAAATGACACTCCACGAATGCATCGGATCATGATCTTCAGGCAAATACCGTTTGAAAAACATAAACCTGACACACACTAATTTAAACAAACCTCCAAAATTCCTAACAATAAACGAATAATCTTTTAATATACTTTGTTTCACTACATCTCTTCATCCTTTACCGAATTCAACGCTCAATTCCACTACTCCTTTGAAAAACTCCATCATCTGGTACCGGAAGTCGTCTCTTGGTTTTTCGATCACGTACGACGTTACTCCGGCAGCTGTATACGGAATTTCAGTTGCGTACGGCGGCTGTGTATGTAATTCTGGCAGTACTCCATATGGATATCTTGAAGATGATCCTCTTTCTTCATTCACGAAATTCTTTGAGTGCATATGCTGCGGTTTATGTTTGTTTTGGAAAATAAATATAAAAGATATGGGTTTAGTATTTGGTTTTATTTGACTAAGTTTGAGTGTAGATGAGATAAGATTATGTGGTTGTGTTAAAGTGGAGTTTTAAGGATGAGAAATGATGTGAACTTTCGGTTTGTATTTGGTTTAAGAATGAGTGAGGGGTTGCTGTTTATGATTCATGAAGAAGTGATAAGGAAGGGTGAGTTTGATTATGTGTTTAGATTTGGGTTGGGTAGCAGATTTAAGAAGTGATATAGGCGTGTTCTTTTGGAGTGATAAGAAAGGGTGAGTGTGGGGATTTTAGTTGTGTTTGTATATGATCAAAATATGGGTTTGTGTGTTAGTGGGTTTGAAGTTCTGGGTTTGTTCTTAATGTTCTTCATATTAGAATAAAATTAATCAAAAATTCAATAGAAAATCAAAATTTGGAAGAAGACGAGGGTATATTAGTCATTTCGCATGCAATTGACGGGTCAAGGGACACAAATTGCATGGAAACATCCACAGTAATGGCATAAATTGCAGTTTTATCATTGGAGTGGCTAAAAATGCAATTTGTACTATACTCAGGGACATTTTTTGTAGTTTACCCTAATAAATAAATAACTAAATTCAAAAAATAGTTACTATTGGACTTACATTCCATATTAAAAGAAAATCTTTTTTGAAAAGTTACCAACTTTATCGGGATGGGAAAAACAACTGTATGCACGAATCGTCGTGTTCTTAAATAAGTTATTGATCTAATACGTTACAATTTTTTATAAAGTTTTAATAATAATTTTAAAAATATATGTAAAATAAGGGTTTATCTAACGGTTGTCATTGAGACATTAGTTAAGGTTAACAAAATAGTCTATTTTTGATCATGTTTTTAATGAATATCCTAGGTATATTGTCCCGGATGGTATTAAGAATATGGAACCACCTAAACATGCTATACGTGGGGTTCAGATTGGTTCGAAGACTAACTTCGCATATCAACTAAAGGCACCAAGAAAACTGAAGGTAACTAATGATGAAAATGATACTTTGGTTCCTTCTACATAGAACTCATTTGATGTGTTATGCTCTATGGTGGATGGGGAGGAAAGAGAGGGTCTTAAATCCTCTAGTACACAAGACGAGAGACAAGTGGAAGGTAATGGGAAAAAGGATATTGGTAGCTCAAGAACTACATCTCTGGCTGAAAGGATTAATGAGCTAGAAAGTCAAATGTTTGATGGGAAGCTTGTGCTATTTGGTGATGATGGGAAGCTGCTAAAATCATGTAGATCAAAGCTCCCTATGCAAAAAGGAGGTTACTGTGACATAGGTATGTGAACCTAGTACTACTATGGAAAATAAATGGTGTAGAAACTAGAAAGGGGGGGGGGTTGAATAGTTTCACCGTTTACAATTACGCATTAAGACTTTTAGTTCTTTTTTGTTTCTTTTTGAAAAACGTTTGATTCGCAGTTATTTGATATCTATCAAATGTATATGAACACAATAATAATGCGTAAAGTAAACAAAGTAAAGACAAGAGATAAAGGAAGAAAACAACCAAATCGAGACACGAAGATTTATAGTGGTTCGATACAAAGCTCACTCTTTGCCCTACTCTACTCCTCGAGTATCACACTCGAGAGTTCACAATCACTATGTCAACACACTCCCTTCAGGCGGAGCAAACCGTACACCAACGCTTACACCAATTTACGACACTAAGCGGAATGTCAATTCCTAATCCTAGGTAGAACCAATCTACACACCAACACGCGGCACTACACGGACATATACCTTGTCCACTTGGATTTACAAACAATCCAAGTCTTCACACGGACGTACACATTGTCCAAATCTTCACACGGACGTACACACCGTCCAAGTCTTCACACACCAATACAAGTACTCACACCAAGTCCTAGTATTCAGACTCCTAAACACGGACTTACACCAAGTCCGAATCTGCACTAATACACTTAATCTCGTCTCACACACAAGTCGGATACATTAATATACAATATACACAAATGAGAGAGTTTGGAGGAAGAAGAGAATCGTAACACAAGTTACGTATGTGTGATGACTAATCAATAACACTTCATTTCTTGACGAATACGAGCGTTCTTCTTCATGCGAGAATTGCATCCCTCACAAGGAAGTTTTACAATCCTCTAGGCAGTGTACCTAACCGTTGTAGTGTAGTATAGGTAAGTCCGGGGGATGGATCGTTCTCTAGGGGAGTAGTCTCACAATAGTTGTGGAAAGGTCAAGATGTATGACGAAATAGGTCTAGAGGTGAGGGATGATTCTTTTTATATTTTTATGAAAGCAATTAAAATCTCGGGTTTTGAAAGAGTGGGCGGAATTAGTTGCTAGTCAACTAACCCAAAACTAATTATAACTTGAAATTAAACTAATTAAAAGAAATGTAAATTGGTGACTTTTTATAATCGGGAAAAGCATGTTTACTTAGATTAAATTACTCCCTAGTTATCTCCTATTGATTTAATTGTCACATCCTTGTTTTAGTTGAAGCGCTGTATTCCTTAATATTGGTCATGGGGAGGTGCCGTAGTCCCCAACTACATGAATCTTAGTCTCCCCTAAAAACCTTAAAGTCTATTAAGTTTTCTAGGATCTACAAGCCGTAATTCATGCAATAAATACAACAGGAAAAAGCAATAGTGCACTCTATGGTTGCGTTTCTAAGACGTTCAAGCTAGTTACATATAAGAGGTCAACCAATTTTCTTAGACTAACACGAAGCAATCAACTAAACAAGAGACGACAAATCAATATTCGACAACTAGGTTTTATTAGATCTAAGCAAACACAAATAAATCTAAGCTAGCATGTTAAAGAGAAGAGAAGATAAAAAAGTAATCAAACAACACATAGACATATTGAATGATTAAACAAATAACTTATCTTCAATAAAACATGAGTTTTAGGGGCTGAGGAACCCTTACAAAAGCTGCCAAATTCGTCTATAAAACCCTACTCCAAGATGTTACACGAATTAATGAAAACATGCGAAAGTATATATAGTTTTACAATGGTGACGGCGTCACTTGCAAAGTGTGAGGCCGTCAGCTCACCTCCAATTAGGGTTTCGTCTTCTCCAAGTTGTCTTGTGACGACATCGCTTAGGACCCTGACATCGTCAACTGCTATCTGATGCCGTCCCTTAGTAAATCTTCTGGGCCGTTTCTTGTTAAATTTGCATGGATTTTTGTTCTTCAAATACACCTGACGCCGTCAGGTTATAAAGTCATCAAATTTGACTGAGGCATCGCTTGTTAACTCTAAGCCAAGAATCCTCCATTATTTGCACGTGACGGCATCACGTTGTAATGTGTGACGCCGTCAGACTCCCATATTTGACAGAATTTAGGACTTCGTCGTTTTCTTTACTTTTTACGTCGTTTCGAACCCAAAACATGCCATTTTCTAGATTTTTCGTCCCAACTGCCTAAAATGCAAAAAGAAACGATTTAGGACAATATTTGATCATATTAATATGATTTTGGGCTTAAATGACCCCTTAAAAAGGTACTAAATAAATCCATATCAAATATCCCTACAATTGGGATTTGCTTGTCCTTAAGCAAACATGCTTTTATCCTAATTAATTTATAAGTTAGGGGTCATTTAACATTAATATAAAAGTAATTACAACATACAATCATTCCACGTTAGTGGTAACAAGCACGAAAATTATATACTAGCACCTCACATAAAGTGTTTGGATTCTCACATCTCTCGGGTGTATAAAGTTATATAACAAATGGAAACGGGAAAATATAACACTCACTACCTGTCATAGCACATAGATTACCATAGGCCTGGGAAAGGATCGAACCTCCACCACTTTGGCGTAAGCACCTAGGATAACTATCAAAGAGGTCTTTTAAAGGGTTGTAACGTTAGGTGTAAGGGTATGGAAAACACGGTTTTGTTGGATAAAAGGAATTTTACAGGTGGCAAGTCAATTACCTTGGTCAATTACATGTACAATGAGGCGTTGCTAAGCCAAGACTCGACTCGACTTGCTAACAACTAACTCTTTTTGTATTTTTCTTGACACTTTCTTGACTTAAACAAAAATAAAAGACGGGATGGTTGTCCGTATGCTTGTTGTGAAGATCGTTTGAAACTAAACTAGGATCAATGATAACAAAGATTGAATTTTCACATCGTAATTTAAAAATAAGACAATGTTATTAACAAGGTTTTACATATATATCAGCCCCGATTCTATTTGATCATGATAGAACGCGTTAACTAACTGTAAAAAGGATCAAAGAACACAATGATCTTAGGGCCTGAACGATCTCAAGTGGTGAGATCGTTGGTGTTTTCCTAAAACATGATTAAACGCACACTAAAACAATGTCTAGGGATCTCTTTATATATAGAGTCCATCTAGACTTACAAAGGAAACCTAATTGTATTAGGAAACTAAATCTTTCCTAGTCTTGATCTTTATCTTTTTCAACAAGTCTTTTAGAATCCTCCATCTTCTAGAATTCCATAATGTCGATCTTGGTCCTTTTGTTATCATCAAATCAATAATTCTCAACAATCTTCCCCTATGTGATGATGACAAAACAAACAATAGCTTTTTCTACACAGGTTTCCTTTTAACCATCTTGTACATCTTCAAATCTGATCTTCCCCTTAACTTAAGATCTCCATGAACTTGTTTCCTTTATAACATTAATTATGAAGATCGTTTGAAACTCAACTAGGATCAATAATAACAAAGATTGAATTTGCACAACGGAATTTAAACATAAGACAATGTTATTAACAAGGTTTTACATATACATCAGCCCCAATTCTATTTGATCATGATAGAACGTGTTACCAAACTGTAACAAGGATCAAAGAACACAATGATCTTAGGGCCTGAACGATCTCAAGTGGTGAGATCGTTGGTGTTTTCCTAAAACATGATTAAACACACACTAAAACAATGTCTAGGGATCTCTTTATATATAGAGTCCATCTAGACTTACAAGGAAAACTAAATCTTTCCTAATCTTGATCTTGATCTTTTTCAACAAGTCTTCTAGAATCCTCCATCTTCTAGAATTCCATAATGTCGATCTTGGTCCTTTTGTTGTCATCAAATCAATAATTCCCAACAATCTTCCCCTATTTGATGATGACAAAACAAACAATAGCTTTTTCTTCACAGGTTTCCTTTTAACCATCTTGTACATCTTGTACATCTTCAAATCTGATCTTCCCCTTAACTTAAGATCTCCATGAACTTGTTTCTTTTGTAACATCTTCCCCTTTTTATCATTATCTATTAGGGGACTGTGAACATATGCAACTTTGAACTTTACTACTACAAACCATATATTAAACTTCTAATCTAAGCTTTCCAATGTCTCAAATTACCCTCCATGACGCATAATAAGAATAATGAATTCAAGCAGTAGAAACTTAAACTAGCAGTAGCAATAATGACTTAGCAGTAGTAAAAATGTTCCCCTCAAATGGTTAAACACTTTATCATATTCTTCCCCTGAAACCAATATGTTAACCATTGAAGCAACCATAAGAACTATACGAATAACTAACCAACAATAGTAATGAATACCATGTAGTACCATCCATAAAGAGCACCAAAATTGCCTACTAAAACTGACTAACAGTAGTAATCGATACCAAGCAGTAGTAACAATGAAGAGCAACACTAAAATGGTTGAGCAGTAGAAACTCTGTATGAAATAGTAGTAACTTCTAATCAGTATGAACATAATAACTACATGAATCAAACTTTCACACGAACCTGACCTATAATAACAATCAGCATCAACGAACAACAGGTCTTAAATGACTACTTAAGCATCACATCATAATAATAGAGTTTCAATCATGAATCCATGAAACCCTAAGAATCGTAACAGATTCACATCAGCCCTAGCAATCTATTCAATGCAGTAGCGTATGTAGGCCTTCATGTCACAAACTCACTTATATGTATTAAACTTGAACATTCTTCTTTCTAAACCCATGAACACATGTACTCAATCCGCAAAACATACACAACTCCACTCATTAATAAGAAACCTTGAAACCCTAGTAGCATGTTTATGATAAACACTAATAGTATTAACTTGATAATACTTGTTAGTGCAAATATTACGATATTTAAACTAAACGGTTTCTTCGATTTTAATAATGACAAACATGTAACTTGTAATACATAACGTAAAATGTGCAAGTTACTTGTAAACACAAATCATCAATGCATACGTACATGAACACCTCCCGACGTCTCAAGTATGCTTCAACGAAGTCGTAGATTTCCATCCTGACATAAATCACTCAAGGTATGGACAAACAAATCTACTACTTGACAAATGATCAAAGGATTTTATTT
Organism: Artemisia tridentata subsp. tridentata; assembly: GCA_021014915.2. Lineage (NCBI taxonomy): Eukaryota > Viridiplantae > Streptophyta > Magnoliopsida > Asterales > Asteraceae > Artemisia > Artemisia tridentata. The sequence continues at coordinate 316,675,273 of CP139504.1, read as the reverse complement.
TTCTAAACTTCACATTTTTAATGTGACAAAAAATTTTTTCAAAAATATATTTCACAAATTATTTTTGAATTTAAAAGAAATGTTTTATTTTGAAAAATATGTTTGAAAATCCCAACAGTCAAATTTCCCCCCAAAACAACTCCTAACTTTCCCGAATAAACCTTCGCCACTAAAGACAAACGAAGGAGCGTCCACGGCACCTTTAAATAGGGACGACTCCATTAAATTTAACGGAGCCGTCGGGTATTTAGTGGAGCCGTGGGTCTGTAACGGTCAGATTTTCCCTTGCCTATAAATAGTGGACCATTCCACACTTCCAACTTGATTTTTCCAGTCCTTTTTCTCTGGTCTAATCCCTCTTCACTTAGATGACTTTCTTTGATCATTTGGAGAGTCTTAGTTTGTTTAAGAGTGATCCAATCATCCATTCAAGTGATCCTCTTCATTCCTCTTGATTAGCAAGAGAAGAACACAAAGTATCCAAGTAGATACAAAGTGTTATCATTCCTCTTCATTTGCAAGAGAAGAACTCAAGGTATCCAAGAAGATACAAGAGTTGTAGTTGTTAGGTCTTGTAACATTTGTTACACTCTTGATTGTATCATAGCATACATCAAGATTATTTTTCTTTTGTGAGAGAGTGAGTCAAGATCATTGTGATCTTAAGAGATAGTGAAGATCTCTTGAAGCCATTGGGCTTGTGTGATTGATCATGTGGATCAAGGGTAGATCGGGTAGATCGAGTCAAGTGGGAGTAGATCATTGTGATCGTGTTGAGATCTTGGAGATCTCTTGAAGCCATTGGGCTTGTGTGTATTGATCAAGTGGATCAAGGGTAGATCGTGGTAGATTGGTGCTAGCTAAGATTAGCACTCGCCATCTAGCTTAGTGTCGGAAATAGGATAAGCGACGTGTAAGGTGTAGATCGGGTAGATCGTGGTAGATTGGTGCTAGCTAAGATTAGCACTCGACATCTAGCTTAGTGTCGGAAAACAAGTTAAGCGACGTGTACGGTTTTCTCCGCCTGAAGGGAGTTTGTTGATTAGTGAAGTAACTCTCGAGTTGGGTACTCGGGGAGTGGAGTAGGGCGAAGTGGAGCTTCATGACCGAACCACTATAAATCACCGTGTCCGGTTTGCGCCTTCTTACTTATCTCTTTACTTTCATTTCATTTTTTATCGCTTTATATTTGCATTGTGTTTTTGCTTGTGTGGCTAGTTGCTTATGTTATGTTGATTATCTATGTGTCGTGTTTTGATTGTGTATATGTTGTAGTTTACTATATTCATCTCTTGATGCTATATGATCATAGTTGACACTTCTCATATCACATCACACTTGATCGGGAGTTTGATACAAAAGTTTTAAATTTTTGAATGGAAACGTATTCACCCCCTCTACGGTTTCCACAATACTAACAGCATTAACATGATAATGCTAAAAATATTAACTTGATAACATCGAGCAACATTAACATTCGTCTATCAGCATTAAGTCACAAGAAGCAGCATTAAGTTCCAAGGAGAAGTAGTAATTTCGATAGGAATACTAGACGAATATTAGAAGATAAACTGCTTTCATAAGTAGAGTTAAACGTGTTACAAGTAACTTCAGTCACACCAAAAGTAGGATTACTCCCAATAGTAGTAAAGTTACTCGAATTACCAGTAACCTCAGTTGAACCATGCGTGGGTCTACTTCCAACAGGAGTAGAGTTACATGTAGCACCAGTACACATTCCAGTAACTTCAGTCCTACCATGCCTAGTCCTATTCCCAACAGCAGTAGCTTTACTTGCTTTAACAGCATTAACCAACAGTTAATACGTACCAATTACAAACCATAAGCTACCCAGAAACCGATAAAGAATGTAAGTTAAACCACGTCAGTTTGGGTTTACGGATCTCGAACCAAGAAAAATATAACAGTAACGAACCAGGAACGATCAGAGTAATTGTACAACTTCGTTGAGTATAGTAATAAAACAATTCAACCAACAAAACGATTATGTGAATAAACAATGGAGTATAAAGGTTTTGTTATGGGATTAATATATAAAATAATTCACCCGAAACAGATTAGTAGCATGCAATGATTACCGACCCACTATAATGAAGCCTTGACAAATTAAATCAGTACAAGGTTATATTGAGAATCGACAATCACGGATATATTAATTGAAAGCACATGCACTAGACGACAAAAAGATAAAAGAATTAATATTCAACTATTAAAGAAGAAGATCAATGTTTAGACGTTTTGTGTTTTTGTCGCCAAAAAGAAATCGACTAAGGGTTTTCTACACCATCACCTTTTAATAAAACGTTAACCCTTTAAGCATAATATAGTGATCATCAATAGCAGCAACCAGTCATGATAAAAATGATTAAGAACAAACCTTAAAATTCGAGAAACCCTAAAAATCTTCTTTCTTCGATTTGTAGAACCTTGTATATCCTAGATCAATAGCCACATGGCTCTGATACCAATTGTGAAGATCATTTGAAACTCAACTAGGATCAATAATAACAAAGATTGAATTTGCACAGCAGAATTTAAACATAAGATAATGTTATTGACAAGGTTTTACATATATATATATCAGCCCCAATTCTATTTGATCATGATAGAACGTGTTACCTAACTGTAACAAGGATCAAAGAACATAATGATCTTAGGGCCTGAACTATCTCAAGTGGTGAGATCGTTGGTGTTTTCCTAAAACATGATTAAACACACACTAAAATAATGTCTAGGGATCTCTTTATATATGGAGTCAATCTAGACTTACAAAGGAAACCTAATTGTATTAGGAAACTAAATCTTTCCTAATCTCGATCTTTATCTTTTTCAACAAGTCTGCTAGAATCCTCCAACTTCTAGAATTCCATAATGTCGATCTTGGTCCTTTTGTTATCATCAAATCAATAATTCCCAACACTTGTAAATCAGAGTAAAAGAAGAAGCCGTTATGCTCACTTATCTTTGATAATATCCAACAAGTAGTATCACAGAGAACCAAAACAATAGTCCTTCATCATACCATTGATGTAAATCAGAGTATAAGAAGAAGCCGTTATGCTCACTTATCTCTGATACAATTCGGGCCATCTTTATGTACAAATAGAGGACATTGTTGGGTCAACAATTAACCCAAATGTCCCTGAAAAAGATTTGAACATAAAATAGCCCACACTCACTGACAGAATATCAGTGATCATCGAACTCACTGATGATCAGTGAGAATGTCTCTCCTAGATAAAGGGATGAAGCTCAGACATCATTCTTCAAAGAGTTGGCAAAGACCAACTGAAGATGCGCTTTAACTCAACTGATGTAGTCTCAGTGAGTAAGGTACTTGAGCAAACATCAGGGACACTGAGATCTGAAAAATGTCTCTATATCCCTGATGACCTTTATCTCATTGACAATGAACACCTCACCAACTTTAATCTAACTGATCAAGAAGTTATGGTGATCAACATGACTTCATCAAGGCTCAAGATTCAGAGACATCAGGAATCTAGGATGAACTGATTAAAGAAGACAAATTCACTGAACATCAACAACAGAAGTTCAGGTCCTAGATATCATCAAAGAGTTGTCTTGCGAACTTACTAAGTGCTTATCAGCCAATATGTACAAGGAACTCTAGCACAGGAGCAAGGGATTCTCAAGGGCAGGAATACCTTGATGATCTCTCAGCTCTCTGGACAAAGACCAAGAAAGTTAGGTGAAGACTATAGCGTTTAAGCGAGAAAACTCTTGGGAAGATAAACTTTGTTCCATCCCAAGACAGAAAAGAAGCTCATGGCTACTTGGTGCTGTCAACTCCGGTAAACCAAAAGGACATCAAGGCTAGATGTCTAGGCACGTGCCTATCTACGAACAATTGGAAAGATCACTATTCCCATGTGAAGCAATAGTAATCTCTCTGCTATATAAACCATTCCAACAAAGCAGAATGTGCGCATTCAACGAGAGTAGGAAGTGAGAATTCCGTAACATACTTAGAGTGTTAGAATCCTCAACACACTTAGAACGCAATCCTAGCCTGATTCTTTGTGTCTTTTTATTTGTCTCTCAGCGGGGATAGCCGTCTGCAACTATCCTCTTGAAAAGCCAACCAAGTCATTAGTGTGTCTAAGTGGGTTCTTGAGTAACCTTATAATTTCTCCTATCATGAATCATAAACTCGTTATTCTTTCAATGTCCAAACGTCATGTGTTTATGTATATTTTGTTAATTCATAAGTTGCTCAAGTTTAAGTCGATAAAAACCGGACCAACAGGTGGTATCAGAGCGGGTGGATCATTCTTATAATATAGATCCATTCTTGAATGACCACTAATAAATTTTAGCCGTTCTGGAATAACTGCTAATAACCTACAGCCACCATCCTCTACAAATCCCCATCATCTAAATTCCCCTCCATAACATCCTCGAGCGTCTCCTCAAACAAGAAAGTTACATTCAACCTTTCTTGTGCCAAGAAATGCTCAAACTGCCTATCCACTATCCTTTCATTCATTCCACCTCAGCACCACCTGTTCTTAAAATACTGGTGGAATCTTCATGGGAACTTAGTCCCATGCAAGCTATGAGAGTGGAAACATCTAAGAATGTTATATGGTTAATCTCAGCAACAACCATATATGATTGGAAAAATGGTGGATCATCAGAGGTTATTAAAGGGGAACAAAATAGGAAGAGGATACGTCGTTAGGAAAGATACAAATCATACATCATCCTCAAGGAACTTTCCCTAATGACGTCAAGCAACAAAGGATGAAAATCCATGATTTCTCATCCTTGTTGCTGCCCAGCTCGGAAGCACAAAGGACATGGTTGCCGGATGGGTTAAATCTGAGTGATCTGCAACGGAAAGGCTACTTAGATAGTTCTACCCGTCTATTAGACCAGCCAGTAAACAAAACAGTCCGTTATCTGAACAAACAAGATCAACTACTGAGGCAAGATCAGCTTGTTGATTAGGGTTGTTTGATAACCAGGGACTGGAAAGACTAAATCAGGTGGTACTCACTTACTACCTCATGGGTCTACAAGACTCTGGCCAGAGTGGTTGCTGGTTCTCAAGAGCACTGAAGTACGAAGACACTGGACTACAAACTGAAAAGGTTGCAGAACAGAAGAAAACAGATTCAAGCTCCCGAGTCTATATATACTTCATCAACATCAATAGAATTAGGTATGATAAATATTGTAATTCTTTCATGTAATAATCAGTATGTAAGAAAAAGCCATTTCTCACTTACTACTGATTAAGTTTAGATAACTTGTAATTCTAGTCATGGAGAGATTAATGTGAACTAATCTCTTCTTTCATGTAAACTATGAATAAAAAGGTCTAAACTTCTCACTATTATCAGTGATCTAGGGAGTATAACTCACTGACAGCTTGTTCACAGCATCAGCAAGTCACTCTTTGAGGACCTTTTAGGGAGAAAATTACTCCTTGAAAGGTCTCAGTGTCTATCATTTTAACTGATAGACATTCAACAAAGGAACTGAGTTTCTTAAACTTGAACCATAACCATAAATACATGAACTCCAAAATCTTTCACTGAAGTTGCAGCTTTTGAGGGGAGAAAGCATTTATGAGAATCTATGGTAGCCATATGTGAACCTGATGCACAAATCACCAGGGATTGAGTTCACACGCAGTAATTCATATAAAGGCTTGAGCAGAACAAGCATCAGGGAACATGACCCCGAGCACAAAAAAAAAATGAGAAATGGTTCAAGACAACAAAGAATATGCTTTTACTGAATGTTATTTATATTTTCTTTGTTGTAAATCAGTTTGTAAGAAGAAGCCTTTTTGCTCACTTACAAACTGTTATTAACTTAGGATATCTATGATTGGGAAGTCTCTGCTAGAACCGAAGAGAAGAAAATCCTAAGCGAAACCATGAGAATAAAGAGTCAGGAGACCCTGAGAAAAAAGTACTCAGGAGGCCTTGAGCAATAATGCTCAGCAGACCCTGAGCAAAAATGTTCAAGAGGTCATCATCGAACTAAAGAATAAAGTCCTAAGCGAAACCCTGAAAATGAAGAATCAGGAGACCCTGAGAAAGAATACTCAGGAGGCCCTGAGCAATAACGCTCAGGAGACCCTGAACAACAAATGTTCAGGAGGTCATCATCAAACTAAAGAAGAAACACCACTACCTGAGGATAAAGCTCGGACAAGTGAAGATCGAACCAAGAATTAAGATGGTGACTCAAGATGAAGATAAGAGCCTAAAACTTCATCTTCAACAAAAGGTGTCGAAGATAAAATCTTTAAACGAAATTGTTTACTCTAGATCATGCTTGTAAATCAGAGTATAAGAAGAAGCCGTTATACTCACTTATCTCTGATAATATCCAACAAGTAGTATCACACAGAACCAAAACAATAGCCGTCCATCATACCTTTGTTTTAAATCAGAGTATAAGAAGAATCCGTTATGCTCACTTATCTCTGATAAAACCCGGGCCATCTTTATGTTAAAATAGGGGGAGATTGTTGGGTCAACAATTGAACCAAATGTCCCTGAAAAAGATTTGAACATGAAATAGCCCAGAAACTCACTGACAGAATACTAGTGATCATCAAACTCACTGATGATCAGTGAGAATGTCTCTCCCTTATAAAGGGATGAAGCTCAGACAACATTCTTCAAAGAGTTGGCAAAGACCAACTGAAGATGTGCTTTAACTCAACTGATGCAGTCTTAGTGAGTAAGGTACTTGAGCAAACATCAGGGACACTGAGATCTGAAAAATGTCTCTATATCCTTGATGACCTTTCTCTCATTGACAATGAACACCTCACCAACTTTAATCTAACTGATCAAGAAGTTATGGTGATCAACATGACTTCATCAAGGCTCAAGATTCAGAGACATCAGGAATCTAGGATGAACTGATTAAAGAAGACAAATTCACTGAACATCAACAACAGAAGTTCAGGTCCTAGATATCGTCAAAGAGTTGTCTTGCAAACTTACTAAATGCTTATCAGCCAATATGTACAAGGAACTCTAGCTTAGGAACAAGGGATTCTCAAGGGCCGGAATACCTAGATGATCTCTCAGCTCTTTTAAAAAATACCAAGAAAGTTAGGTGAAGACAATAGCATTTAAGCGGGAAAACTCTTGGGAAGATAAACTTTGTTCCTTCCCAAGACACAAAAGAAGCTCATGGGTACTTGGTGCTATCAACTCCGGAAAACCAAAAGGACATCAAGGCTAGATTTCTAGGCACGTGCCTATCTACGAACAGTCGGCAAGATCACTATTCCCACGTGAAGCAATAGTAATCTCTCCGCTATATAAACTCGTTCCAACAAAGCAGAATGTGCACATTCAACGGGAGTAAGAAGTGAGAATTCCATAACATAGTTAGAGTGTTTGAATCCTCAACACACTTAGAACCCAAGCCTAGCTTGATTCTTTGTGTCTCTTAATTTATCTCTCAGCTGGGATAGCCGTCTGCAACTATCCTCTTGAAAAGCCAATCAAGTCATTAGTGTGTCTAAGTGGGTTCTTGAGTAACCTTGTAATTTTGCCTATCATGAATCATAAACTCGTTTTTCTTTCAATGTCGAAACGTCACGTGTTTATGTATATTTTGTTAATTCATGAGTTGCTCAAGTTTAAGTCGATAAAAACCGGACCAACAGTTTTTTTCTCTTATCTTTTTCTACTTTTTTTTTGATTATTATTATTTTTTTTATATATAAGCCCTTCTAGACTTCACTAGGAGGGTGAGACTTATTGTGTAATCTTCACTTTCATTATTAATAATAAAACACATAGTTTCCTTTCTCTCTTTACTCTCTCTCTAACTATGGCTAATCTTTACTTTCATCTTCCCCGACCTCCTGAATCGCAATATCAACCAAAACAATAGATCCAACAAGTGGTATCAGAGCTAGGTTGTTATATTTGGTTGATTTTGTTGTGTATCTTGTCAGAAACGTAACTTTTAAAATGTTAAATAAGTGTTGCACTGTTTGGTATTATTTTTCTAGTTTTAACAGATTGTTAGTGGCCAGTTCTGGTTTCTTTTTGGTCTCATTTTCTGGGTTTATGGTCAAAACGTCATTTTTTTAAACTGGTCGAAAAAACTGGAAAAACTGCGTTTTCTAGGTTTATTTTGTAGATTTTCGAGTATGATAAAACCCTCTTTTCCGACTATGGGTTTATATGCGTTTTTCCGAGTATGGAATTGAGTTTTCCGAGAATATATATTTTGCATAGTTTTGAGTATGGAAGGTTACATGTTTCCATGTATGTGAATTTTTAATACTCAGACTATGTGCAAATTTTTAAAAAATTTTCGAGTAAGGAAACCCAAGGACTTTCCGACTATGTCGTTCCCACTATGGACTCGATTTGACCATTAACTAAAAGATCTATAACGATTGAACTCAGATCTGTCTCTTCATCGGTCAAGAAAAGTCAAAACTACAACATAAGAGAAGAAGACCAAGGTTACTACAACATAGCCTCGTCAACAAAATCAAAAGGAGGAAGAAGGGACAAGACTAAAAACATCAACCTTAAACAACATCCAAACTAATCCTAAACCTCGTCACCAACAGCCAACACAACAAGCTACAACAAATCCAACATCTAAGCTTTCCATCTCACATTAAGGTCAACACGTCCAACTCCTTCAATCATCAAGACTCAAATAAAATATGAAATAAAACAAGATCTCATGTTCGTGTATCAATTTAAGAATAGATCTTAAAAGATCTTACATATAAAACCCATCATCGATCTGTGAGAAAGACAACTTCTCGGTTATATACGAATATAAAGTAAGATTCATAACAAACCTGTTATGATCTTTCTTTCATTCAATCTTAGAAAATCAAAAACAAAAAACAACAATTAAAATCACACCTACCCGAGAACCCATATAGGGATCTTGAAGTCGTAGTACTTGGGTGCTTCGATGAATAAAAGAACAAAGAGCATGAACAGGAGCCTATACTTACAGCCGAGAAGCAAGAAACCATTGGTATATATGTGTAGTTCTTCGATGTTTGATTTGGTTTGATGCTCGGGTTAGGGTATGAGGAAACAAGTTGGGTGCGTTTTTGGTTTATTCAAATGGGAAGGATTTGGTAACTGCAAATCGAGAGAAAAATGAGTAAAGGGGGCGGATTGTTTATGTGTGTGTGGGATTAGGGTTATCTAATGACAATATATTAGGGTTGCTACTTCTTATATCCTTAATTATAACCCTTAATCCGTTTTGTGTTGGACCGGGCTGAACTATGGCTTATCCGGATTACTACTTGGGCCCGAGTTTAATTTATCTCATTCGCTATAGGCTGGACTGAATTGGTGATAATCAATTTTAGGCTATTGTGTCTTGGGCAGCTAATCACTATTCCGAAAATTAGTACATGTTATGTGTTTTTTTTGGCTTAAATTTAATAATTCTAATTTTTGGTATATATCACAAAGTGATTAATTAATGGGGATACATTTTTTATAAGATCGGGAAAAACCATTATCAAAGTTCACTTAAAACTTCAAAAGGCTAGTTTTTGGGCATTTAACCACAAGATGTGACTACGGCGTTAATTCATTATTACTTATTTGAGGTTGAAGTGGAATATCACGAATGCGTGTACTTAGTATCTGAAGATATCGGGGTTGGTTGGATGAAGATTCTTCGAGATCCTTGTTTGAGATTTTGTCCGTACGAATGACAGAGACTTGAGTTGTCTAGTTATACCTGATGTAAGGAGTTACGTTGTTGTGCTCACAGTGTATAGCTATCACTTTTAAAGGAGTTACGTTGTAGTGCTCAAGTGTCACAAAAAGCTGTGGATAATTCGAGAGAAGTTCATATACAGTTAAGGATGGTTGGATGGGTATATGATTCTACCTTAATTGAAATTCTTAGTATTGGTTCTTAGTCAAACAATAGTGCAAGTTTAAGTCACAAGTTTGGGTTATTTTACTTCAGACTCAAGTTCGTCATATTGGGTTCTCTCCATTAGTAGTCACAACAAAGAGCCGTCAAAATGATAATGGGGTCGGTAAAGAGTTAGCTGAGAGGAGTATAAATGAGTAGAGATGTTATCAACAGTTGATTCTCATGGGCTATTTATGGTACTTCACACATATTTGACTAATTGGACATACAGGGTTACGCTGCCTCCGTTTCCATCGTAAACATAGTGTGTATGCTTCCGATTCTGCGAAGACATCATGAGGGAAGAAAGAGTGATGTTCTTTGACTTCTTTGTGGAAAACCCTTTTCCTCCATGAGTTTCTGCAATCAGGGGGAAGAAATGAAACGGTCAGTGGTTCAAACGTCTTACTTTGTTGTTATCGTCTCAACTTTCACGGGTGGTTTTGTGTGAAGTTACCTACATATGATGTTTTAACCGCATTATGATGCCTCACACACGGTCATATTATCGAGTATTCGTATATACACAGGTAATTACTATTCTGATAGACCGCAATAATCAGGGGGAAGAAGTATTATTTCATCTTTCTTGGTTTGTTTGATGTGAAGCATCTACATACGTGAGAAGATCTTGTTGATTTCTTGCATGTTACCCCCGAACGGAGTTTTCGCATTTAGTATAATTGTAATTAAGTGACTAGTCAGATTTGCTTGGTGTGGTTTATGGTGTTATCTAAAAATTCCGCTGCGTACTTAAAACTTCAAAAGTTAGAAGACATGTTAACTGCATCAAAGTTTCGAATTTGCTGAAGACGGTTGTCAGTTTGGGGGAAAGCTGATTCAGAAACTTCGCCAAAAAGAAGTGTATGAAGAAGCCGCTAAAGACATGTAACATAAATTAGGGGGAAGTTAATCCAATTCATGCATATTACATCATTTGCCTACAACTGAAGAAAAGTTCTCAAGACAAGGTACAAGATGAAGAAAAAGAGCGTAAACTGCAGTCATCCTCAGTATTTGAAGAGCTTATGAAGACTTTATTTTACTTATTTTTGTACATGTAGGAAATGGTGTAAGTAATCCCTTATGTCATCCCATTGGGGGAAGATTGTTGGGAATGCTCCTAACACGTAAATGGAACGACATTTATGGGATTACATTAGTTATCATGTAAGCCTAATACACAGGTACTGAAATTTTCATTATTGTAAAGTGGTGTGTAAGTTAGGCTATATAAGCCCTCCTAGAATTCACTAGGAGGGTGAGACTTATTGTGTAATCTTCACTTTCATTATTAATGTAGTACCTAAGATATATCAACTTATCACACAATATAAATCGTATTAAGCACGTATAGATCGTATGGTGACAAGAGTATGTGATGTATGTACGCCGTGTATAACTAGAGAGAGAGTAAAAAGAGAGAGCTTTATTTCATATATAAGAACACACACTACACACTCAGTCACACTCTCCAAATGAGGTGGAGAGTCCCTTTTATAGTTCAATACAAAGGAGCCTTATGGGCTTTCCACGGGCTCGGATATAACATGGATTGGACAAGGATTACAACTTAACTTAAATGGACTAGCTTAGCTTAACTTCTAACCAATTAGCTTAGCCCAATCCACGAGCCCTTTGACTATTATATAACATGTTCTTCGACACTTTACAAATTTATAAATACGTAAATGACCATCATTTTCTATTAAAGCTAACAATCTCCCCCTAAAGGATGGTCATTCAAAAGATGCTTCATGTGATTAGGTCTTTAGTCTTCTTGTTCTTGAACTTTGTGTGTCGTCATAGAATAGTCTTGATTCATTTGTTCCTTCATGCTTCGTGATCTTCGTAGTAAAGTATTTTGATTTTTTTACCTTTGATCAACATCTTTACAGGATTGTCGTGTTGTCTCTTCCAACATACTCATACTTCTTGATAATACTTTGAACTACATACTTATGTCATCCTCACTTGATACATGAAATTGTTCTTGACATCTTGATAAGCTCTTTGACTTTGATGTAACTCATTGTTTTTATCTTGATCTCTTTGTCTAGAATGTTCTTTACTTGAGCTTGTTGAGGATGAACTTCATAAGTATGAGTATGAGGAGATGTGGATGTTGAAATATATGATGATGGTAAATGGCCTTTCTGAGAGGATTATAAAACACTTAGGATGTTACTTCTTTATAACTTGTTTGAGATAATTTGAGTGTATGCAGTTAAATATCCGAAATCTACTTAACCACACTTAGAAGAATAATGGTTTGTTTAATGAAACAGTAATGTGTGTATGAGCAATGAACACAGTAAGATTAACACCAAATGATTCAATATTATTGCTTGAATAATACGAGTGATCTTGCTATCACTAGGGTTACAATGACCTTGAATCTTAAAAAAATTCTATGACTGATGTATGTCAAACGTATAACCTAGGATCTCCTTTTATAGACTTAAGGAGTCCTTTACAAGATAAGTATTCTACCGTATAATTCTAACTAATTAAGTTATACAAAAGATCCATCCCATACTTATCCTCTACAATATCGTATATGACAGTTATCCATGCAGCAGTACCTTCAATATAACTAGCAGTACTAACTTGGCAGTTTGTACTGTTAGTTGTTTCTTCATCAGTCTTCACTTATATACTAGCAGTTTGTACTGTTAGTGTATTTCTCTGGCAGTACTAAGTTCTGTGACATTTAATTCCCAACAATCCTCCCCTAAACTTGTGATTTACCCTAAATCATCAAGTTTCTTTGAATTAAATGAGGATGTGAGGATTCTTCCAAACACTACATTGTTAATCTTAGTCCTCTGGCTTTTCTTTGTTCTGAGAGCTGAAATATCTTTCTGATTAGTTCATCTGCCATTTCTGACTCTTCTTCAACTTTAAGCCTTGATGATATCATAGCCATTAAAACTATTGGTCTAAGTGGATAATCCTTTTCCACTAATATATAGATTTCCAAGCCTTCTTTAGTTGAAATTCTGTGAACACCACAGTTATCAAACAAGTTTCCATGTGATGTCTGAAACTTTAGCTTGAAATCTCCAAATAGCTTCACCTCCATCTGGTTCATACAATCTTTTCAGCTCAACCCATAGTTCCTTATCTTTGTCATCTGCAGGATCTGATGTCTTGAATTTCTCTTGAACTAAGCTCCATAATTTATCTAGGTCATCTCTGTCAAAAGCTCTAATCAAGTCTTCAAAGAATTTGTAGACTTCAGTTTTTCCTCCTACCCTGATGATCTTCCAACCCTTGATTCTTCCATCTGAATACACTTCCCAGTCAATAATTGGATGCTTGGCTTGAAGGGGATCAATGTAAAGGGATTCTGGAACCACCACTATCATACTATAGATTTGCTCATCAGTCAATGTCTTTGCTTGTTTCTCAGCTGATTCATCCTGCTTTCCTCCTTCTATCTGTTGTTCCTCTGCAGTTTCTTCTGGAACTGATTCTTCTTCAATTCTTAGTATCTTGGAATCCCCTGACTCCAATTGTTCAGCTATTCTCTTTTCTCCTCTTATTTCAAATGTATCACCTTTTAGAGACTCCTGAAGTCTTTTATGTGTATTAATGTAGATCTCTTCAATTTCTCCATAAGACCTATATTAGAAGTGTTTTTCTTGCCAATTGTCCTGATTCTTAAAATAAGTTTTCGGGTACTTCAATTTCTCACTTCTTGAAGGAGGTTTCTTGAGATATGCTTTCTTTTTACTCTGCTTCCTTCTGATTTCCTCCAACAAGTCATTAAGTGCTGAATCTTGTTCTTCTAGAGTATACTTTAATCTTTCTTCTTCTTGTAATTTTGCAGCTAATGCCTTATCAGAAAGAATCTGAGCATCTCTCTCTTCTTCTTCAGTTTGAAACTTTCTTTCAACCATAAATGCAGCCAATCTTGCTTGTTCAGCTAATCTTTCTTCCTCAGCTACCCTTTCTAACTCTTCTTCATGAAACTTCTGGGCTAACTCTTCATCAAGTGCTAACTGAACCTATTCCTTCTTGGACAACTATTTAGAAGATGGTTCTTGCTCTGTCATGATTGTTTTGCCCTTATCTGCTCTTGATAACCTTGGTCTTCTTGAGTATACTGCACTAGCAGTACCTTGATATCTAGCAACAATCAGATTTTCGATACTAGCAGTACCTTCCCATTCACTACCAGTACCTTCTTCAAAAATAGCAGTACCTTGATCCATCTGTTGTTCATGCCTCCCTTGAGTTTCATACTCCTATTGAACCAAAGATATATCAGGATCTTGATCAATCTGAGCAATCTTCCTCCCCTGTTTGGAAGATTCCTCACCATCATCTGTACTTTGACCCTTTGATGAGCTAGATGAAGAAGATGAACTTGTTGAAACCACCATCTTTGCTGACCTTTTTCCTTTGAGTGTCTTCATAGTATTTTCCAATTTCTTCACTTTTAGAACACTTGGTGTAGACAACTCCAAAATTCTTCTTATGGCTTTTAAGATCAGCTTCCAAAGTGTTCACCTTCTCAGACAATTTTGCACAAAAATCCATCAATTCTTTTAGTTTTTCACTACCCTCAGCACTTCCTGATGTGTTACCTTCAAGGAGAGGTGCATCATGGGGCAAAGACTCATAGTCCATCATATGATGAGTTTCTGAGCCACCCATAGTTTCCATTTGGCTTGGGATTCCACCAGGAGTACTAGGTACTGTTGGTGTTGCCATGGATTGGGTCTTAGCAATGTTACTTCTATCTTGCCCAGCTTCTAAGCCTAAGACAGTAGAAGTAGCCCTTTCCACACTGACAAAGTCATCCTCATCTGCTACATTTGTGGGAGTAGGAACTCTGTGCTGAGGTACATCAGAGTCTTGTCTGGATATAGTCCTATGTGTTGATGAAGATGGTTGTGAATGTTCTGATGGTGTGGGTGTGTGATGGGAGACAACTGTGCTTGTTGCTCCTTCACCCTGAGCTTGCAACATTGAATCAAAAAGAGGAACTGCTTCCCCACTATACCCTCTTGAAGCTATTTTCATGTTACTAAAAAGTTTTTTGGTAAGCTTTGGGGTTGGATAAACTGTTTTGTATGGAAGCAGTTGATGTTTCCTCATGTTCAAAATTGTTTGAATGAACCTGGGATACATCTAAAATTTTGTCTTGCTATCAACATTTTTAATCATACCTTCAAAAATGAGTTTAGAAAAATTGAAGGTTCTGTCAGTAGCCAAGCAGATGAGAGCAGTTGCAATATTGCTACTGAACTGTTCCCATGAGGTTTTCTTGAGAATAAGACAGTGAAGGATGGTATTTATTAAAAATCTCCATTGAGGGGCAAAACGACTCTTTTGAAAAGTTAAAGCTTGTGAGTCAGTGTTATACCCCATCCTGGATAAGTTTTTAAAAATCTCAGTGTTTGGCATAGCATTAATACCATTGTCATCATTCAAGTGGAGATGCCTCCTGAGTGATGATTCAGTAATAATGATAGATTTACCATCCACTTTAGCTTTTAATTCTTTGTCACCATTTTCAAATGTTTTGACAGTAACAGTCTACCAAAACTGCTTGATGTGGGAGACATAGATTGTGGGATTTAAGAGTAAAGAATGACTTATGTGAGTACCTTTTAAAAAGTCCACAATCTGATGAAAAGTAGCATCATCCTCTGCTTTTTCCAAATAAGCGACCACATTGTGTTTGTCAGCAAAGGATAAAGAAGCCATTTATTTTTCAGTAAAAGATGATTTGACTGCTATGAATATTGTAAATTTAGGGTAGAAAGTAGAAGGAGAAAGTGAATTGAGATATTATTAAAGGCTTGTTAGGGTTTCTATTGGACCGACTTGAAGAAAAAGTTAACTTTTGATTGAAGATAAGGTTAATATAATAGAATAAAAGTTAAAATATCCAAATAGGAAAACCCTGAAAACAAGGAATTTGAGCAGTAAAAATCTCAACTAACTCTCAACGGGTAGTTTCAAAAAGCTGTTATTTCGCACCAGTACTAACGTATATGTAGCAGTACAAATTAAGCCTACCAGTACTAACTTTAAGCCTGGCAGTACAAACTTTTTGAGAAAAATTTGACTTAGCAGTATGAACTTGATTTTAATGAAAAACCATACTGCTAACAACCATTTTGAAAGGATTAAGTGTAAAGACAGACACTTAATCATGATTTCGGTTTAATTCAACCTCTGGTTGTGTGAGAACCAATGTTTTCAGTTATAAATAGCTGCCTGTGATCAGATAAACTCATTCAAAGAGCTTTCTTAATAGGGTTTCCAGCTCGTGGCAGCTGTTGCCTCTAACACAAGTGTTAGATTCACGTTTGCTCGCTGTTCTTTCTATCAGATGTCCTTAGACTAACTCATTATACAAAAGTTTAAAATGGTAGAAAGTGAGTTATGTCTGTTACTGTCTGACTAACTAAGCCATCAATTCAATACAAAACATCATAATGAGATCTCAAGAAAGAAGTTTTAAAGAAGTAATTAACTTAGGTATAAACCTTTGTTAATGAATTCCCAAACTCTGTCCATCATTGACCTATTATGTCAGCATCTTAAGCCACCAACTTCTGCTCACACAATGTGCTTGTAAATCCTATGTACTTAATCTCCATACCTGCAATTGTTAGTCCAAAACCAAGAAAACAAAGTGCAAATCACTTGCTTCATAACAGTATAAACATATTACTAACAGTATTAACACAACAGTCCAAACTGTGTACTAGCAGTACAAAAATATACTTAACAGTACTAATGACAAACTTAGCAGTACAAATCCACGTTATGTACAAAAACACACAGTTTGAAAACTTTGAGGGTTAAGCATTCCAATACTTGCTACCAAGTGTTGAAACCTTCCTACATCAAAGGCTTTTGTGAGAAGATCTGCAAAGTTTTGATCAGAATCAATTTTAATCACTTGAATCAACTTTTTCTCATTACAGTCTCTAATAAAATGATGCCTAATTTCTATGTGTTTTGTTTTAGAATGCTGTACTGGATTTTTAATTATGCAAATGGTACTGCTATTGTCAATATATATGACAGTGTTCATAAAATTATACCCATAGTCAAGCAGTTGATTTTGAATCCAAATCACTTGACCACAGCAACTTGCAGTAGCTACATACTCAGCTTCTGTTGTAGAAGTTGCCACAATTGTCTGCTTTTTACACTGCCATGATATAAGTCTGCATCCAAGGAACATACATCCACCAGTTGTTGATTTTCTGTCTAGGCTTGCACCAGCATAATCACTGTCTGAATATGCCACCAAGTCAAAAGGTGATTTCCTAGGATACCACAGACCCAACCTAGGTTGACCCTTAAGATATCTGAAGATCCTTTTGACTGCAGTTAAATGAGAAACCTTAGGAGTCACTTGAAACCTTGCATAAGCACAAACATCAAACATGATATCTGGTCTTGAGAAAGTAAGATACATCAAGGTCCCTATCATTGATCTGTATGTGTGTACATCCACACTTTCCCCATCAGCATCTTTAAGGAGAGGTTTCTCAGGATCAATTGGTGTGCTTGCCACTTTAGAATCAGCAAACTGAAACTTCCTTAGTATCTCTGCCACATATTTATTTTGGCTGATAAATATGCCTTCATTAGATTGCTTTACTTGCAGACCCAAAAAGAAATTAAGTTCCCCCATGGAACTCATCTGAAACTTATCATGCTTAAGTTTCTCAAACTCTACACACATTTCCTTCCTTGTGGATCAAAAAATAATATCATCCACATAAACCTGTACCAGCAAGATATCCTTCTTGTTCTTCTTGATGAATAAAGTTTGATCTATCTTGCCTCTCTGGAATCCATTCTCTAGCAAATAGGAAGCCAAAGTCTCATACCATGCCCTTGGTGCATGATGTAGTCCATAACGAGCCTTTACAACCTTGTACACCATATCAGGATGTTCTGGATCAACAAAACCTGGAGGTTGTGAGACATACACCTCCTCTTCAATAGTACCATACAAGAAGGCACTCTTAACATCCATCTGATAAACTGTGAAGCCCATGAAAGAAGCATAGGCCAAGAATAGTCTGATTACTTCAATCCTTGTTACTGGTGCAAAAACTTCTTCATAGTCTATTCCCTCTTCTTGTGTATACCCCTGGGCTACAAGTCTAGCCTTGTTTTGAATCACAATTCCCCTTTCATCCCTTTTGTTTCTGAAGACCCATTTGGTGCCAATTACCCTCATACCCTTGGGTAAATCAACTAGTACCCAAACCTTCTGAATCTTGAATTGGAGAAGCTCCTCTTGCATTGCTTCTACCCAGCTTGAATCTTTTAAGGCTTTGAGAACCATTTTTGGTTCAGACTGTGAAAGGAAACACACAAATAAACAAGTGTTGGCATTATCATGCTGCTTTTCTTCATAAATAGTACTAAGAAACCCTTGTTGGTCTGAAGTCATGAGTTGCTTTCTTGTCTTTACTCCAGATTGCATGTCACCAATCACATTGTCTAGGGAGTGATCTTTGTGTATTCTTGTGTGTGGTGAAGTTAGAATTTGATAGGTAGGTGGGAGATTGCCAATATCCACCTCATCGTCTGAGAAATTAGCAGTATTAACATCCGATGGGCTAGCAGTATGAACATTTGGCCTAGCAGTACTGATGAACTCAAATAAGTACATTTTATTACCATCATTTATCCTATTAATTTGACTTGTTTTATTATACTATGTATGAGGATTGATACTTAATCATTTACTTTTGTAATTCTCAGGTAAAAACAAGCATTTGGTGAAACTTGGCGATTTTGGACTAATTATGGAGCAAAACAAGCAAGAAGTTAAGAATCTACCGAAATATACAAGATCAAGACATTCTGCTCCAGATGCGCCGCATCTTGCTTATTACATACGGCGCATCACTATCAAGATTTCACCAGATACGATCCAAGATACAAGAGGACATGCGCCGCATCTATTTATGGAGTTACGCCGCATCTTCTGGCGGTGTACGAATATTCCTGAATATATTAATCTTGGACCCCACGCGAAGTTAAGTCAATGCGCCGCATCTACTTACTAGATGCGCCGCATCTTACCCTCAGACAAAAACTATAAATACCCCAAAGACCAGACGAATTAAGAGTTCCTGAGTTCCGAAGTTTGACAGAAGACCGAAGTACAGAAACCCTAGGACGAATTCAGTCAAGGCAGCAGCACAAGACACACCTTGAACGAAGATACAAGAGCTATAAGAAGGTCCTGCATGTATTTAATTCATTAAGTAGTTTTGTTTTATTGTGTTAGTAAACTTTAATTCATCAGGATTGGTGGCTTGTGTAATGTGACAACAGAAAGATTGCACTCCCTTAAAACTGCTTTCCCATTAATTAAAGTTTATATGTTGATGTCTTTGGTGACTTTTATTAGTGCATTGATAACCTCTGTGTCTAGCTGAGCTTGATCGGGTCGCCATGCCTCTGCCCTCGCCTATTTATTAGATCGCCTATGCATTCTATCGTCTGTAGAAAAGTAGGAAGAAAGATAAATAGGATAGTCATAAGTAATCATTAAGGGTTTACTCGCCGATAAGATTAGAACCAACGAGAAAGGACTTAATCTCGGTGCGTTGCATCGAACTATACACTTCATATAAAACTAGCAATAAAACAAGTGACAAACTACTTATCTATCAGGACAGGTCTTCTTATTGTCTCGTGTATTTATCTGTGTACGTGTGTGCTACTTGCTGATTCGTGCCTATTAGTTTAGTTTATTATTTAATTGCAACCAATCGTGCCAGTCTCTCAGGCTGAAACCCCCCTTGCGTTAGATTAGGTTGTATAGCTAACTTAGAATATTAAAATACTGATTAGAATAAATAGATAATACGTTCCACTCTTAGTGATCGACATTCTACTTACCATTATATTCATACTGACCGGGTACACTGCTCGTTAAGTGTGTGTGTTATTGATAAGTCGGCTAAATATAAATTTAAAACTTGAGTTGGTGATGAAGCGAAAAGTGTACCGCTTTTAGGGGGTCATTTAAGCCCTAAATCGTATTTATTTGATCAAATATTGCCCTAAATCGTTCCTTTTGTCATTTTAGGTACTTTTGAGAAGAAATCTGGAAAAGGAAGCATTTTGGACGTTTTTGGAGCATAAAAGTGAAGAAAACGACAAAGTCTTAAAATTATGCTGGAAGTTACCTTTGACGGCGTCAGGATTATCCCCAGACGGCGTCATGGCTTGGCAAAAGTGGTGGATGTGAAATTTACTCATGATAAGCCAGAGAAATTTGCATGGAAATTCTGACGGCGTCACCCTTTAATATGATCAAGGTCGTCACGGTATAAGTTAAAGCGGGACGGCGTCACGCCTAATTCTGACGGCGTCAAGCCTTGATAAGCCAGAACGGATTTTGGAGAGCTAAAGAGGGACGGCGTCAAGAAGGCCATCCGGGAACCCTAAAAGCGGCGAGGTGACGGCGTCACACTCCATAACGTGACGCCGTCAGATCTGAAAGTCTATATATAGTTTTGCAATTTTTTGTCATTAGTGTGGAACTTATTGTGGAACTTTGTGTGTAAGAACCCTAAGACGATTTTAGCAGCTTTTTCAAGGCTTTTTGCCTTGAGATCTTCCATGTTACATTGAAGATAAGTTATCAATTAATCATTCAATATGTCTATGTGTTGTTTGATTCTATCTTGTTCTTGTCTTTTGTTTAACATGCTAGGCTAGATTTATTTTGTGTTTGCTTAGATCTAATGAAACCTAGCTATTGATTATTGGTTATTAGTGTGTTATTAGTTGTATTGGATGATTGTTCATCTATGTTAGGCTTAAGAAAACTGGCTAACTTCCTATTCGGTAACTTGCTTGAACATCTTAAGAAACATGAACCAATGCGTACTAAGGTTTTTATGGTTGTATTTAATGCACAAGCGAATTCTAGTGATCCCATGTTAGGAGCTTCCTAGCCGGCTCGACATAGGAGTGAAGTAGGAGCTTGTAGAGTTGGGGAAGTACGTACGCCACCCCACGATTGGTATTAAGGAATACACCCGTCATCCACGCGATTAATACACACTAATCAACCGGTAAAAGATAGTTAGGGAGTAAGGAAATCTAAGTAAACACATTTCTCTCCACATAAGTTTTACCACCTTTTCATTTTCAGTTATTTTATTTTATTTGCATTCGTAGTTATTTGGGTTAGTTGACTAGCAACTAATTCTGCCCACTCTTTCAAACCCGAGATTTTACTTGCTTTCATAAAAATATAAAAACATAAAAAGAATCTTCTCTCACCCCTAGACCTATTAGAGTAGTTTTTCAATCCTAACGACACTATTCCCTGTGGAGAATGATCAATCCCCCGTACTTACCACTACACTATACTACATCGGTCAGGTACACTGCCTGGTGGGGTTGTAAGCCTCTTGAGATCCCTCGAGAGGTAAAACCTGTTGTAAGGTTGCAAAACCACGCATCAAGTTTTTGGCGCCGCAGCCCGGGGAGTAGTTATTGCTTAGGTTGAAATTTTATTTTTATTAGGTCTACTCACAAGATTCCTATCAAGTGAGATTTTTTTATTTTTATTTTGTAGCTTTCTTTAGTCTATATTTTTCTTTGTGCCTTTTGTTTGTAAAACCATTTTCATTTGTCACCATGGCGGACGAAATTCCATTTAGATCATTAAAAATAGAGGAACAATTACTTTACACGGATAGATTTGCTTCCTGTTGTTCCAATGAATTTTTAAGTGATCTTAGATATATACAAGAGGAGATGGGTGTAAAGTTTGATAGGTTTGATGAATTATGTGCATGTGCGGCTTCTATTAAACAATCATTGTTAGGATCAACTCCTTTTAGTGAAACCCTTTGGAAAAAATTTGAGGAAAGCTTCCTAACCGTGAACCATAAGTTGAATGAATTGATGGGTTTATATACATCACAACTTGAGGAAACAAATGAGGAGGATTTATCCGACTATAGGTACCATAAGCAAGAAGACCTAGTTTTTAAGAACATGGACCTTGAATTGGACCAAGATTGTGAGATGGTTAGTGTTGAACTACCTAGTTGCATGAGAGGGATAGATTTCACCAAAACATATGACACGCATGAGGAATCCTTTAGGCAATTGGAACATAGTAATCAAGTTGAATATTACTATGAATCGGACTTAGAATTTCAAATGGCTAGAGAAGGATTTGAGATACTTAGGAATGTGTTTGGGCTAGATCCTACCAAAACACATGATTAACATATAGGTGATTTAGATACTATGGAGAATGAGGTTAGAAATGCAAGACCACTAAATACCCCACAAATCCTACCATCATTTGAGGTTAACACACCGCCCGTAACTTACCCGGAAAAAGTAGAAGAGACTATAGGAACCCCAATAGAGGTAGAGCCCTTGGACCAAACACAACTAGAAGAAATAGGTTTGAATACTTGTAGTCATAACCTTTCTTTTAGTTCTATGGAAGTTCCTAGTTTTGATGAACCGGAGCCTCAACCGAGACCCTTACCCAATTTTCCATCCTTGGATGAAAAGTTAGGAATTAAAATAGGTCCCGATCCACCCATCAAACCATATAGTCCGGGTAGTTTTACGATAAAGGTAGTAGACTCTAAGCCTTGTAGAGAGGAAGCCAATATAGGAGTGAACCATGACCTTACATACTTACATCACCCATTCATGATTGATCACAAGAAACATTATGGGTTTAAACCGGGTTTATTAGGTCAAGATGGATTCCCAACTAGGAATCTCTCGAAGTTGATAGAAGATGATCCCTTTTTAGGAGAAAAATTTAATTCACCCATTGACCAAAGTGAACTAGGTAAGGTTATGATGAAAGGAGCACACCCCTTTGAGTATATAATTCATCCACCACTCTTTCCTCACGCGGCATACTTCCACCAAGATGGTGTGTATCGCTACTATCACCCGCACTTAATCCTAAGTGTAGGAAAAACCTCTCCTTTATCCGTTAAATAAGGGTAGAGTCAGGCTCGTGACTTGAACAAAAACAAGCGCTTCTTGGGAGGCAACCCAAGCTTTATTTGCTTTGTGTGTTTATGTCATTGTTTGTTTAATTTTATTTGTTTCCGTATGTATGTTTAATTTTATTATTATTGATTCATGTTCAAAACTAAATTGTGAAAATGCTTTATTTTGTTTTTAACTTCGTCTTAACTACATATAAAGGTATTTTGCAAAAGTTAAGTGTAAGGGAAATCTAAATCGGTTTATTAGAACAAATAAACATGAATCGTAATAATAATAAATTAACATACATATTAGTATTTGTTTGAGTCAAATGCTTGTATCGAGTCATAATGATGTTTTGCAGGATTTCCAGGAAGTAAGGTATAGGTTTTTCCAAAAATTTTCCGGAAACTTAACATGAGAATTCTGTCAGATCATTTCTGACGGCGTCAGGATTTACAACCTGACGGCGTCAGGTTTAATTTTCTGAAAATTTTTGAAAGTTTTGTTTTCATAAAAAGTTTTTATTAAATCTCTAACTTATAATCTCCAGGAATCTGCAAAATTATCATTCCACAAGCATTATATCCTTATATATAGAATTTATCCCGCCGATGTTATGCAGGTTTTCGTGTTTGTTTTCTCAGGTTTAACAGGTTATTTTGGACAAGGAGATGTATGTGGAATCAAGTTTATGGCGATGCATTAGTCGTTAAGCTTCTACATTCTTTTGGAAGAAGATCTAACCGTGTTACCACATTATCCACCGAGCGAATCAGGGGAGTATTTGATTTCATTATTTTACTTTATGCTTTTACATCTTGTTATTTGAACATTGGGGACAATGTTCATCTTAAGTGTAAGGGGGGGGGGGGTAAAAGTACGATACTTTAGAGAATACAATTGCACTTGATTTTTGTTTGTTTAATAGTGGATGTGTAATAAAACTGAGAGAAATACCTGTTAGGGCAATTTTAGTGCCAAATTTAAAATTTTTTACAACATTTAGGAGTGAAACTTTGATCTTAATGAGCGTCTCATGGATAGGAGTTATATGACTAGCACAAAAAAACCGTACCACTAAAAATTTTTTCCACCCCCAAATATGTGAGGTTCGCCCCTAGAATTGGTAGGAAAAAGCATTTATGCTATGATGTGTGTACCGGTAGCACTTAGATTCTAGAACTTGCGTTAGGACCATTCCGAGGCCACAAGTGAGACTACATTCGTGTAGTTAGATTTACTACATGATAAGAGGCATTAGGATTAACCCATTGTTTTACACCTGTGTTTTTGTTATAATTACATTGGCTACATTGGTCAAGTAATTCTCCCACACCCTTTGCGTTGTACTCATTTTTAGTACACGATACCCCTAGTACACCCCTCAGAGCCTATCTTTTCGTTTCGACCTTTAAGCATTTTACTTAAAGGAAGAATTTGTTTACACCCCACTTAAATGTACACCCAAATCGCCTTAGCCTACCTTGTATGCACTCATTTTTTAGTGCATTATTGTGACAACATTTGTTTAAACCCAAGTTAATTATCTAATTGATTACATGGTTGCTAAGTCGAGTCATATCCTTGTACATATTGTTTTGGGACGATTGGGACTCATGGGTAAAGTACTAGTGTAATGGAGTAATGGGGAAGAACATCGTTTATTACCCCCATATGTGCTAAATATTTTAAAAGTACTCCAAGTTTTTCAATTATCTTAATTCGAGTCATTAGAGTAGTATTTGTAAAGTTATGTAAAAGTTTAAGTGTAAGGGGAATGCAACGCCCCTATGATGTATTATTTTGGATGGTAGGGCAAGAGTGTATGAAAAAAAAAAAAAAATCGAAAAATCAAGAAAAATACAAAAAAATGAGAAAAAGAAAAATAGAAAAACATACGGACTACCATCCCGTTTCATTTTACGTTTATTTTATGTTTTTGTTATTTTGTTTTTAGCTTAAGATTGAGTCGAGTCTTGGCTTAGCAACATTGTATAGTACATGTAATTGATCAAGATCTTTAACTCGCCACCAGTAAAATATCCCTTATCCAACAAAACCGTGTTTTCCATTTCCCTACACCTAACGTTATAACCCGTTTAAAAGCCCTCTTTGATAGTTTATCTTAGGTGCTTACGCCTAGTGGAGGAGGTTTTCGATCCTTTCCCAAGCCTATGGTAATCTATTTGCTATGACAGGTAGTGAGAGATATTATCCGTTTTCATTTATGAGATTTATTTTGATGACACTTGAGAGATGTGAGTATCTAAACACTACTTGTGAGGTGCTAGTATGTAATCTCCGTGCTTATTATGATTAAAGTGGAACGATTATTTGTTGTAATTACTTTTATATTAGTGTTAAATGACCCCTAACTTGTATTTTGATTAGAATAAAAGCGCATTTGCTTGAGGACAAGCAAATCTCAAGTGTAAGGGTATTTGATGAAGCGAAAAGTGTACCGCTTTTAGGGGGTCATTTAAGCCCTAAATCGTATTTATTTGATCAAATATTGCCCTAAATCGTTCCTTTTGTCATTTTAGGTACTTTTGAGAAGAAATCTGGAAAAGGAAGCATTTTGGACGTTTTTGGAGCATAAAAGTGAAGAAAACGACAAAGTCTTAAAATTATGCTGGAAGTTACCTTTGACGGCGTCAGGATTATCCCCAGACGGCGTCATGGCTTGGCAAAAGTGGTGGATGTGAAATTTACTCATGATAAGCCAGAGAAATTTGCATGGGAATTCTGACGGCGTCACCCTTTAATATGATCAAGGTCGTCACGGTATAAGTTAAAGCGGGACGGCGTCACGCCTAATTCTGACGGCGTCAAGCCTTGATAAGCCAGAACGGATTTTGGAGAGCTAAAGAGGGACGGCGTCAAGAAGGCCATCCGGGAACCCTAAAAGCGGCGAGGTGACGGCGTCACACTCCATAACGTGACGCCGTCAGATCTGAAAGTCTATATATAGTTTTGCAATTTTTTGTCATTAGTGTGAAACTTATTGTGGAACTTTGTGTGTAAGAACCCTAAGACGATTTTAGCAGCTTTTTCAAGGCTTTTTACCTTGAGATCTTCCATGTTACATTGAAGATAAGTTATCAATTAATCATTCAATATGTCTATGTGTTGTTTGATTCTATCTTGTTCTTGTCTTTTGTTTAACATGCTAGGCTAGATTTATTTTGTGTTTGCTTAGATATAATGAAACCTAGCTATTGATTATTGGTTATTAGTGTGTTATTAGTTGTATTGGATGATTGTTCATCTATGTTAGGCTTAAGAAAACTGGCTAACTTCCTATTCGGTAACTTGCTTGAACGTCTTAAGAAACATGAACCAATGCGTACTAAGGTTTTTATGGTTGTATTTAATGCACAAGCGAATTCTAGTGATCCCATGTTAGGAGCTTCCTAGCCGGCTCGACATAGGAGTGAAGTAGGAGCTTGTAGAGTTGGGGAAGTACGTACGCCACCCCACGATTGGTATTAAGGAATACACCCGTCATCCACGCGATTAATACACACTAATCAACCGGTAAAAGATAGTTAGGGAGTAAGGAAATCTAAGTAAACACATTTCTCTCCACATAAGTTTTACCACCTTTTCATTTTCAGTTATTTTATTTTATTTGCATTCGTAGTTATTTGGGTTAGTTGACTAGCAACTAATTCCGCCCACTCTTTCAAACCCGAGATTTTACTTGCTTTCATAAAAATATAAAAACATAAAAAGAATCTTCTCTCACCCCTAGACCTATTAGAGTAGTTTTTCAATCCTAACGACACTATTCCCTGTGGAGAACGATCAATCCCCCGTACTTACCACTACACTATACTACATCGGTCAGGTACACTGCCTGGTGGGGTTGTAAGCCTCTTGAGATCCCTCGAGAGGTAAAACCTGTTGTAAGGTTGCAAAACCACGCATCAGTAGGCATTAATACTGCTAAACCGCAACGACACATCGCACGCATCAAGTTTTTGGCGCCGCTGCCGGGGAGTGAATTGTTATTATCTGTTAATTTGATTAGTATTTTAATTAGGTTTCTCTTTTTAATTTTTAATCTAACCGCTAATTCTGTGTTGTATATTAGGTTAAATTGCATTCATTGTATTATTTTGCGTATTTTCTATTTTGTGTGTTATTTGTTTGCTTTTATTTGTGTTTATTTTCGTTTGTGCTTTTATTTGTTTTTATTTTTCGTATTTTCTGTATTCTGCTATCGTTGTACTGAGCTTATTCAAACGATACGGCGCATCTGATTTCTCAGATACGGCGTATTGCGTTTAATTTTTTTAAAAGACAACGCGTTTAATTAATTCGATACGACGCATCTTTTCCCCAAGATACAGCGTATCTGTTTTTGATAAATTTTTTTTTCTAAACGTTAACGCCATACGACGCATCTGCTTTAGCAGATACGGCGTATCTATTATTTTAATTAAAAACAGTTTTCGAATTATTAAACAGATACGACGCATCGATCTCTGTCGATATGGCGTATCTTCTGAATCAAAAATCTTGTATTTTGAAACGTAACGAAAATACGGCGCATTAACTTTTGTTAATACGAGGCATTTAATTTTAAATAAATATCGATGTTTGATTATTAAAATCTGATACGGCGCATTCTACTTTATAAGCGGCGTATCTATTTTCTGAATAAGAGTCTGATTTAATTTTAATGATTGTAAGATACGGCGTATCTAACTTATAGGATACGGCGCATCAACAGCAGATATCAGCAGCTTTTATTTTACTTTGATCGTTTCACCCTTCTTTTGCACGAGTAAGTTTTATTTCAGGAAGATGGACGATCCGGATATTACAATGGAAGAATATATCAGATTTGAAGAGGAAAGAGCCTTGAGCAATAATGGGATCTACGATTGGGAAAGAGCAAGATATGGTGCACAAGTCATTGAGACGAAAGAAATCACTATGGAAGAATACTTGATTTTAGGGCATGAAAAGTCAAGGAAAGAAAGAAACAAATTGCCATTTCAACACACTTGGTGTATGTCAAATGATGATGAAGAAGATTCATATACCGTGAATCCAATTCCGGCAATTGTTATTGATAGTACTTTTTCTCCGGAGATTGCACAAGATGATGAGTATACGGAACCTTACGTTGAAGAATATTCTGCAATTGTATTACCACCATTAAACAATCCATCGGATGAAGATGAAAAGTATTCTAATTTTGATTTCGAACCATTTGACGCAATAGTTTATGATGACATACCTCAACCAGATTTTGACCCAACGAGGGTTTTTGAAGAAATCTCGGATGACTTGTTTAAAAATGAAATTCGGGACGATGCTGAAGTTGCAAGACCACTAGTTGAAGATGGAGATTCACAAGATGAATTGGAGTCACTTACAACACAAAGTGGTACAAATTTATTTCATATTATTAATCCCGTTACTAATAATCTGGCTAGTTTTCCTGAACAGGTTGCAAAACAAAAAGATGATGAGGTGAAATTTATTACACTACCTATTGAAGCACCTGTGATCAACCCGTATTTGGTGGAGCTCGAAGAAGAATTTGGTGATGAGCTCTTAAACATTGCTATGATTGATGAAGATGATGATTCCGACCCTATGAAGTATGTAGAGGAACTCGAACTTTTACTTGCCAAAGACCCTTTCTCATCTTCTGCGGAAGTTAAGGGACGCCTTACTACCAAAGAGACTAACCAAGAAGAAAGGAGACTCATTTTTCCTCAACATACTACTCTTTCTGATGAAGTGGTCAAGTCATCCAATTTATCAACCAAACCGGGTATGAATAGGGAAGATGTGCATATATTGCCAAGGTATGATCTTTATGTATTTTTTCCATCTTTACTAGCAAATTTACACTCTTTTCGTGTTTATTGCTACTATCATCCGCACTTGATCCCAAGTGGGGGGAACAACACCCTATTACACAGTAAATAAGGGTGGAGTCAGGCTCGTGACACGAACAAAAACAAGCGCTTAGTGGGAGGCAACCCATGCTTATCTTTTATTTTGTTTTATGATTTTGTATTGAGTCTGTCAGATCTGCAGTAGATGCGGCGCATCTCCATCATAGGATGCGGCGTATCAACTGTGCAGATCATATCTTACTTTATTTTTCTGCATTTTTACTTTCGACTTTAAAACTTTTTATCAGTTTATTTCAATGCGGCGCATCCCTGGTTAAGGATGCGACGCATCTTCTATTCTGATCCGTATTTATTCCAGGCTCGATACGGCGTATCTTCTTCCATAAGATATGGCGCATCGACTGACCTGATGATTTTCATTTTTATTTTTATGTTTTAGTTTTCCTAACTACTAATGTATTATGCAAGTTTGAACCTTTCTTAACTTAGGTGTGTTTTAAAGTCTTGGTGGTATTTTAGATTCCTGCATCTCCTGTAGATACATTGATTATGAAGCTTAAACGTTCTAATCCACAAGAAAGATGATTTTTGCTCTTATACAAATGGAGGATCGTACCGAGCAAATCTCAAGGGAGTTTTTCTGTTCTAATTCTTTTATTTTCCAGTTTTTAACCTTTTATACAAACAACGAGGACGTTGTTTAACTTAAGTGGGGGGATTGGAGAATTAGAACAATTAACACTTACTTGTCCTAAACTTTCAAAAATTATGCTTAAAATGTGCTTAATATATCAAAATTTAAAATTTTTAGCATGTTTTTGTTTAAGATCTAAGTTGCATAGCTGCACACATGACGTTATTTTCAAAAATTGTGATTTTTCAAAACTCACAAATCTATGAGTGTGCCGGTGACTTGTAAACTTTAGAACTTGGCTTGTATACTATTCGAGACCACCATAATAAGTATTAGTTATATAATTGGAATGACTTGTCTAAATTGGTAAATTTTTAGGATTACACCCAAATAGCCTTTATATGTTATGTGTTATTAGCTAACTACACTGGTTAGTTAACCCCCGTAAAAACCCTTTTGTTACTCTCACATTTAGAGTAAGATACCCCTAGAAAAACACTCAGAGCCATTCCTTTCGTTTCTTACACCTTTGTTAAAATGTTTCGTTACACCCTTACACCTTAGCCTACCCTGTATATTAAAATCCGTGGTTGGTTAATTGCTTTAGGCAAAGTGTGTTTCCTTACATTACCGGTGTTCGCGTGCGTAATTCATTATCTATGGTTAGGTCGGGAAATTGCGCAATGCAATCGGAGTGAAAGTAAATATTGTCTTGAGTTTATTTTTCGTGTGTTTACTACTTTCACTATTACCGTTATTTTTGAAGTCATGAAAAGTATGGAAAAATTATCCAGAATTATCATTATAGTGATGTGGTGAAATCTTACACATCTTTGTTTATTTAAAAAAAAAAAAAAAAATCGAAAAAAAAAAAGAAAAAAGAAAAAGAAAAAGGAAGAGTTGGATGTTTGTTTTGACCAACTTATGTAAAGTTTTGTATTAAGTGGTCGATATCACCACTAGTTGTTGTATATTATATCTATGGATTGAATGGGAGTTGGCAGTTATAGGAACACCAACTAAGGTTTATTCTTTGATTAAGATCTTGTTGAGTATAATTCGTGTCTACCTAAAAGCGTGTGTTTCAAGTGTTAAAGCGTGAGTTATTCAATGATATGAGTCTTATTCATGGGATGGTTGGGATAGTGATTAACCACACTTAGGATTTTAATTTATTTGTTTTGTTTATTTTTCATTTTAAACCAATTTATATCCCAAATATTATCCATACCCTATATTATTCTTGATCCAAGCCTTTGATTTAT
The DNA here is from genome assembly GCA_021014915.2 of Artemisia tridentata subsp. tridentata. Taxonomy (NCBI): domain Eukaryota; kingdom Viridiplantae; phylum Streptophyta; class Magnoliopsida; order Asterales; family Asteraceae; genus Artemisia; species Artemisia tridentata. Next base: position 316,644,545 of record CP139504.1, on the reverse strand, counting down.
TGAGATTAGGGATTTGAGCAATCTTAAGTATCGTAGTCGTGGATTCGGCTATGTATTTATGATTTTGTCGCCCTTTTTGATATAATATTATTGGTAAAGATTACTTGGTCCTATCTTTAGCCTGTTCGAGTTAAGGATTTGAGCAATTGCAAGTATCGTGTTCGTGGATTCGATCATGTATTTGTGATTTTGTCGCCTTTTCTGGAATTTGAGATCGATAGAGATTAAGGAGAATGATTAACCCTTAAACCTCAAAACCCTTTTTGCCGCTTTAGACTTGTTATTCCTTGGTTTTAGTGGGGGAGATGTGTATACTTGCCAAGCTTATGATAGAATATTCGTCACGACTGGATAGTTAAACGATTAGATTTGCTTTTATCAGAATATTTTATTTTACTTCTAATTCGTTAAGTGTTTGTTTGTGTGATTATGACAAAAATGAATACATGCTTAAATATAAAAATAAATCCTAATATCTTTTAGGATACATTTTCATAAGATTAATTCTAAGGTTTACTTGGGGACAAGTAAAGTTCAAGTGGGGGGATATTTGATGAACTCAAATAAGTACATTTTATTACCATCATTTATCCTATTAATTTGACTTGTTTTATTATACTATGTATGAGGATTGATACTTAATCGTTTACTTTTGTAATTCTCAGGTAAAAACAAGCATTTGGTGAAACTTGGCGATTTTGGACTAATTATGGAGCAAAACAAGCAAGAAGTTAAGAGTCTAGCGAAATGTACAAGATCAAGACATTCTGCTCCAGATGCGCCGCATCTTGATTATTACATACGGCGCATCACTATCAAGATTTCACCAGATACGATCCAAGATACAAGAGGACATGCGCCGCATCTATTTATGGAGTTACGCCGCATCTTCTGGCGGTGTACGAATATTCCTGAATATATTAATCTTGGACCCCACGCGAAGTTAAGTCAATGCGCCGCATCTACTTACTTGATGCGCCGCATCTTACCCTCAGACAGAAACTATAAATACCCCAAAGACCAGACGAATTAAGAGTTCCTGAGTTTCGAAGTTCGACAGAAGACCGAAGTACAGAAACCCTAGGACGAATTCAGTCAAGGCAGCAGCACAAGACACACCTTGAACGAAGATACAAAAGCTATAAGAAGGTCCTGCATGTATTTAATTCATTAAGTAGTTTTGTTTTATTGTGTTAGTAAACTTTAATTCATCAGGATTGGTGGCTTGTGTAATGTGACAACGGAAAGATTGCACTCCTTTAAAACTGCTTTCCCATTAATTAAAGTTTATATGTTGATGTCTTTGGTGACTTTTATTAGTGCATTGATAACCTCTGTGTCTAGCTGAGCGTTGATCGGGTCGCCATGCCTCTGCCCTCGCCTATTTATTAGATCGCCTATGCATTCTATCGTCTGTAGAAAAGTAGGAAGAAAGATAAATAGGATAGTCATAAGTAATCATTAAGGGTTTACTTGCCGATAAGATTAGAACCAACGAGAAAGGACTTAATCTCGGTGCGTTGCATCGAACTATACACTTCATATAAAACTAGCAATAAAACAAGTGACAAACTACTTATCTATCAGGACAGGTCTTCTTATTGTCTCGTGTATTTATCTGTGTACGTGTGTGCTACTTGCTGATTCGTGCCTATTAGTTTAGTTTATTATTTAATTGCAACCAATCGTGCCAGTCTCTCAGGCTGAAACCCCCCCTTGCGTTAGATTAGGCTGTATAGCTAACTTAGAATATTAAAATACTGATTAGAATAACTAGATAATACGTTCCACTCTTAGTGATCGACACTCTACTTACCATTATATTCATACTGACCGGGTACACTGCTCGTTAAGTGTGTGTGTTATTGATAAGTCGGCTCAATATAAATTTAAAACTTGAGTAGGCATTAATACTGCTAAACCGCAACGACACATCGTACGCATCAAGTACTAACTTGTGGCTCAACAGTACAATCATCATTAGTACTATTAACTTGATTCTCTTGTTCCTCAGTCCCATCTACATTGTTCTTATCATCAATGCCTTCATTGGCTTCATCAGTAGAAGGTTCACCAATCTTTGAAGATGAATCCACACTGTTCCATATTGGCATCAATATCTGATCTTGATCTTTCTCCTTTCCCAAGCCAGTTTTATTTGTTGCATCATCAGCATCTGAACCTGCACAATCATTAGAAAAGGTTCCTGCAATAACTGGTACATAGTTCATGGATTGGGTTAGAGTATCAAGGTCAAATAGCCATTTTGGACCTTCACCCTCAACATTTGATTTATTTTCTAGAAACTGAACATGCAGGTTTTCCTCAACTTTCCAAGTTTTTGTGTTGTATACTCTAAAGGCTTTGCTATTTAGTAAGTACCCAACCAAGAATCCTTCATCTGATTTACCATCAAATTTGCCTAGATGGTCTAAGGTATTCAAAATAGTTACATGACACCCAAAAGGTCTTAGAAAACCTAAAGCAGGAGTTCTACCTCTAAAAAGCTCATATGGTGTCTTGTTGTGAGGTTTAACTACCAAAACCCTGTTCTGAACATAACAAGCAGTATTAACTGCTTCAGCCCAAAAAGTGATAGGCAACTTAGAGTCTGCTAACATGGGTCTAGCAGCTTCTATTAGTTTTCTATTTCTCCTTTCAGCCACTCCATTCTACTGAGGAGTCCTAGCAGCACTAAACTCTCTTCTAATACCTTTTTCTTTGCAAAACTCATCCATATCCCTATTCTTGAACTCTGTCCCATTATCACATCTAATGACTTTAACTTTCTTATCCATTAGGTTTTCTATCTCAGTAATGAATGTCTTAAGAATGCTAGGTGTCTCATCCTTAGAACCTAAAAAGAAAACCCATGTGAATCTACTATAGTCATCAGTAACTACAAGACAATACCTTTTATGGATAATACTACTAACAGAAGTAGGACCAAACAAATCCATATGTAGCATAAACAAAGGTTGATCAATAGAGTTAAAAATCTTGGGCTTACAAGAAGCCTTGTGTTGTTTGCCTTTAAGATAGGCAACACAAGTCTGGTCATTTTTAAATCTTTTCTGAGATAAGCCTCTTACCAAACCATCCTTTACAATTTTATTAATGGTTTTAAAGTTTATGTGACCAAGTCTTCTATGCCATAACATAGGCTCATCCAATGTGGCCTTTGCAACAAGACAAGTAAGGGCCTCTTTAGGAACAATCTTCTTCATATCAACACTATACATGTTGCCCTTTCTTGGAACTTTAAGTAGAACCTGAATTTCAATAGGAAGCTTAAAGTCTGGAGAAAGCACAAGACATTCAGTGTCAGTAAAAAGAACTTTACTCTTTTTGTCACACATTTGTGAGACACTAAACAGGATATACTTAAGCTCTTGCACAAAGTACACATCCTCAAAGTCCAATTTACCGGTTTTAAGAGTACCTTTACCAGTAATTCTACCTCCTATTCCTCTCCCAAAGGTAACATATACTCCATCCAATGGTTGAAAGTCTGAAAGATATGACATGTTGCCTGTTATGTACCTGGAACATCCACTGTCTGCATAACCTTGATCTTCATCATCTTCCTGTGAATGTCCCTACACATGAAATAAGGAAATTAGTTTCCTTGGGGTTCCCAAGCCATTATTGACTTGGGTTTGCCTCGTGCATCAATATAGTCAAATCTTTTCAATACAATTGATGCACCATTGGGTTTGATTGGTCTCCATACCCAACATGCTGAGGCCTTAACAACATTTGCCCTCTTATCCCTAGCAGTGTTTTTAAAGTTGCCAGTACTAACTGCTTGGCTAGCAGTACTTGTTGGGAATTAAATTAAGCAGTTAGTACGGTTGAAGAATACAAGAACAGTTAGTACTGCTGATGAAGAGAAAAATACAAGAACAGTTAGTACTGCTGATAAAGAAAAGTTCGTACTGCTTACAAGATTAAGGTGAAACCGTGTGAAGATATATATGGAATGGATATGATGTATATCTTATTTGTATAGAATATAGTTTACTTGTAAAGGACTCTTTGTGCTATAAAAAGAGATCCTCAGTTAGGGTTTTATATACATAATCGATATCCATATCTCATATACGAACAAGCATTGTAAAGAGCTTCACGTTTAATCGTTCAATATAATGAACGCAAAGTGTTTGGTTAAACAATTGTCTTGTTTATTATTATCGTTACATTCATACGATCATACAATCACCAAACACATATTCTTCTAAGTACTTGGTAGTAAATTCCGCGTGCTATCAAGTATATACTCAAAGTATCCCCAACACAACGTGTGTGTTTAGATTCGGTCAAGTGGTATCAGAGCCAGGTTTCTGATACTTTGAGTTTAGAAGATCCAGAAGTATTTACTCACTAGCAACAAAGAAGATGGACATGGAGACACCTCAAACCTCAATCCTTGCTAAACTTCCCATGCTGAAACAGAATGAATACGATTTATGGTGGCTCAGAATAGAGCAGTATTTCATGGTGCAAGACTATGCATTATGGGATATCATTATCAATGGTGATTCCTTCAAACCAATTGCTGTTGAAGAAACACGTGCTGATGGTTCCAAGATCACAAAGCTTAACACTGAGCCAGTTAGAAACGAGGAGAGAATCAAAAAGAAGAATGATCAGAAGGCTAGGAATTTGTTACTAATGGCAATTCCTAATGATCAAGTGCTAAATTTTAGCCATTACAAGACTGCTAAAACTCTTTTTGAAGCAGTGGTGGAAAGATTTGGTGGCAATGAAGCTACCAAGAAGGCACAGAAAACCCTACTTAAGCAAAGTTATGAGAACTTCACTGCATCAAGAAATGAAACTTTGGACCATATCTTTAATAGGCTTCAAAAGATCATAAGTCAACTTACTGTGTTGAAGATTGTAATTCCACAGGAAGACCTCAACATGAAGTTTCTAAATAGTTTACCTACTGAATGGAACACTTATGTTGTGGTTTGGAGCAATAAACCAGAGCTGGAGAAAATGACAATGAATGAGCTTTACAAAAATCTTAAGATTGTTGAGCAGAAGGTGAAGAAGAGTGGTAACACCAGTTCTAGTTCAGGGAATATGGCTTTTGTATCTTCTTCAAACAGTTCGAATCATAAAGATGAAGAAGCAGTTGGTACTACTGAACCAACAGTTAGCACTGCTAGTGTAAAAAGTAGTACTGCTGGATTGACTGAAGAGACCATATATGCATTTGTGTCGGAACAGTCTGGTGGGTCTAAGATCTTTAATGACGATCTTCTTCAAATTGCTGAAGATGATTTGGAAGCTATGGATTTAAAGTGGCAGTTGGCTTTAATAAGCATCAGGGCTAAGAAGTATTACCAAAGGACTGGGAATAAGATTACCTTCAATGGAAGAGATGTTGCTGGGTATGATAAGTCTAAGGTGGAATGCTTTAATTGTCACAAGATGGGGCACTTTGCCAGGGAATGTAGAGGTCCAAGACAACAAAGCAACCAGGGTCAAGGGTTTAAGAATCAGCAAGGATCAAGGAGAACAGTTAATGTTGAAGAACCTTCTTTCAAGGCTATGGTAGCTGTAGATGGAGCTGGATTTGATTGGAGCTTCATGGAGGAAGAAGAGGAACCAGCTAACTTGGGATTGATGGCTTTCTCAGACTGTGAGGTACATATACTCCAAAAATGCTCAAACTCTTGTCGTGCTTTAAAAGATTATGAAAATGTTAAGAAACAGTATGATGATCTTAGAGTAGAATTTAATCAAGTAAATTCTAGTCTGACAAATCATAAAAGAGGACTAGCTGTTTTGGAAGAACAAATTGTGTTTTATAGATAGAATGAGTCAAACTTTTCTGATGAGATAGGTGTTTTAAAGAGGGAATTGCAAATAAAAGATAATAAAATGAGTGGACTTGTATATGAACTAGAGAAGCTTAAAAAGGAAAAAGAAAACATCCAGTTAAGTGTAGATACTCTTGAACATACTTCAAATGGAGTTAAGAAGATATTAGAGAGTCAAATACTTAACAAAGCTAAATCTGGTTTAGGTTATAAGTCAGTTGCACCCCCTCTTAGAGGAATGTTTGTTCCACCAGGAATTGATTTAGCTCATATAGGTTTAGAAGAGTTTAAGGATATGGATTTTCCTGGATATGGTGTTAAGATTAGTGAGAATTCTGTTAAATTTGTTAAGGCAGAAGATTCTTTTGTGAGTGCTAGTGATAAATCTCTTTATGAGGAAAAGATGTCCTCTGATAGGAACTCAGATGCACCAACCATTGAGGATTGGACATCTGATGATGAGGATGTAGAGGTTAAGGACAAACCTAATGCTATTAACGTAGAAGTTAAACATGCTCCTAAAGGGGTTAAGACTGAAAACATAAAACCATTTAGGAAAAGTGTTCGATATGCTGAGATGTATAGGACTAAGAATAGATCACCAATTTCTGAGGGTAGTCATAGGAACAGGAATCACTCTAAATCTAAGAAATTGGATGATAAGTTTGCTATGATTAGAAAAGTGTGTTTTGTTTGTGGAAGTTTTGATCATATGGCTGCTTATTGTGATTCTAACCCATGGAAAAAGAAGGTTTCTGGGAATACAAGGGTAACTAGGAATAACAATGCTAGGGTAACTCAAAATAGTCCAACTAGATTGACAAGCCCTAATGCAAATCATAAGATGTCACCCAAAGCTGTTATGTTAAAGACTGGCATCAAAATAGTTTCAACTGCTAGTCAAAATAAGTGGTTTAATAACAAGCAAACTGTTTCAAGTGCAAAACAATTTTCAAATCATGCACAAACAGTTAAAAGGAATTTTTATGAGAAAACAGCAATGACCAATCAGAAGTGGGTGCCAAAATTTAAACAAGCAGTTCCAACTGCTAGGTCAGCAGTTCTAACTGCTAGACCAGCAAATCCTACTGCTAGGCACTTAAATGTTAAGGGAAAAAGGGGCAATGCTGTCAAGGCCTTAACACATTGGGTTAAAAATTCTACCAAACCCAATGGTGCATCAAAGACCTCTAACAAGTTTTCTCATCTTGATGCACAAGGCAGATCCAAACCAGTGATGGTTTGGATCCCCAAAAGAAACTAACACCTTTATTTTGTGTGCAAGAACATCCTTCAAATGGTAAAGAAGATAGAAGATATTCAGACAGTGGATGTTCAAGGCACATGACAGGCAACATGTCATATCTTTCAGACTTTATTGCTCTGGATGGAGGACCAGTTGTCTTTGGTGGTGGTATTGGAGGAAGGATTACTGGTAAAGGGGTAATTAAAACTGGTTCAGAGGAGGAAGATGATGATTGCATTTTCATACCAGTCATGGAAGAAAGTCCAGTGAATGAGTCTTCTACAAAGAAAGATGATATTCCTTCATCAAGTGGTGTAGACAAAGAGAAAGATGTTGCTGAAACCAGTGGTCAGAATGGTAAAGAAGCTGAAAATCCAACGAGCAGTACAAATGGAGTTAGTACTGCTCTGCCACAAGTTCCAACTGCTGAGCAAAATAGTGATGCTGCTGGACCAAGTCAACCTCATCTTGATTCACCAGTTGATACTGCTTCTCAAGTTGATGAGTTTGATTTCTTTGGAGATGGTCTGCAAAACATGCCTACCAGTTATGCAGCTCCTTCTACTCCCCATACTATTGTACATAGGAATCATCCACTTACCAATATCATAGGAGATGTACAATCTGGAGTCAAGACCAGAAGGCAAATACAAGACCCAGTTCATCATGGATTTCTCAGTATGGTATATGAGGAGAAACATCATGATGATGAGCATGAGTGTATGTTTGTATGTTTTCTATCTCAGATTGAACCCAAGAATGTGTTAAAAGCTTTAGAAGAATCAAGTTGGGTTGAAGCTATGCAAGAAGAACTGCTTCAATTCAAAATTCAGAATGTATGGGTTCTGGTTGATCTACCTAAGGGAATAAGAGTGATTGGTACAAAGTGGGTATTCAGGAACAAGAAGGATGAGAGGGGCATTGTGATAAATAACAAAGCAAGATTGGTTGCTCAAGGCTATACTCAGGAAGAGGGTATAGATTATGAGGAAGTTTTTGCTCCAGTTGCTAGGATTGAAGCAATAAGATTATTTCTTGCTTATGCTTCATTTATGGGGTTTATGGTCTATCAAATGGATGTGAAAAGTGCCTTTCTGTATGGTACTATTGATGAGGAGGTCTATGTTTCACAACCTCCAGGTTTTATAGACCTAGAGCATCCTGACAATGTTTATAAGGTGGTGAAAGCTCTATATGGATTGCATCAGGCTCCAAGAGCTTGGTATGAAACTCTTGCTAAATATCTTCTGAAGAATGGGTTTCATAAAGGGAAAATTGATCAAACTCTCTTTATTAAAAAGAACAAGGGTGATATTCTATTGGTACAAATCTATGTAGATGACATCATTTTTGGTTCTACAAAGAAACAGATGTGTAAGGAGTTTGAAAAGCTGATGAAAGACCAGTTTCAGATGAGTTCTATGGGAGAGCTTACCTTCTTTCTAGGTCTTCAAGTACAGCAAAAGCCAGATGGTATATTTATCTCTCAGGATAAATATGTTGGTGAAATATTGAGGAAATTCCAATTCACAGATGCCAAGGTTGCTAGCACACCAGTTGATAAGGAGACACATTTGCTATTAAAGGATCACAGTGGTGAAGATGTGGATGTGCACATGTATAGATCTATGATTGGGTCTCTTATGTACCTTACATCATCTAGGCCTGACATTATGTTTGCTGTTTGTGCCTGTGCAAGATTCCAAGTAAATCCTAAGGTGTCTCATCTCACAGCAGTAAAGTGAATCTTCAGATACCTTAAAGGTCAGTCTAACTTGGGGCTATGGTATCCTAAAGAGTCTGCATTTGATCTAGTGGCATTCTCTGATTCTGATTATGCTGGTGCTAGCATGGATAGAAAGTCTACAACAGGTGGATGTCAGTTCTTGGGTTTTAGATTAATTTCTTGGCAGTGTAAGAAGCAGACTATGGTGGCCACATCTACTACTGAAGCAGAATATGTGGCAGCAGCAAGTTGTTGTGCTCAAGTTCTTTGGATTCAAAACCAGATGCTTGATTATGGGTACAATTTCTTAAACACAATTATACATATAGACAATAGCAGTACAATGTGTATCATTAAGAATCGAGTTCAACATTCAAAAACTAAACATATTGAAATTAGACATCATTTTATAAGAGACTGTGCTGAAAAGAAGTTAATAAAAGTTGTTAAAATACACACTGATGACAACTTTGCTGATCTCTTAACAAAAGGTTTTAATGTAAGCAGATTTCAGTACTTGGTAACAGGTATTGGAATGCTTAATCCTTCAAAAGATTAATGTCTAAATGTTTTTGGTTTTTGTACTGCTAGTTGTGTTATTTGTATAGTTAGTACTGCTTGGTAATTTTTGGTACTGTTAGTCAATTGTGATAACTGTTAAAAGAGAATATTGTGTATTGTGTTTTCTTTGGTTTTGGACTAACATTTCAGGTTAAGAAAAGTTTTTTGCTTTGGATTGTGCTTTGGAAAGTATGATGGTTTGGATTGTCAAGTGTGAATGCTTGTCACACAAAAAATGGTAATTGATTCACCATGTCTAACCGACATAAGAATCAACTAGTCCAGATCAAACGGTTTCTGGTAAGGACTACTCAAATCCGTTTATGGTTGACAGTTTACCAAAAACTGGTTGGTTATCAACTCACCAAATCTAACTGTGAAGATTTGGCTAGTCCATAGCAAACGGCTATTGGTAAAGACATGTCAAATCCGTTCATAGCTGATAGTTTGCTAAAAACTATAAGTGGACAAAAATGTTTTCAAATCCACATTAAACTTACAACTTGATTTTATCTCTGAAAACTTTTTGCTAACAGTTAGTACTACTGGGGTTAATAGTTTGTACTGCTGGCTTCACCAGTTTGTACTGCTTGTTCAAACTTAGTTCCTACTGAGTTTATGCTCTATGATACACCTCTCTCAGAAGGTAACACATCTGGAAGTGTTGAGAGCAGTTTGAAACTAAAACAACTGAATTGATGGTAACTTGTACAAATTGTCATATTGGATGCTGAGCTTGAATGTCATATGATCTAGTTCATCTGATGGTGAAGATTCTTCCAAACAGGGGAGGAATAAAGTTTGTTCTAGTTGCTGTTAAAGATGATTATGAAATTCAGGGTAGGAATTAAGAAGTCAGAGATGAATTATAAACAGGTGCATAATATTTATTCATTACAGAGGTGGATTCATTACATAAGAAAAACCAACAAAACCAACAAACTCCTAACATCACAAACTAATCAACTACCAACACACAAACCTAAACCAATCTAACACATAACCACTACTCAAGCTTCCTCTTGCCTTTGTCATTGAAGTCTGGCATGGATTTGTGAACTCCTTTGCCATTGATTGAGTTCCACACTTTCAAACTAGGAAGTCCCAAAACTTGTTTGTCAGGTCTTGGAAGTGGTTGATGTTTTTCGGGCACTTGTACCTTACTCATTTTTGCCACAGCTTTCTCTATCTCTCTTGTCAATACAACTGATAGTGGAAGTGCTTGTTGATCATCATCATCAGAGGATATTGAAAGGTCATCGTCAGAAGATACTTCTTGAACTTTTGGAGATGGATTTATGATAGTCAGATTAGTGTAGTTCGGTGGAAAGTAAGATCTCCATCCATCACTTTCTGAATCTGAAGATGAATCTGATGAAATCTCAACAATGTTTGGATTGGAAGAACTCATTATGTTTAATAGTTGTGATTTGAAGAATGATGGGTTAATATTGAGAATTTAAGGCTTTTTATAGAACCAATGGAGTTTTAAAGCAATTAAATGCAGGGTTGGTATTAAGAATTAAATTCTTTGGGTTGGTATTTAGAATTAATTCCTTATAGGAATAAATTTATTTATGGTAATTTTTGAGGAGTTGACCAAAAGAGTACGATATGTGAAGAAAATTCCCAAGTGTTTCGAGATTAAAGATAAGTGTTTGAAAGAATCCACCCCATCAACATAAGCAGAAGTTTAATTCAAGAAACTTGTTGATTTGCAATAGAAATCATAAGTTTAGGGGAGGATTGTTGGGAATTAAATTAAGCAGTTAGTACGGTTGAAGAATACAAGAACAGTTAGTACTGCTGATGAAGAGAAAAATACAAGAACAGTTAGTACTGCTGATGAAGAAAAGTTCGTACTGCTTACAAGATTAAGTTGAAACCGTGTGAAGATATATATGGAATTGATATGATGTATATCTTATTTGTATAGAATATAATTTACTTGTAAAGGACTCTTTGTGCTATAAAAAGGGATCCTCAGTTAGGGTTTTATATACATAATCGATATCCATATCTCATATACGAACAAGCATTGTAAAGAGCTTCACGTTTAATCATTCAATATATTGAAAGCAAAGTGTTTGGTTAAACAATTGTCTTGTTTATTATTATCGTTACATTCATACGATCATACAATCACCAAACACATATTCTTCTAAGTACTTGGTAGTAAATTCCGCGTGCTATCAAGTATATACTCAAAGTATCCCCAACACAATGTGTGTGTTTAGATCCGGTCAGTACTAACTGCTAGATTTGCAGTTTGTGCCATTCGTTTCCAAATTTGTTTTTGTACCACTGCTTTCTTTTGAAAAGGCCTTTTAGCAGTTTGTGGTGCATATTTGAAAGTTGGTTTTGCACTTTTAACTGCTGGTCTAGGGTAAACAGTCTTAAATGGTCTGGCAGTATGAACTGCTGGTCTAGCAGTATGAATTGGTTTTGGTCCAGACTTCATTAAACTTTCCCTGGGAGTCATTCTATCAGTATTAGAGTGAAATTAAGATCTGTTAGAGTTCACCCTTTGGTTAGTTTTACCAATTACCCTGTTGTTACAAAATGCCTCCAGATGGTCAAAACTTCCACAAGCAAAACAAGCCTTTTTATACAAGACAAAGTCACTTCCTAGCTGATGTGACTTGAGGTCATTCCAGTTCCTTTGGTTGCCTCTTGGCTTGTCTGTGGACCTATACATCTCACAGTACCTAACTATTTTCCTAACTGGTTTAACTTTTGATTTAGGCCTAAATGTTTCATTATTAACCAACTTAGGAACACTTGTTCCTTCTACCTTTCCTACATCAGGTTTAACCACAACTTGATCTTCCTCATCATCAGATGTCCAATCCTCAATGGTTGGAGGATCTGAATTTTTATCAGTGGAAACCTTGTCATCAGTGAGTGAAGCATCACTTGTACTCTCAAAAGGTTCAGTGATTTCTATAGGTTTATTGGCATTTGTGTTTTCCTTAGGCTTACAACCATACTATAACTTTGGTTGTTGAAATTCAGGTAAACCTGTATGCTCTAGGTCTATTCCTGGGGGTGCAGGCACTCCTCTATGAGAAGGTGGACATGTTTTATACCCTGACCCAGACTTAGCTTTGTTAATCAATTGACATTCAATTATTTTGTTTACACCCTTAGAGGCATATTCTAAGGTTTCTACACTTAATTGAATATTTTCATTAGCCTTTTTAATTCTATCCAACTTAGCTTTTAACAAATTAACCTCAGCATTCTTAATTGATAAATCCCTTTTAAGAACTGCTATATCATCAGCAAAAACAGACTCATTGTTCTTATAATGCACTATTTGATCTTCTAGGACTGCTAAACCTCTCTTATGATTTGACAAATTATAATTAGTTTTGTTTAGTTCAATCCTTTGTTCATCATAGTGTTTTCTTAAAGTTTTTAATTCTGTAAGAGAGAGTAGTGCATGTTTTAGAACAACATTTAGCAGATTGTACCTCAGAGTCAGAGAAGGCCATAAATGTCATCTCAGCAGGTGCTTCTTCATCATCTGCCATAAAACTCCAATCAAAGCCTAGTCCATCAATAGCTACCATAGCCTTTGAGGTTGGCTCAGCTTCTTCCACAGCCTTGGGCTTGCTCCCAAAACCTTTGTTTCTGCCATCCTGTTTCCTTGGTCTCCTGCATTCCCTTGAAAAATGCCCCAGCTTGTGACAATTGTAGCATTCTACCCTTGATTTGTCATAACCAGCAGTATCATTGCTGCTGATGGTGATCTTCTTTCCAGTTCTTTGGTAGAATTTCTTAGCCCTCATGCTAAGAAGTGAGATCTGCTATTTGAGGTCCATCTCCTCCAAATCAACATCATTAATCACCTGGAGGTCTTCATGAGTCAGCATTGACCCATCATTCTGGCTTGTCAGGAAGGCACAATAGGTTTTATCATCCAAAATACCAGTAGTACTGCTTGATGTGCTAGCAGTACTAACATTTGGGTTAGCAGTACTAACTCCCACAACAACCTTCACTTCCTCAAGACTCGGATTACTAAGAGATGACACAAAGGCCATGTTCCCAGTGCTTGAACTAGTTCCTCCAGCCTTCTTCACATCCTGCTCAACAATCTTGAAGTTGCTGTATTAGTCCATCAGGCTCATAGTATCAATGTATGGCTTGTTCTTCTAGACCACCACATGCATAGCCCACTCTGCAGGTAAACTTCTTAGGAACTTGGAGTTCAAATCTTCCTGAGGTATGTCAACACCAAGAACAGCCAGCTGGGTGAAAATCTTCTGTAATCTGTTGAACATGTGATCCAAGGACTCATTACTGGTTGTAGTGAAGTTTTCAAAATTTTGCTTTAGGAGAGTCTTTTGTGTCTTCTTGGTGGCTTCATTCCCACCATACCTAGCAATGATTGCCTCAAACAAGGATTTTGCATCCTTGTACTTGCTGAAATTCAAGAGTTGATCATTTGGAATGGTCATCATCAGCAAACTTCTGGCCTTAAGATCATTTTTCTTTTGAAGCCTCTCTTCTGCAGTCACTGGAGAGGTCTACACAACTGTCTCTACCTTACCATCAACTGTTGTTGTAGAAGTTGAAGGCTTGAAAGAGTTTCCTTCTTCGATAATCTCCCAGAGTGCATAGTCCTGCACTTGGAAGTATTGTTCTATCCGCAGTCTCCACATATCAAATTCATTCTGCTTGAGCATTGGCATTTATATCAATAGTATCAACCTGTCTCTGATACCACTTGAGAGGATTATAAAACACTTAGGATGTTACTTCTTTATAACATGTTTGAGATACTTTGAGTGTATGCAGTTAAGTATGCGGAATCTACTTAACCACACTTAGAAGAATAATGGTTTGTTTAATGGAACAGTAATGTATGTATGAGCAATGAACACAGTAAGATTAACACCAAATGATTCAATATTATTGCTTGAATAATACGAGTGATCTTGCTATCACTAGGGTTACAATGACCTTGGATCTTAACAAAATTCTATGACAGATATATGTCAAACGTATAACCTAGGATCTCCTTTTATAGACTTAAGGAGTCCTTTACAAGATAAGTATTCTACCGTATAATTGTAACTAATTAAGTTATACAAAAGATCCATTCCATACTTATCCTCTACAATATCGTATATGACAGTTATCCATGCAGCAGTACCTTCAATAAAACTAGCAGTACTAACTTGGTAGTTTGTACTGTTAGTTGTTTCTTCATCAGTCTTCACTTATACACTAGCAGTTTGTACTGTTAGTGTATTTCTCCAGCAGTACTAAGTTCTTTGACATTTAATTCCCAACGCTTTCTTAGTACCTGCATAAAAATAGTTAGTAATAAAGCATCCAACACTTACAGGTTCGGACTTCGAGATCGTTAACAGCATAGTGTGAAATGTTTCTCTAATCCTTGCCAAGGCCGTTCCTGAACCGGATTCCCCCAAGAGGGCTAACACAGATACACCGAAGTGCATCAACGATTCAGGTGAGCCTCTGAAGTATACCGGTGTATCACTCCACGAATGTAGACCGTCATCATGATAGATAAGGCAAGATCCGTAGATCTCATAAAGACTCTTACAACTTGTGTTCTTTTTGGCGAACACAAATGTATTATATTGGAAGAGTGTCCTAAGAGATTTTTTAATGAATCTCATGGCTCTAGACTCGATTATGTGCGTTTTGGTTTTAGTCGTCGGAGGTATGGAGTAGAGTGCCACCTTTTTAATATCAACACATCTCAGAGTGAGAGGCCGATAGATTATGCAAGGTTCTCCATGAGAAATGAAACAAATATCTTGTAAGAGATACCTGAGTGGCTAGGAGGGGTTATGCAGCGTGTCACTGGGTCCATGACGTCTTGTCTTCAATACCGGTATCATCTTTGTGATAACTGATAGAAGATGTATTGACCCGGTTTCTACCCTAAGTTTTCATGGAGGGCTATTTTTATTTTTTTTATTTTTTAACCCTTTCAGAAACTTTTCTTTTTAATTCTTCAACCCCTTCTTTCTCCTTTCATCACTTTACTCCTTTTTTCAATCATACCTAAGGACTTCTAATTCTAATCTATTGGAATTGTCCTTGGGTAGATCCCTTCGGCTCCGGCGGATCATAGGACATAAGCCTAACCATAATCACCTTATTACTCCATGATTATCCTAGGTTCATTGATCACATGCCATAAAACCTTTTGTGAAAATCTCTCAAAGTGTTTATGATTATAAAACACATTTTGTTAACACTTCGAGAGTTTTTCATTTTCTGAAATACTCCCCCTTCACATGTGCTTGTGAGTTTTTAAGATAATTTTGCACATGTTGGATAGAGTTCGCACTTTTGAATTGATTGATTTTCAATGAATATGACCGTTGCGAGACACGTTTACATCATTAGTTAGACTAGCTTGAAATTATTACCCGTCCTGGTCATATTCAAAGAGAATCTCTCGAGATGGTACACTCTACTCAGACAAGTCCTTTGCGAGACACACTTACATCAATGGATAAACCAGCTTGAAATTATTACCCGTCCAGGACATGTCTTTTCGATTACTGACATTTAAGCTTCGTCAATTCGTTGGTACTATCTGAGTCGAGCTATTTTGAGATTCAACCACGATTTTTAAACATTTTTTATCACATTTTAATCACGTCTTCTCCCCCTCAAAAATAGCATATCATGATATTTTTGATATCAACTGATTAATAGAAAAGCTTTTTTGAGAGATAGACGGATTTAGTTTTGCATGAAATCGGAACATTTTTTGTTTTTATAATTACGAGTCCTGATCTGAAATAATCAGAAGTCGTCATTTTAGCCCTGGTTTCGTACTGAAGTATACGAATGCCATTTTTTGAGAATTTGAGAAACGACATGTTTTAGAAAAAATTTTAAAGAACTCTCGCTCAAGCATCTGTACATATCCGTATCATTGTTGAATGACATTTCTAGAAACGTACAGAATATCGATTATACGAGAGACATGCCGTGAGAAGAATATTTTTGGTTTTTTGATTTTATATTGTTTTTGTATTTTTGAAAAATTTCTATTGTTTTTGGATTTTTGAAATTTTATATTTTTGTTGGTTTTTTTTTAATTTTGTATATGGTTTTTCAAAAATATTTACAGCGAAGCTATTTTGAAAATATTTTCAAGAAGATTCGAGAAGACGTTCTACCTCCTCAGGAGTTAGGCTTCGCATACCAATTCGTTGAACTAAATCGTCAATCCTTTCTTTTGGAAGGGCTTTAGTAAATAGATCGGCGAGTTGGTAATCTGTCTTCACAAAAAATAATTCATCAGTACCCTCTGCTACGTGCTCTTTGATGAAGTGATAGCGGACTCTAATATGCTTGGTCTTCGAGTGTTGTACTTGTTGAAGAATCTTTAATCCCATCTAGGATATGTTTTACAAATATTATTGATAACAGCAGCGGAATCAAACACGAACAATAATGTTAAACAAGGTTGTGATTTATTTTAACCAAGACGCCTCTTTATTGAATAATAATAAAACTAACTGCTACAAACAAACGTGTACAATCACACGTTTGCTACTCGACTCTCATTGAGAGATCTACATTTTTCTATATACTTTACTGCTGTAACACCCCAACCCGATAAGGGTAGAAGTATTACGTTATGGTGACATATCAAAGCAAACACAAGCATATGACTTAAATAATACAAATGAATTTCAAATGTTACAAAGGAGAAAATCTGAAGTACAAGGTTATAAATGAAAACAATAACAAAATACTAAGTATAAGACATAATCTCTTCTAGTCATCTCTAGTCCGGAATAGCTATCGAGGTATGGTCTTCTAAGTCCAAGGTACACACCACTCATAACCCAGCTTCCAACTAAAACCTGCCGCAGGAAAAGAAATGCGGCTGAGCTTAAAAAGCCCAGTGAACAGATATATATAAACGAAATCGAAAGCAATTGAATGAACATATATAATATTGTGCATTGGGAATAACATAAGGTATAAACAAAGGAAATCGAAGTACAAAAGGGTCAGAAATCCACCACGAGCCCGAACACAAATCAAATATAGTAACCATGGAGTAAAAATAACTCTCGAACATGTGAAAGACGTGGATTGCACCCATGCATCAATCACCGAACATATCATATAATATCATATCATGTTAAATCCACTAAATACGAACCGAACCTAGGATGCATCCATACGCCCCCGAACAAATCATATTGGCCATAACAAATATAAAGCGTGCATATCATAATCAAAATGGGACGATGTGGAACATCACTCAACCACACTAGAGTCATGCCATTGGTGCATCAATGACATGGCCATGTTACCTTCATGGCTAGGAAACGAACTTGGCTTGGGTATCAAACTGAAGGGTCAGATGTCAAATCATATCAAAGTCAAATATCTAAGTCATCAAAGTCTTCAGAATATCAAAGGTTCATAATCAAATGTTCGTAATCAAATGATTCATAGCAAGGTTCAATTCCAAGGTTTCTCTCAAATATTCCTTTAAAGCAATCTTTTAATAATGGTTTTCATAAAGGTAGTCTTTAAAAGTAGTTTTCATAAAAGTTAGTAAAATTCCATTTAAAAGTGGTATCACACCGTGCTAACAAACATCATTTTAAAACTAGTTTTTCTCAAAATATTTCCATGATATAATTAAGAAAGGTTTTCACATCCAGTTACAATATCAAATGAACCTTCAAAGTTTCAAGTGATTCGAATACTCATGCCATAGGGTAACGAACGGATTATGTCAAGTATCATATCATGAGGATCATAATGAACGAATGTCAAATGGATCATAGTACCAATGAAGCATATCAAACGAATGAATCAAAGTACAAGGGATCATAGCAATGGCTTAAGGGAATCATATCAGAATAACGAATCAATAATGAAGATAAAGAGTCATGAGAATGAAAGCACCCTTACTGAAAAAGGGTAGAATATCTGTACCTTATTCGATAGCAAAACAACCAAAGACAAATCACGAGACATCGGGTCACTCCCGCTTCACGGAACCTATACGAATTAATAATCAAGTATTACTTTAAGTTCATATGATTTAGGTTACTCTTTTTAGTATGCTTTCCATTTTTAGAAACTTTCTATTTTTGGTAACTTTCTAATCATAGTAACCTTCTATTTTTAGTAAGTTTCCTCTTTAGGTAAGTTAAACTCTTTTAGATTAAGCGATAAGCTTATTTTAGCTTTTAGTTCTATTTTCAGCTTTTATTCTTAAACAGACCACTATTATACGAATTTTTATACCATATTAGAACTCAGAAATAAAATCCACAAAAATTCACCCAGGTACTTCAATGTCTTTAGAACCTACACTAATTTTCCAAGAATTTATTAGTTAGTTTAACCGCACACGAAAAATACTCCAATTCAGACTACCCAGAAAACGTATCTGTTGTAGTACCTAGGAAGTATCCACTTGAATGACCCACTAATACATCCAGGAAAAATACCCAAAAATTCATGACATTACTAGGCATATAGAAGTTGAATACTGGAAAGTTTCATGACCCAACTCCTCAAGGTTTAAAAATGAAAAATCATAAACATCGACTGATTTCCAGACACTCGAATTTAGTTTTGACACTTAATCATACAAAAATCAAAAACACGACCAAAACAACTCGAAATCACTCTAAACCAATTGGAGAACTTAACTAAGACATAAAACTAAGTTTTCATGGAAAGAAACCGAATCAAACCATTCTATAACATGACCAAAACTCACTCATAAAACTGGTATGCCTACTGTCCAGATTTTAGGGTTTCAATTTGACCATAACAACACCTAATTACGCATCCAAACACAACCACGACCCTCATAATTCATACAACATAATTCTTAACATCATTACAACATGTTCTAAAAATCCCACATCAAATTACCCACGAATTCTATCAAAACTCTAATTACAAATTCATTATTTCATGTGATGATTTATGATTTTATGTGAACTTTTTATGGTTTCATGTACACATTCATTTGGCCGATTCATATAGCTCCGTATGTGACAATTTTACACGATATAGACAAGATCAAAATGGAGGAAAACAAAAATTAAGGTGATACGCGTTACCCTTGAAGATCAAACGGAAGAAACAAGAACACAAGTGGCCGATTCACATGCACCACTCGATCTCCCTCACTCTCTCAGATCAAAATAAGCCAAAATTACCACTTGTAGCAACACACGATCACAACCACGTTTAGCACCATTGAATTCCTTGCTTGCCTTGATGACGGATTGGAAAAATGAAGGAGATGGGGATGGGAAATTAGGGGCAGCCGAATGGTTGTATAGGGTTAGGGTTTTTAAAAAAATTTTGTGTGCCGTGAAAATGAGGAGGGGAAAAACACCGGTCCCCTTTTCTTCTCTTGTGGGCTTCGGGTCGGGCCAAAAGGGCTGAATTTGGGGTGTGGGCTAAGTTCATTGGGTCCTTGGTTGGGTCGTTGTAGCATAACAAAAAGTATACGGCCCGAACACTAATTCGTGTAACGCAATTGGTGTCTCATATTTATTTTATGTTTTAGAAATATTTTGGATTTCAAATATGTTCAAAAGTTCCATGATGATGTTTTGATTAAATTATTTGGATTAACGGTAAGTTCGTTTAGTTACTTTCGGTTTTATAATTAGTCGTATCCATAACTTAGGAAAATTTCAAATTAGACGTAAAATTAGGTATTTAGAATTTAGTGTTTTACAAATGCCGCCCTAGAACCCTTTATAAATAAGGTTTTACAAGATGACCTAGCTTTCTCAAGAAGCTAACTATTTATTACAATGAGTCCCTATTGTTTCACAATCTTACATTTGGGCATATGTAGTTTTGTAAATATCAAATTATAATTCCCAACAATCTTCCCCTATTTGATATTACAAAACTATCTCCATGAAACAATCTTCAATGCTTTCTTGAGGTCTTCTTGAACATGTCACCACACGATAAGCTGCAAATCAATCATCTTCCCCTTTTTGTAATCATCGAATAGGGGTCTTCCATGCAACTTGAATCGAAACCCTTCCCCTTAAGTGGTGCATGTAGATGGTTAAACATTTAATCAACAAGCTTCCCCTGAAGCCAATATGTTTACCATCTCTTGAATCACGAACTCCGTAGGCTTTATGAAATGATTACTGATGAAGAAAACCGAGTATAACGAACTTGATGAAGAAGTTGAATTTCCCAAACTTGCGTCTTATATCTTGTACTATCCACGTGACTCCAAACTCATCCTAAAAGTAGGTCGCAATCTCTTGATAAATCCTCAACTATATGAGACACTGAGCACTACAACGTAGCTCCTTAAAGTGATAGCAAATGTGAGCATTAAGCACTCTAGATTATATATCACACACTTTGCTAGATTCATCAAGTCTTTGTCACCGCAATAACACACAAACATAAAAACGCGCACCTGTGAAACTCAACTGCAACATTTAATTAGCAATATTCAATTTTCTTCTTCAAATAATCCCCAAAAACAAGCCATAAAATAGACCATTCTGTTCGCAATCCATCTTGAGCAAAGCAATATTAATATGTACGGTAGCAGTATTAACTGAAGAAACGCAACAGTATTAACAAAGAAGGAGGGAAATATTAACTGCTAAGCTGAGCAGACTTAACATAAGGTGAGCAAAATTAACGATGTCAGAGCAGACTTAATTAAGTCTGGTGAACAGACTTAATAATTTCCAAAAGCAGCATTAATGAAGTCAGACCAGAATTAATTCACTGAGAATAGATACGTACTGATCCGCTTCAGGCTTTAACCAATATACTGTCCCACGTGATGTCATCAATAAAATAATCATTATTCTGATCGAAACCCACAACCGAATCAATAACCAATCAAAAACATTATTCCACATAATCCATTAATTGAATCCCACGTGCTATTAATAAGAAGAGTTATTGTTGACCACCAATTAAACAATCAACCAATTAATCCATAGCAGCAAAGACATCCAAACACCAATTAATAGACCACATTAACTGTACGAGGTTAATTTTATTAATCTTCCACAATTCGACCAATTCGACATTGATCTTAATTAATTCGGCGTACAGTAGATGACAAACAAATACGAGACCCATGATCAAATTTACTAATCGACCACCGACCAATCAATTTTCATCATATCACACAAATTATGGATCCAAGTAGCCTTTGTTACTTGTTAGACGACTTGAATAAATCCAAATCAATCTAAGTGAGAAACTCTAACAATGAATTGAATGTTTATGCGGAATCTAAACAATCAACAACGAAGAACACAATATCAATAACTAACTTCGTATATTAATTTTCAATAACTAACTTTCAGACACGTACATTCGTCTTTCACTATTGAGCCTTAGGGTTACTTTTATACACCAAGGAAACCCTAGATACAAAACGTGTAGAAGGATATACGTATCTTCTCTAAAGATAATTACGTATCCTTTCCTAACTTATAGCTAACAAACTTTCCTAACTTTCATAAACAGACTTAACTAATAAGTCAACCAGACTTAACTACATAATACTGCCTACCAGACTTAACAATACAAAGGCAGACTTAACTATTACAAAATACTACTAACAGACTTAACTTTGCAACCCAGCAGACTTAAGTCTGTTCTTCATATTAAGTCTTGTCATGTGATAATTCCCAACAATCCTCCCCTAACTTGATCTTCATGCTTCATGAACTTCAAGTTCCTTTTGAATGAGCTTCTGAGGATTGAATCTTGAACTCTTGGAATTATCTCTAACTCTTCAAATCTGAACTTCATATCTGATCTTTATGCAGCAACTTGGCTTGAATAATCTTTTCACCATCTGATATGCAATCCATCTGATCTTTTCAGCAACCATGGCTACTTGTACATCAATTCTTTTAAGTTTCATACTATTCTCATCACTTCCAGGTGTGTAAACTCCTGTGAGAAGTGAATCATTGAAAATTAATCGATTTGATGTCTCTTTACCAGATAGCCATTAACTACTGGAGTAGCCAATGTTTTGGTGTGTAAGACCATGGTACATTGATAACCATATGATTTTTAACAAACCATCAGCTATCAACGGATTTTTTTAGTCTTTACCAAAAGCCGTTTGCTTTTGGACTAGCTAATTCTTTGGTGGAATTGCACCTCACCTTAGTAAATTGACTACCATGTATGGTTTTCCACAGCCTTTACCACAAGCCATACTCTTGTGGGCTAGCCAACTCTTCACTATCTCAGATATGGTGAGTTGAATACCATACAATTTTTGGTAAATTGTCAACCATAAACGGATTTGAAATATCTTTACCACAGCCGTTTGCTCATGGATTAGCCAGTCCTTATGTGGGTTAGACATGGTGGACTGATAACCATTTGTTGTGTTAGTGCTATGCACCTTCACCAAGTGAGAAGTTCCTTTAGTCTCACTTAACAACTTGAAAATTCTTTCAAACACTTCAAACACCCCAATATGGCTCCTTTAAGGATTGTTCCTTAATCGAATCCAAAAGCTCCTCATATACCTCATCTTTCTCATCTGCAAGTAATTTCTTTTCCAACATATCTTTGCAGACCCTAGGTGGTAAAGGATATTCCACTTCTGCAAGCATATAAATATGAGCCATTTGCAAAGATAAGCAATGTACCATACAATTGTGAAAGTATCTCCACCTAACAATCTCTTGTTGGTACATTAACTTCCAAATCTCATATGTTCTTGAAGGTGGCTCAAACATAACTTTTAAATCTCCCCAAAAGACCCTTTCAAACTCCTCCTCATGTCTTGTGTCTCCTCGTCTGATATTCACCAATTTATACAATTCATTGAGATGTTCCCTACTTAAATCATTTAACAGCCCTGGAAAGTTTAAATACACTACATCAGTGTTGTCCTCCCTTATTATCTGATAAGTTGCCCTCAATCCAGTCTTAATGATTTGATATCTAACAATTTTGGCCGGTTTGGCTGAGCTTTCAGGAATTGATCCCATGGTGAACTCTTTAGATGAAGGCTCCTCTTCTTCTGATTCTTCTTCCCCTTGCACTTTCTTCTTGGATTTACTTTTTCTTGCAATGCTTTTTCTTCTTGTCCACTTTATGATTGGCTTTTTAACTTCTACTTCTTCTTTTGCTTCACTGGATGCCTTCTCAACCTCAGATTGCTTCTCAACTTCAGTTACTTTCTCTATCTTCTCACCTTCAGACACCTTTTGTCTTTTAAAACACCATCTCAAAGAATCTTCATAATCAATGGGTTTGTATTTGTTCTCCCTTAGACATCTTCTTGGAAACCTTGGTTTTCTTCTGAGTCTTTCTTATCATAGACATAAAATCTCCCAAAGTTTCTTCACTTCTTCTAGTATTCATGAACTCTGCTAGTTGTTTGGCTTTCTCCTCTGAAGTCAAACCTGGAATTGTTTTAAGTTCCTCAAACTTTGCCCTCAGCTCATCATCTCCTTCAATCATTGACATAACAAGATCTTCAGACTCTTCTGATAACCTTTTTGCAGATAGCTCATCTTGTCTTTTCTGTTCTTCCTCCTTTTCTATCTCAGCTTGTTCCTCTACTTGCAGCCTTGCAATCTCAGCTAGAGAAGCTTGATCTTCTCTTTCTTGTCTATTTATCCTCTTGGGCTTAGGAGTTTCCATCACAATTTGTTTTCCTTCCCTTTGTGTTTTAGGTTGTTCCTCATTACTAGACTTATTCTCATGAGCAGAACTAATAAGCTCACCAGACTTTTCTTGACCACCAGACTTAATTTCCTCACCAACATTAACACCAGAATTAATATTATCACCAGACTTAAGTACTTCCTCATCTTCATCTTCATTAATTACCAGCTTCCTTTTAAGACTTCTCTTCTTTTCTTTCTTTTCTTGTTGAATTTTCTTTAGAGAAGTAGCTAGTGTCTCAGCAGCTTCCAAACCTTCTGGACTAATCTCAGCTGACTTTTCTTTAGCTGGGGTTTGGAAAACCTGTTCATCATCCAAATTTCTCCCCTGTTTGAAAGAATTTTCATCTTTACCCTCTTGATCATCAAAAGCAACCCCCTTTTCTTTCATCACCTATTCCATTTTCTTCACCCTTCTGACCAAAGTGATAATAGACTTGCCCATGGTTTCCTTTGCTTTTTCCAACACTTTAATCCTCTGAACCAACTTAGGAACTAGTGTTAAGACTTCTTCCACAGACATAGTTTGTACATCCTCCTCTTGGACTTGAGTTTGAACTTGGGTTTGCTGAGGTGAAGGTGGTGTGGGTGTGGTTGATGGTGGTTGTTACACAGGTGAAGGTAGTTGTTGCTCAGCCTCCTCATGTGTTGGTGATGGTGATCTCAGTTGTGGTGTGGGTGATCTTGGAACTTCCTGGGTTTGCTCCACTTGTTCAGCATTTGAGGTACCTGCAATGTTAGTAGCACCAGAAAGCATAGCAGGCAAAAGTGGCCAATGTGCCCTAGAAAAACCCCTTTTCATATTAGCAAAGATTTTAGTTGTGAAAGCCACAATCACATAAGTCTGCATTTTATTTTCAGTCTCAAAATTCAAAATCATTTGCAGAAATCTTGGGTACATTAAAAATTTGTGTTTGTTGTTGACATTTGCTACCATGCCATCAAAAATAAGTTTTGAAAAATTAAATGTCTTTCCAAGTGAAAGACAGACCAATGCAGAAGCAATGTTGCTTCCAAACTGATCCCATCCACCACTCTTGGGACTTAGGCAATGGAGCAAATGATGGAGTAAAAACCTCCACTGTGGTGTAAAATGGCTTTTCCAAAAAGTAAAAATATACCATCAGTGGGGTATCCAATATTTTTCATACCCTCCAAAAGTTCATCATTAGGCAAGATATAATCCCTTGAAGCATCATCCAACTGAAGACTACCCCTTATGGATGCTTTAGTGAGAAAAAATTCATGAGTATCTATGGTTGCCCTTAATTGTGGTGTCCCATCAGCAAGAGTTTCAGAGGTAACCGACCCCCAAAACTGCTTAACTAGGGAAGTATAGATTGTAGGATTATGAGTTAAAGCATACTGAATGGAAGAGCCTCTCAAGAAATCCACAATCTGCTCGAAGCCTTCACTTTTGTTTGGTTTCTTCAAGAAACCGACCTGGTTGTGCTTGTCACAAAACTTTAGAGAAGCCATAGATGAGATAATGATTAAGTTCTGGATGGGAATCGTGTTAGGGTTTGCGAATTTTTAGTGTAAAATAGAGTAGCGTAGGCCGAAAATAATGATTTTTTTAAAATTGGAAGCAAATAATGAATAAAAGTGGGATATTTATCAAATTTTATCCTTATATACTTCTCTTTTTCGAAAAATATGCAACGGTATTAACTTATCTGAAAAATCATTATTTGACTGACCAGACCTAACGGTAATAAAATTAATTACATTTTACACTACCAGACTTAAAAAGGTCAACCAAACTTAATTACTGACTCACCAGACTTAACCAAGGAATCAGACAAACACTCATAAAAAGCAATAGCAAGGCTTCTGATCATCACCAATCCATGTGTTTTCTGCAAATGTTAGTTCCAACACCAAGAAAACCAAGAAAAACATGCAAACAAACAATTTTACAATATAAAGAAAGAAAAATTAACTACCAGAATTAAAACTACTACAAGAATTATTATTATTATTATTTTTATTTATTTATTTATTTATTTTGGTATTAAATCTACTACAAGAATTAACTTCTAAGACTACCAGAATTAACTACTAATCAGAATTAACTACTTGGTACTGGTTCTAATATACAAACTTTACATACAGCCTCCCCTTAAATGTAACCTCCCCTTAAACTGAGCTATGGGTTCATCATACCAATATTAACCACTAAGTAATTAAACCTAGGTCCATCAAAGGCTTTGGTTAATAGGTCTGCCACATTAAGATCTGTGTGTATCTTTTCAACTCTAATTAGCTTCTTTTCAAAGCAATCCCTAATGAAGTGATGCCTTATTTCTATATGCTTAGTTTTAGAGTAGTATACAGGGTTCTTAACTATACAGATAGTGCTCTCATTATCTATGTGAATTACAGTATTCATAAAGTTCAAACCATAATCCAGTATTTGATTCTTAATCCACAAGACTTGACCACAACAATTGGCAGCTGCTACATACTCAGCTTCAGTAGTTGATGTAGCTACAATGGTCTGCTTCTTGCATTGCCAAGAGATTAATCTTCTTCCAAGGAATTGACAACCTCCAGTTGTGGATTTCCTATCAAGACTAGCTCCAGCATAGTCACTATCTGAATAGGCTTCGAGGTCAAAAGATGACTCTTTGGGATACCAAAGGCCCAAATTGGGTTTGCCCTTTAAGTACCTAAAGATCCTCTTCACAGCATGAAGATGTGAAGTCTTGGGAGTAACCTTAAAACGAGAACAAGCACACACAGCATACATTATATCAGGCCTAGAGGCCGTTAGATACATTAGAGAACCAATCATTGATCTATAAAGATGCACATCCACATCATCAGCATCTTCATCCTTGGTTAAAGGCACTTTGTTCTCTATGGGAGTGACTGCATTCTTCACATTTGTAAAGTCAAACTTCTTCAAAATCTCTGCAACATACTTGTCTTGAGAAATGAAGAGGCCATCTTCTTTTTGCTTCACTTGCAGTCCTAAGAAAAATGTAAGCTCACCCATTGAGCTCATCTCAAACCTGCTCTTCATTAAGCCTTCAAACTCTTCACACCGAGACCTTTTAGTAGAGCCAAAAATGATATCATCCACATAAACTTGGACTAGAATGATATCCTTTTTGTCCTTTTTGATGAACAAGGTCTTGTCTATCACACCTCTTTTGTACCCATGCTTTTCAAGAAACTTGGAGAGTGTTGCATACCAAGCTCTGGGAGCTTGATGGAGACCATACAATGCTTTTATGACTTTGTACACCTTGTTGGGATAAGCAGGATCCACAAAACCAGGAGGTTGATGAACATATACCTCTTCCTCAATAGTGCCATACAAAAAGGCACTCTTGACATCCATCTGATTGACTATGAATCCCATATATGATGCATAGGCTAAAAATAACCTGATAGCCTCAATCCTGGCTATAGGAGCAAAAACCTCATCATAATCTATCCCCTCCTCTTGTCTATACCCTTGTGCCACTAATCTTTCCTTGTTCCTAACAACTACTCCTCTTTCATCCCTTTTGTTTCTGAAGACCCACTTTGTTCCTATCATTTTAGCCCCATTAGGTAGATCTACCAGAAACCAAACTTTTTGCAATTTGAACTGCAACAACTCCTCCTACATTGCTTCCACCCAACTCTCATCTTCAAGTGCTTAAGAGACCTTGGTGGGTTCCTTCTGAGAAAGGAAACAAGTAAACAGACAATGTTGTTGGTCCTTGTGGTTGACCCTTTGCTGCTTCTTAATAAGACTGATAACTGCATGAGATTCAGGAAGCTTTTGCACTCTACTTCTGGTTTGAACAGCTGACTTGGGATCACCAATTATCTGAATTTTGGGATGAATGTTATGAATTCTGAGTGTGGGAGCTGGACTTACATCCACTTCTGTGGGTAAGTTGTTGAAGTCAGTTATTACTCCTTCTTCATCATAAGAAGCCCCATCAAAAATACCTTCATTTGGATTATCAAAGAACTCAAGTTCTGGCATCTCAGAATCATCAAGATCAGCATTTGGAGTAGATTCAGGTTGAGCAGTATTAACAGCATCACTACCAGAATTAACTAAGTTAGTACTGGTAGCAGAATTAATGAACTCACTACCAGAATTAACCAAGTTAGTGCTGGTATCCTTCTTCCCAAGGTGTTAGTCAGCCAATGCATTCACTTCTTTTCTGAAAGATGAAATATCTTTTGACACTTTAGAAGGAGAAGCCTTCTTGTCATTTGCTTGAGGCTTGATCACAGTCTCCTTCCTTGTTGTAGAAGATTTCTTTGATCCTTCATTAGCTGCAACATGTTTGACTTCTGTGGTAGGAATCACAATAAGCTCCTCAATTGCCTTGTCTTGCTCAGCAGTGCTTGAATCAAAAGTAACTTGTATACCTGCATGGTTAGTTACTTCTATGGAACCTGCATCAGGGTTAGCTTGATTCTCTGTTAGGAATTAAGCTTAAGCAGTTAGTAGGCTGAATGTGGAAGTTAGTACTGCTGATGAGTTTTGAAGACAAGAACAGTTAGTACGGTTGTATGAAGAAGTTAGTACGGTTTATTTTTTTGTAAAAGATAATTATAGAAAAGATATTGTGTATATCTTATACGATTAGGTGATAGTTATCTTGTAAAGGAATCCTTAATCTATAAAAGGATCTCCTAGGTGAAGGTTAAGAAAGATCAAGTTTTTGTTAAGATTCAAGTTTATAAACCCTAGTACTAATTAAGAGTACTCGTATTATTCATTAATAATATTGAATCGTTAAAGTTGAGTTATTGTTTTCATTGTTCATTCACTGTTACATACAAATCATACAAAACACAAACAAATAAATCTTCTAAGTGCTAGCTAGTAAATTCCACGTGCTAGACTAGACATCATTCAAAGTATCTATCTAACACAAGGAGTGTGTGTAGATCCGGTCAAGTGGTATCAGAGACAGGTTACTGATACTTTGTTTTTGAAGATCCAGACAAATCTTTTTAAGAAAAAGATGGACATGGAGACAACTACAAGTCAAACCAACATTGCTGCTAAGCTACCAATGCTTAAACCCAATGAGTTCGATATGTGGAGACTAAGAGTTGAACAATTCTTTCAAGTGCAGGATTATGCACTTTGGGAGATCATAGAAGATGGGATCTCGTTCAAACCTCCATCCACTTCCACTACAGTTGACGGTAAGACTGAGACAACTGTGCAGACCAAGCCAGTGACTACTGAAGAGAAGGCTCAGCATAAGAATGATGTTAAAGCAAGGAGCATGCTGCTGATGTCAATCCCCAATGATCAATTACTGAACTTCAGTAAATACAAGTGTGCTAAAACTCTCTTTGAAGCCATTGTTGCAAGATATGGTGGGAATGATGCCACCAAGAAAACTCAGAAGACTCTTCTTAAGCAACAATTTGATAACTTTTCTGCTACAAGCAATGAGTCACTAGATCATATGTTTAATAGACTGCAGAAACTAGTGAGTCAGCTTGCTGTTCTAGGAATTGAGATGCCACAAGAAGATCTCAACTCAAAATTTCTAAGGAGTCTACCATCAGAGTGGGCTATGCATGTAGTAGTCTGGAAGAACAAGCCAGATATTGATTCTATGGATCTGATGGACCTTTATAGAAACTTCAAAATAGTAGAACAAGATGTGAAGAAGTCTGCTGGATCAAGCTCAAGCTCAAGTTCTGGAAATTCGGCCTTTGTGTCAACTCCCAGTACATCAAGTCAAGCAGATGAAGTGCAAGTTGCTAGAGCAGTTGGTACTGCTAACTCTAACAGTGGTATTGTTAGCAGTACTAATGGACTTTTGACTAAAGACACTTATTGTGCTTTCCTTACTACACAGCACAATGGTACTATGTTGACTCATGGAGATCTTCAAGAGATAGATGAAGATGACATTGAAGAGATGGACATCAAGTGGCAGCTCTCTCTTCTCAGCTTGAGAGCTAAAAGATTTTTGAAGAAGACTGGAGAGAAGATAATCATAAACAACAATGATGTGGCTGGGTATGATAAGTCAAAGATTGAGTGTTTCAATTGCCACAAGAAAGGTCATTATTCAAGGGAGTGCAGATTGCTAAGACAACAGGATGGCAAGAGTAGAGGATTTGGAAGCAAATCAAGGGTTGTGGAAGTTACAGACTCAAGCTCAAAGGCTATGGTTACCATTGATGGATTAGGGTTTGATTGGAGCTACATTGCAGAGGAGGAAGCAGAAACATCAACAGAGATGGCACTTATGGCTTTCTCAGACTCTGAGGTACAAGTTTCTAAATGTTCTAAATCATGTGATGCATTAAAAGAATTAGAAACACTTAGAAAATAGTATGATAATCAGAGAATAGAGTTAAACCAGACTGCTTTTAATTTAGCAAATCATAAGAGAGGTTTGGCTGTATTAGAAGAACAGATAGTTCACTATAAGGAAAATGAGTCTACTTTTAGTGATACTGTAGCTATACTCAAGAGGGATATAATGTTTAGGGATGCTGAAATTAGTGTGTTGAAAAATGAATTGGAAAAGATAAAGCAGGCAAAGGAAAACATTCAGATGAGTGTAGACACATTAGAGTTTGCATCTAAGGGTGTTAGTAAGATAGTTGAGTGTCAAATCCTCAATAAAGCTAAGTCAAGCCTATGTTATAAGTCAGTTCCACCTCCCTATAGAGGAATTTCAACACCCCCAGGCATAGACCTAGAACACACAGGACTTCCTGAATTTCAACTACCTGAGCTTTAGTATGGTCCTCAACCTAAATAGAATGTAGTTGATAAACCTTTGTATGTAAGTGCAAGTGATGCCTCACTTTCTGAGGATAAGGTTTCCTCAGCTAAGGACTCAGATGCTCCAACCATTGAGGACTGGACTTATGATGATGAGGATGATCAGGCTGAAGTTAAGCCTATTAGTGTTAAGGTGGAGGAACCAAAAGTTCCAAAGATGGTTAAAACTGAGACTGTTAGGCCTAGATCAAATGCTAAAAATTTTAAACCAATAGTTAGGTATGCAGAGATGTATAGAACCACAAACAAGCCCAGAGGTAACCAAAGGAATTGGAATGACCTCAAATCTCACCAACTAGGTGATGATTTTGTCTGATATAGGAAAGCTTGTTACTCTTGTGGTAACTTTGACCATCTTGCAGCCTTTTGTGATAAATGGGTAACCAGGTATTCAACCCCTAGGGTGAACTCAGTAAGACCTCCCTCTCACCCTACAAATGCTAAGATGATACCAAGGTCAGTTCTTTTGAGGTATGGACCAAGAGAAGTTCATACTGATAGACCAGCAGTTCAAACTGTCAGACCTATTAGACCTGTTCACCCAAGGCCAACAGTTCAAGGTGCACAAATAGTTTTTAAACCAGCACAAAAGATTTGCAACAGAACCTTTTATCACAGAAAAGTAGTGAAAAACCAAGTTTGGAAACCCAAGGTAACAACTACCAAGCCAGAAGTTCCAACTTCTAGCATAGTAATTGGTACTGGTGTTAATAAAAACAATGCTAAGGGAAATATGGGTACTGGAGTGCATGCATCAGCATGTTAGGTTTGGAGACCCATCAAACCCAATGGTGCTAAAATAGTGTTGAAAAGAATGAATTATGTTGATGCAAGCAGAAAGCCTAAGTCTGTTTTGGCTTGGGTTCCACAAGGAAATTAATTTTTCTTTTTGAGTGCAATGTTAGTCATATACTTTTATATTGTAAGACAAGTTATTTGTGGCTTGTTTCTTTGTTTTTGGACTAACACTTGCAGGTTTTGGATGAAACGCACCAAGGAGTTAATATGTTTTGGACTGTATGGTGATTTGGAGCTGAGTGTGTTATCTGTGCACACAACAAATGGTAATTGGTTCACCATATCTAACCCACATAAGAACCAACTAGTCCAGAGCAAACGGAATCTGGTAAAGACTTCTCAAATCCGTTGATGGTTGACAATTTACCAAAAATTGTATGGTTATCAGCTCACCATATCTAACTGTGAAGAGTTGGCTAGTCCAAAGCAAACGGCTATTGGTAAAGACATATCAAATCCGTTGATAGCTGATAGTTTGCTAAAAACTATATTTGAGCCATGGTATTTTAAATCTTTTGAATAAGTTCATACGGCTCAATAAAATTTTTCCAGCAGTTTGTACTGTTAGTTAAAAAAATTGGTACGGCTCAACTAGCCGTTCTACAAATTTGTCAGTAATTAATTTCTAGCCGTTGGGGTAAAACCGTTATTCTGAAGCATACTTATAGGGATTTTCTTGAGATAATTATCTTTTTACCATAAATTGATTTAATATATTTTCCAAAGATAATTTATCTCGTTCGCAAAATTCTCAAAACCCTAACAGTATCTATAAAAACCCAATTGGCTGCATAAAACATCAATTCCACTCTAAACGATCATCTTATTGCTATAATCTTTCACTCTTCATCAATAAAAATGGCTAATTTGGAATTTGTTAAGCGTCACAATCAGGTTGCGTTTCTAGAGAAAACAGAGGAAGGAGATGGATCAAAATTTTATGAGATTGTGGACTTTCTAAACCACTCTCACATAAGGTATGCTCTAACCGTGTCTCCTACTCTTTATGTCTCTCACATCACACAGTTCTGGCAGAATGCTACTGTCTTGACTAGTGAAAATGGAGACTTAGAAATTCATTCTGAAGTAGATGGTGTATCTTTAGTTGTTACCGAGTCTATACTCAGATGGTATCAACACTATGCACAACACTGAAATATGGCAAGAACTTACCAAAATGGGGTATGATACATCCGAACACAAATTAACTTTTCAAAAAGGATGTTTCTCACCTCAATGGAGATTTTTGATACATACCTTTTTACATTGTTTAAGTCCTAAAAAGACTGCTTGGGAGCAGTTCAGTAGCAATATTGCTATTGCTCTCATTTGTCTGTCTACAAACAAGGTTTTTAACTTTTCAAAATTTATTTTTGAGGGTATGGCATCAAATGTAAACAGCAAAACCAAGTTTCTAATGTATCCAAGGTTTGTTCAAACTCTTTTGAATAAAAAGACATACATGCTTACAAAACCAACAGAAACTTTTGCTACTCCTAGCCTTCAATCAAAAGTTTTTCAAAACATGGCTATGGCTAGTAGTCTTTTTCAAGGAGTAGTAGTTCCATTGTTTCCAGAGATGCTTCAAACTGAAGTGGGTGAAGGTTCAGTACCACCAACTGATCCCCATCACACATCTACTTCAACTCCTGAAAGGACCCAAACATCCCCAATTCACATCAATTATTGGAGAAGGGAAACACCCAGAGTGATTCCTAGATCCTTTACCCATGATTCACCTCTCCTAGCAGGTAACTGATGAACTCAAATAAGTACATATTATTACTATCATTTATCCTAATAATTTGACTTGTTTTATTATATTATGTATGAGGATTGATACTTAATCGTTTACTTTTGTAATTCTCAGGTAAAAACAAGCATTTGGTGAAACTTGGCGATTTTGGACTAATTTTAGAGCAAAACATGCAAGAAGTTAAGAGTCTACCGAAATGTACAAGATCAAGACTATTCTGCTCCAGATGCGCCGCATCTCACTTATGACATGCGCCGCATCACTATCAATATTTCACCAGATACGATCCAAGATACAAGAGGACATGCGCCGCATCTATAAATGGAGATACGCCGCATCTTCTGGCGGTGTACGAATATTCCTGAATATTATAATCTTGGACCCCACGCGAAGTTAAGTAAATGCGCCGCATCTACTTACTAGATGCGCCGCATCCTACCCTCAGACAGAAACTATAAATACCCCAAGACCAGACGAATTTCGAGGGACACATATTATATCCGAAGACCGAAGACCAGAAACCAAGGACAAATTCAGTCGAATAGCGAGCACAAGACACACCCAAATCAAAGATACAAGAGCTGTAAGAAGGTGCTGCATGTGTTTAATTCATTAAGTAGTTTTGTTTTATTGTGTTAGTAAACTTTAATTCATCAAGATTGGTGGCTTGTGTAATGTGACAACGGAAAGATTGCACTCCCTTAAAACTGCTTTCTCATTAATTAAAGTTTATATGTTGATGTCATTGGTGACTTTTATTAGTGCATTGATAACCTCTGTGTCTAGCTGAGCTTTGATCGGGTCGCCATGCCTCTGCCCTCACCTATTTATTAGATCGCCTATGCATTCTATGGTCTGTAGAAAATTAGGAGAAAGATAAATAGGATAGTCATAAGTAATCATTAAGGGTTTACTCGCCGATAAGATTAGAACCAACGAGAAAGGACTTAATCTCGGTGCGTTGCATCGAACTATACACTTCATATAACACTGGCAATAAAACAAGTGACAAACTACTTATCATAAGGACAGCCCTCTTATTGTCTCAAGTATTTATCTGTGTACGTGTGTGCTATTCGCTGATTCGTGCCTATTGGTTTAGTTTATTATTTAATTGCAACCAAATCGTGCCAGTCTCTCAGGCTGAACCCCCTTGCGTTAGATTAGATTGTATAGCTAACTTAATATATTAAAATACTGATTAGAATAACTAGATAATACGTTCCACTCTTAGTGATCGACACTCTACTTACCATTATATTCATACTGACCGGGTACACTGCTCGTTAAGTGTGTGTGTTATTGATAAGTCGGCTAAATATAAATTTAAAACTTGAGTAGGCATTAATACTGCTAAACTGCAACGACACATCGCACGCATCAAGTTTTTGCCGCCGTTGCCGGGGTGTGAATTGTTATTATCTGTTAATTTGATTAGTATTTTAATTAGGTTTTTAATTTTTAATCTAACCGCTAATTCTGTTGTGTATTAGTTTAATTTGCATTCATTGTATTATTTTGCATATTTTCTGTTTTTGTGTGTTATTTGTTTGCTTTTCTTTTTGTTTATTTTCGTGTGTTTTATTTGTTTTAATTTTTCGTATTTTTTGTTTTCTGCTATCGTTGTACTGAGCTAAATCGAACGATACGGCGCATCTGATCTCTCAGATACGGCGTATTGCGTTTAATTTTTATTAAATACAACGCGTTTAATTAATTCGATACGACGCATCTTTCCCCAAGATACGGCGTATCTGTTTTTGATAAAAAAAAAATTTCTAAACGTTAACGCCATACGACGCATCTGCTTTAGCAGATACGGCGTATCTATTATTTTAATTAAAAACAGTTTTCGAATTATTAAACAGATACGGCGTATCGATTTTTATCGATACGGCGCATCTTCTGAATCAAAAATCTCATATTTTGAAACGTAACGAAAATACGGCGCATTAACTTTTGTTAATACGACGCATTTAATTTTAAATAAATATCGATTTTTGATAATTAAAATTGATACGGCGCATTCAAATTTCTAAGCGGCGTATCTATTTTCTGAATAAAAGTCTGATTTAATTTTAACGATTATAAGATACGGCGTATCCAACTTTTTGGATACGGCGCATCGTCTGCAGATATCAGTAACTTTAATTTTTCGTATTCCGTTTTCGTTGTTAATTTTCTGATATACCACTTTCTCGAGCATACCCTACTGATATTTTTTGTGTTGATTTCAGGAAGTGCATGACCAGGAGTTCTACGAAGAACTTGATTCAACCTTTCGAAGATCCTGAACGAGTCTTTCATTCGCTTAAAAGGCTTTTCAACACAAAAAGCTTTGACACTTCAAGTTCATTCGAGCTTGACTATTTTTCTGAAGAAAGAGAGGAAGAAGAAACAGAAACAATGGGTGAAAACACTACTATGGAGGAATACATGAACAAAACCCGTGCTGATCACACTTCAGGAGTTGCTAGACCAAAGTTTGATGATAAGTCAAAGTTTGAATTGAAAGGTCAGTTTCTCAAGGAGCTAAGAGAGAATGCTTTCAGTGGATCGGAACATGAGGATGCTAATGAACATGTTGAAAAGGTCCTCGAGATTGCGGATTTGTTTACTTCAGAAGGAGTCACTGACGATCAACTCATGCTAAGAATTTTCCAATCTCACTAAAAGGAGCTGCTAACAAGTGGCTAAGGAATGAACCTGCTAGTTCAATCACTACATGGGAAGATTTGAAGAGCAAGTTCCTGAAGAGATATTGTCCACCTGCTAGGACTGCTAAAAAGATGGAGGCTATCAACAGTTTCAAGCAAGAGCCTGATGAAACTCTTTATCAAGCTTGGGAAAGATTTAAAGATTTACTGGTAAAATGTCCTCAACACTATCTAACCCCTATGCAGGAGATAATATTGTTTTATCAAGGATTGGACGTGCCTACTAGACAAATCTTGGATGCTAAGGGAGCTGTGCCTCAAATGAGTGCAACCAATGCTAGGAAAGCAATCCAAGAAGCTGCTGATCATTCTCAAAAATGGCACGATGGGACCTCTACTAGATCTAAGAGCAGCACTAATTTTGACGGGATTGCTGCTATTCAAGCTCAATTGGATAAAATTAGTAGAGAGATGAAGAAGCGTGATGAAAGAGTGTATGCTGCCCAAGTTGGATGTGAAAAGTGCGAAGGACCTCACTACACTAAAGATTGCCCGAATAAGAATGAAAGTGAGACGTTTGAAGAAGCATATTACACCCAATTTGGACAACCATTCCGACCTTCGGGAAGATTTAGGGAAGCTACCCCGGGATTCTATCAAAAGAACAACTTCAATCCCGCTTATCAAGAAAGGAGGCAGACTTTAGATGACACTCTAAAGCAAATTATGGCCGATGCTGCTAAAAGACATGAAGAGAATACTGCTATGATCAAAGAAATCCGAGCTTCAACGGACACTACTACAAGAAATCAAGGAGCTTCGATCAAAGCATTGGAACAACAAATTGGTCAAATGAGCAAAGTTCTTCAAGAAAGGGGATATGGAAGTTTACCTAGCTCAACTGAAACCAACCCAAGAGATCATGTCAAGGCCATAAGCACCACTGAAGAAGTCACTCCTAACATACCTAGATGATCGATGAATGGTAATGATGGTGCAAGACCCGAATTTTTCTTTAATTCTTCAATCAGTTTAAGAAGACTACTAAAAGAAAAGACAAAGATTGAAGAGGAGATCAAGGCTAAAATGAAAGATGGGAGCTCTGCAACCGATTTAAATGCCTTGCCTCATAAAGAAAAAGACCCAGGAAGTTTTACTCTACCTTGTTCAATTAATGATATATCTTTCAATAATGTGTTAGCTGACTTAGGAGCTAGTGTTAGTGTTATGCCTCTTAAGACATTCACTACCCTAGGACTAGGAAAATTAGCACCAACTAAGTTACTTATTGAATTGGCTGATAAAACGGTAAAACGACCTGAAGGGATTGCTAATAATGTGCTAGTTAAGATTGAGAAGTTTGTTTTCCCTGTAGACTTTGTTATATTAGATATGCCCGAGGATGTTAAGATTCCTTTAATCCTTGGAAGACCTTTCTTGTCTACTGCCCATGCTAAGATTGATGTGTTTAAGAGAAAAATCTCATTAAAGGTAGGGAATAATAAACTAGTCTATAAGTGCTAAGATCCTGTTAAAAGCATAATTAGAGGTGTCTACATACTAGGATTAAGAGAGCGTATTGACCTCGATCTTGAAGCTAGGCTTATGGGAGAAACATTGATTCAAAACAACTCAACTAATCCTAATCATGAGAACTTTGAGGAATTTATTGACCTAAATGTACCTACCGAACTTAGACTCGATGTTGTTAATGATTCTGATGATGAGTGGTATGATTGTGTAGTAATTAACAAACGTAGGAGAATAGTTGAGAAAACAAATTTTAATAATGATGTGTTTATTGAACTACCACCCCGCCTTGCTTATTTATGCTTATATGATAATAAGAATTTCCCGTCTATCATTTTGTCATCTCTGCCCGAAAGGGACAGAACTTTGTTTATACAGATATTAAAGAAGAACGGCGTGGAAATTAAGGACGAGCAAGGAATGTTCAATATTACTGAATAGGGAATGAGGGAGCGCGATGTTTCCGACTCCTTCAACGATCGATATTAATGAGCTGAACGTGAGTCTAACTTGAAGACTCTGGAATAAAGACAAGTGCTGACCGGGAGACAACCCGGATTTATCTTTTAATTTTTTGTTTGTGTCGAGTCAGTCAGGCCACAGAGGATACGGCGCATCTCAATCCTGAGATGCGACGCATCTCCTGCAATGGTCATATCTTATTTTACTTTTCTGCATTTTTACTTTTCGAATTTAAAACTTTTTATCAGTTTATTTTAATGCGGCGCATCCCTGGTTAAGGATGCGGCGCATCTTTTATTCTGATCCGTATTTATTCCAAGCTCGATACGGCGTATCTTCTTCCATAAGATACGGCGCATCGACTGACCTGATGATTTTCATTTTTATTTTTTATGTTTTATTTTACCTAACTACTAATGTATTATGCAAGTTTGAACCTTTCTTAACTTAGGTGTGTTTTAAAGCCTTGGTGGTATTATAGATTCCTGCATTTCCTGTGGATACATCTAATATGAAGCTTAAACGTTCTAATCCACAAGAAGTTGATTTTTGCTCTTGTACAAATGGAGGATCATACCGAGCAAATCTCAGGGGAGTTTTTCTGTTCTAATTCTTTTATTTTCAAGTTTTTAACCTTTGATACAAACAACAAGGACATTGTTTAACTTAAGTGGGGGGATTGGAGAATTAGAACACTTAACATTTACTTGTCCTAAACTTTTCAAAATATGCTTAAAATGTGCTTAATATATCAAAATTTAAAATTTTTTAGCATGTTTTTGTTTAAAGTCTAAGTTGCATAGCTGCACACATGACGTTATTTTCAAAAATTGTGATTTTTCAAAATTCACAAATCTATGAGTGTGCCGGTGACTTGTAAACTTTAGAACTTGGCTTGTATACTATTCAAGACCACCATAATAAGTATTATTTATATAATTGGAATGACTTGTCTAAATTGGTAAATTTCTAGGATTACACCCAAATAGCCTTATATGTTATGTGATATTAGCTAACTACACTGGTTAGTTAACCCCCGTATAAACCTTTTGTTACTCTCATTTTTAGAGTAAGATACCCCTAGAAAAACACTCAGAGCCATTCTTTTCGTTTCTTACACCTTTGTTAAAATGTTTCGTTACACCTTAAACCTTAGCCTACCCGGTAGATTAAAGTCCGTGGTTGGTTAATTGCTATAGGCAAAGTGTGTTTCCTTACATTACCTGTGTTCGCGTGCGTAATTCATTATCTATGGTTAGGTCGGGAAATTGCACAATGCAATTGGAGTGAAAGTAAATATTGTATATCTTTGAGTTTATTTTTCGTGTGTTTACTACTTTCACTATTACCGTTATTTCTGAAGTCATGAAAAGTATGGAAAAATTATCCAGATTTATCATTATAGTGATGTGGTGAAATTTTACACATCTATGTTTATGTTTCTTAGTCAAAAAAAAAAAAAAAAAAAAAAAAAAAAAAAAAAAAAAAAAAAAAAAATCGAAAAAATAAGAAAAGAAAAAGAAAAAAAGAAAAGTTGGATGTTTGTTTTAACCAACGATGTAAAGTTATGTAAGTGGTCGATATCACCACTATTTGTTGTATATTATATCTATGGATTGAATGGGAGTTGGCAGTTATGAGAACGCCAACTAAGGTTTATTCTTTGATTAAGATCTTGTTAAGTATAATTCGTGTCTACCTAAAGCGTGTGTTTCAAGTGTTAAAGCGTGAGTTATTCAATGATATGAGTCTTATTCATGGGATGGTTGGGATAGTGATTAACCACACTTAGGATTTTAATTTATTTGTTTTGTTTATTTTTCATTTTACACCAATTTATATCCTAAATATTATACATGCCCTGTATTATTCTTTATCCAACCAAACCTTTGATTTATTGAGATTAGGGATTTGAGCAATCTTAAGTATCGTAGTCGTGGATTCGGCTATGTATTTATGATTTTGTCGCCCTTTTTGATATATTATTATTGGTGAAGTTTGGACCTATCTTTAGCCTATTCGAGTTAAGGATTTGAGCAATTGCAAGTATCGTGTTCGTGGATTCGATCATGTATTTGTGATTTTGTTGCCTTTTCTGGAATTTGAGATCGATAGTGATTAAGAATGATTAACCCTTAAGCCTAAAAACCCTTTTTACCGCTTTAGACTTGTTATTCCTTGGCTTTAGTGGAGGAGATGTGTATACTTGCCAAGCTTATGATAGAATATTCGTCGCGACTGGACAGTTAAACGATTAGATTTGCTTTTATCGAAATATTTTATTTTACTTCTAATTCGTTAAGTGTTTGGTTGTGTGATTGTGGCAAAAACGAATACATGCTTAAATATAAAAATAAATCCTAATATCTTTTAGGATACATTTTCATAAGATTAAATCTAAGGTTTACTTGAGGACAAGTAAAGTTCAAGTGGGGGGATATTTGATAAACTCAAATAAGTACATATTATTACTATCATTTATCCTAATAATTTGACTTGTTTTATTATATTATGTATGAGGATTGATACTTAATCGTTTACTTTTGTAATTCTCAGGTAAAAACAAGCATTTGGTGAAACTTGGCGATTTTGGACTAATTTTAGAGCAAAACATGCAAGAAGTTAAGAGTCTACCGAAATGTACAAGATCAAGACTATTCTGCTCCAGATGCGCCGCATCTCACTTATGACATGCGCCGCATCACTATCAATATTTCACCAGATACGATCCAAGATACAAGAGGACATGCGCCCCATCTATAAATGGAGATACGCCGCATCTTCTGGCGGTGTACGAATATTCCTGAATATTATAATCTTGGACCCCACGCGAAGTTAAGTAAATGCGCCGCATCTACTTACTAGATGCGCCGCATCCTACCCTCAGACAGAAACTATAAATACCCCAAGACCAGACGAATTTCGAGGGACACATATTATATCCGAAGACCGAAGACCAGAAACCAAGGACGAATTCAGTCGAATAGCGAGCACAAGACACACCCAAATCAAAGATACAAGAGCTGTAAGAAGGTGCTGCATGTGTTTAATTCATTAAGTAGTTTTGTTTTATTGTGTTAGTAAACTTTAATTCATCAAGATTGGTGGCTTGTGTAATGTGACAACGGAAAGATTGCACTCCCTTAAAACTGCTTTCTCATTAATTAAAGTTTATATGTTGATGTCATTGGTGACTTTTATTAGTGCATTGATAACCTCTGTGTCTAGCTGAGCGTTGATCGGGTCGTCATGCCTCTGCCCTCGCCTATTTATTAGATCGCCTATGCATTTTATGGTCTGTAGAAAAGTAGGAGAAAGATAAATAGGATAGTCATAAGTAATCATTAAGGGTTTACTCGCCGATAAGATTAGAACCAACGAGAAAGGACTTAATCTCGGTGCGTTGCATCGAACTATACACTTCATATAACACTAGCAATAAAACAAGTGACAAACTACTTATCATAAGGACAGCCCTCTTATTGTCTCAAGTATTTATCTGTGTACGTGTGTGCTATTCGCTGATTCGTGCCTATTGGTTTAGTTTATTATTTAATTGCAACCAAATCGTGCCAGTCTCTCAGGCTGAACCCCCTTGCGTTAGATTAGATTGTATAGCTAACTTAATATATTAAAATACTGATTAGAATAACTAGATAATACGTTCCACTCTTAGTGATCGACACTCTACTTACCATTATATTCATACTGACCGGGTACACTGCTCGTTAAGTGTGTGTGTTATTGATAAGTCGGCTAAATATAAATTTAAAACTTGAGTAGGCATTAATACTGCTAAACCGCAACGACACATCGCACGCATCAGTAACACAGCTAGAAGTGATGAGGGTAGTACTTCACAGACTGAATTGATGGAACGGTGTACCAAGCTTGTTGAGAAGGTAGAAACTTTAGAGGAGGAGCTAAAGATGAACAATGAGGAACTCAAAGCTCACAAAAAGAATTTTGCCAAGGTCTACTCCAGATTGACTCTTAGGGTGAAGAAACTTGAAGAGCAGTTAAAGAAGAAAAAGGCAAAGGTAGTTTTGGATTCTTCTGATGATGATGATTCAGATGATTCTGCTTGTGATGATGGTGATTCTCCCAAACAGGGGAGGAAATCAGATAAAGGCAAGGGAGATGGATCAGGTTATCAGGGGAGGCAAAATGAAGAAGAAGAAAAATTTGATATGGGTTCTGGTAATGTTGATATGGAAATAGAAGAAACTACTGAGACACATGAAGCAGTTCAGACTGGTACTCAAGAAGCTGAAGAAGTTCCAACTGTTGAAGCAGTTCCAACTACTGAGACAGAGCATGAGACAGTTCCAACTGGTGATACTACGGCTGAAGAGGAATATGCTAGAAAAAGGGAAGATAAGGGTAAAAAGCCTATGACACTAGAAGAAGCTGCTCAAGTACTAGAAAGGCTCAAGAAAACAAAACCAAGAACTCAGGCTCAAATAGACTTTGATGCAGAGGTAGCAAGAGAGATTCTAGACAAGGATTTAGCTGATGAACAAGCTCAGATAGCTCAAGATGCAGAATTAGCAAGGAAGATAGCTGCAGATGATGTAAGGGATATATCTGAATTCATGGATAGAAGAAGATCTGAAGAAGTTAATCAAGAGGAGTTCAATGAGAAACTACAATACTTGTTGGATTCTGATTTGATTGTGAGAGCTCATGCTGTAATGATTCTTAAAGACAAGGAGTTAAGTGAAGAAGAAAAGTCAGAGAAACTCAAAGAGTTTATCTTGTCAAAGAACAAAGAAGTTGCTTGGAATGACTTAGTGCAGAGAATTAGAGAAAGGCAAGAGTCAGGATACAAGACAAAGTTGCCTACCAAGAAAGAAAAAGTCAGTTTCATGAAACATTATTTGAAGAATCAAGCAAATTACAGGATGAGTGACTTCACTGGAAGGTCAGATGCTGAGATTGAAAAGACTTTCTTTGAAACATATGCAAGACTGAATACTTCAATCAAGGTGGATATCACAAGGAAAAAGAAAAGAGAACCACAAGTTCTGGAATCTGATATTGCAAAGAAGTTGAAGTCTGGTGAAGAAGGATTGACCAATGAGCAAATCAAAAAATATGATGGTGATAGTTCCAGAGTCTACAAATATCAAACCATTAGAAGTCAAATATCCTATCATTGGCTGGGAAGTTTTCACTGATGGAAGGATGATGGGATGGAAGATCATAAGACTTGGAGGTATTACTGAGAGATACAAGCTGTTTAAAGATCTACTAAAAGGTTTAGATAGGGAAGATCTTAATCAGTTGTGGAGCTTAGTAAAAGAAAGATTCAGAGTTCAAGATCCACTTGTAGACAAAGATAAAGAGTTATGGGTGCAGCTGAAAAGGATTTATGAACCTGATAGTGGAGAATCAATGTGGAGATTTCAAGCACAAATCGAAGATGTCTCTTGGAAGTTATTTGATACGTGTGGAGTGCACAGAGTTTCTACTAAGGATGGCATAGAAATCTATATGTTAGTGGAAAAGGATTATCCACTCAGATCAAGTGTTTTAATGTCTATGTTGTATACAAAACTGAGGGTTGAAGAAGATTCTGAAATGGCAGATATGTTGGTAACAAAGATTTTCAACCTTGCAGAACAAAGAAAGATTAGTAGTAAGAGACAGTTATGAAAGGTGTTTGGAAAACCCCCCCCCCCCTCATATAGGAGATGAAGCTTAATTTGAAGAAACTTAGTGATTTGGGAAGAAATCATAAGTTTAGGGGAGGATTGTTAGGAATTAAGCTTAAGCAGTTAGTACGGCTGAATGTGGAAGTTAGTACTGCTGATGAGTTTTGAAGACAAGAACAGTTAGTACGGTTGTATGAAGAAGTTAGTACGGTTTATGTTTTTGTAAAAGATAATTATAGAAAAGATATTGTGTATATCTTATACGATTAGGTGATAGTTATCTTGTAAAGGAATCCTTAGTCTATAAAAGGATCTCCTAGGTGAAGGTTAAGAAAGATCGAGTTTTTGTTAAGATTCAAGGTTGTAAACCCTAGTACTAATTAAGAGTACTCGTATTATTCATTAATAATATTGAATCATTAAAGTTGAGTTATTGTTTTCATTGTTCATTCACTGTTACATACAAATCATACAAAATACAAACAAATAAATCTTCTAAGTGCTAGCTAGTAAATTTCGCGTGGTAGACTAGACATCTTTCAAAGTATCTATCTAACACAAGGAGTGTGTGTAGATCCGGTCATTCTCCTTAGAGACAGGAATATAGTTCATAGATTCAGTTAAATAATCAATGTCAAACATCCATCTATGACCTAGTCCCTTCACAATGGGTTTTTCCTCAAGAAAATTAACATGAAGATTTTCCTCTACTTTCTTGGTCACTAAATTGTATACCCTAAAGGCCTTACTATTCAGTGAATACCCAACTAGAAACCCTTCATCAGACTTTCCTTCAAATTTGCCAAGCACACTCAATGTATCAAGAATGGTCACATGACACCTAAAAGG
This sequence comes from Artemisia tridentata subsp. tridentata, assembly GCA_021014915.2. Taxonomy (NCBI): domain Eukaryota; kingdom Viridiplantae; phylum Streptophyta; class Magnoliopsida; order Asterales; family Asteraceae; genus Artemisia; species Artemisia tridentata. Next base: position 316,599,983 of record CP139504.1, on the reverse strand, counting down.
CCTTATATAGCTAACAACTGGTTTATGGCCAAATCTAAGCTCATAAGGTGTTTTATTTTGAGGCTTGGTCACTCTAACCCTATTGAATATGTAGCAAGCAGTGCTTACTGCTTCAGTCCAAAAGGTTGTGGGTAGGAGTGAGTCTGCTAGCATGGTCCTAGCTGCCTCAATCAGGGTCTTGTTCATTCTCTCAGCAACTCCATTCTGCTGTGGAGTTCTAGCATTGCTATATTGTTTCCTGATTCCTTTATTACCACACAACTCAATCATGCTCCTATTCTTAAATTATGTGCCATTGTCAGTCCTAATGATCTTAACCTTTTTATTAAGTTGGTTTTCTATCTGCCTAATGAAAGTTTGAATTAATAGAGTTGTTTCATCTTTCCTAGACATAAAGAACACCCAACAAAATCTAGTACAATCATCAGTGATGACAAGGCAGTAGCTAGCATGGTTGATACTTTGTATAGATGTAGGGCCAAACAGATCCATGTGTAAGGTATGCAAAGGCTCAATAACAAACCTATCTAACTTAGCCTTACAAGATGCCCTATGCTGTTTGCCCTTATTACAAGCTACACAGGTATGGTCATTCTTGAAAACTTTTGAAGGCAATCCTCTAACTAGGTTATTCTTCACAAGTTTATTTATGTTCTTAAAGTTAACATGACCTAACCTTCTATGCCACAATTTAGATTCATCCAATGTGGCTTTTGCAAGCAAACAGGCAAAACCTGTTGGGAATAAAATGATCAAAGTCAAAGAGCCTGCCAAGTCGATGAAGAGCCTGCTAGTTGATTTTGTTATGTACGAAGATGTTCTACCAGTACCTTCTGGGTAGAAGGTACTGCTAGCTAATGAAGAGCCTGCCAAGATTATGTCAAGTCGATTAGATATTTTGTAATAGATATTTAGTTGAATTATTAGTCTTTGTACATTGTTATACGTTATGTAGATGTAAAATAGTCTTCTGTGGTGACAGAAGAATATATCAGAGTGTACATGGGTAGTTGTATTTAATTGTAGGCGCCAATATAGTCAAAGTATAGTATTATATTCATCTACTTGACAACATGTAATAAGATATCCTTAACTTATAAAAGGATATCTTAGTCACTACTTCATGCATGCATCTTTCACAACTAATAACCAAAAACAAACTATCTCTCAAGTAACTTAGTTACCTCAAATCACAAATTCTTTACAATCTTAGATTCAAGATTACTTTGTAATCCCGGTGATATTTAGATCATCCGTATTATTTCATCAATAATATTGAATCGTTTTGTGTTAACCAAAGTTGTGTTATTTGTTCATTGCATTCACACGTTTACTTAAACTCACCACCTTGTGTTCTTTTAAAGTGTGTTGTAGTAGATTCCGCATGCTAAACACATTCAATACATAAATATCTCTCAAACACATTACTAAGATTCATATCCCAAGTGTTTGAACTTCGAACAACAAAGCGTTCCACAAGTGGTATCAGAGCTAGGCTTGATATTTACTAATTTAAAAGAAAAATGGATGTTGAACATATTCAAACAAATGTTGCAGCTAAACTTCCATTACTCAAGCAAAACGAGTTTGAAATGTGGAGACTAAGGGTTGAACAATACTTTCAAGTGCAGGACTATGCACTTTGGGAGATCATTGAACAAGGCAATTCATTTAAACCCCAAATCACCACTACAACAGTAAATGATGCTCTTGTAACAAGAATACAAGATCAACCATCAAATGCAGATGAAAAAGTTCAGAAGAGGAATGATCTAAAGGCAAGGAGTATGTTACTGATGACTATTCCAAATGATCAACTTCTGATCTTTAACAAATACAAAGATGCCAAAACCCTTTTTGAAGCAATTGTGGCTAGGTTTGGTGGTAATGATGCTACCAAGAAAACACAGAAAACCCTTCTCAAACAACAATTTGAGAACTTCACAGCCACAACCAATGAGTCTTTGGATAGTATGTTCAATAGACTTCAGAAGCTTGCAAGTCAGTTAGCCATCCATGAAGTGATGATAACTCAAGAAGACCTAAACTCTAAATTTCTTAGAAGTTTACCTTCAGAATGGTCTATGCATGTCATTGTGTGGAAGAACAAGTCAGATATTGACCAGATGAGTCTCAATGATCTCTACAACAATTTCAAAATAGTAGAGCATGAAGTAAAGAAGACTACTGGGTCAAATTCTGGAAATATGGCTTTTGTTTCATCCCCAAACATCTCAAAGGTTGATAATGAAGAACAAGGTAGCAGAGAAGAAGGTACTGCTAATACAACCTTTGGTACTGCTAGTACTTCTGGCAATACCAAATCTATATTAGATGAAACAATTGGGTGTGCTTTTCTTACATCTCAGCACAATGGGTCCGTATTATCATTTGAAGACCTTCAAGAGATTCATCCTGATGATCTTGAAGAAATGGACATAAAGTGGCAACTTTCACTTTTAAGCATTAGAGCCAAGAAGTTGATGATGAGGACTGGCAAGAAGATTCTGATAGATGGAAATGAGCCTGCTGGCTATGATAAGTCAAAGGTGGAGTGTTACAACTGCCACATGAAAGGTCACTACTCTAGAGAGTGTAGAAGACCTAAGAAGCAGGATGACAAGGGTAGAGGGTTTGACAACATGAATAAAGGAAGCTTTGAGAAGAAAGGAAGCTTTGAAAGCAAGAGTAAGGTTGTTGAAGTTGCAGAGCCAAAAGCAATGGTTGCTATTGATGGCATGGGTTTTGATTGGAGTTTTATGGGTGAAGATGAGTCAACTTCTGATGAACTGGCTTTGATGGCATTCTCCACCCCTGAGGTACAAACTATCAAATGTTCTAATAATTGTGAATCTCTTAAAGAATTAGAAATCATAAGTAAAGCTTATGATACAGAAGTATTAGAACACAGAAAAACCCAACAAACCTTATTTAACCATCAGTGTGGTCTGGCCAAACTGGAAAAACAACTCATTCACTATAGAGAAAATGAACTCACCTTTACTGATACAAAAAATGCTCTTAATAGACAAATATTTTTGAAAGATTCAGAAATAGAAATGGTAAGGACTGAGTGCACTAAAGTGACATTAGCTAGAGACAATATTCAACTGACTGTTACTAAATTGGAAAATGCTTCTGAGTGTACTAGGAGTATTGTAGAGAATCAGATGAATAAGAGGATAAAATCAGGGATAGGATACAACAAATGTCCACCTCCTTATAGAGGAATTCCTTGTCCACAAGGTAGTGATCTTGCTGCATCAGGTTTACATGAATTTGTTGCCAAACCATTAGATAAACCTGTAGTGATAAGTGAACCTTCTGAGAGTGCTAAGAATGTCTCACTCTCTAAGGTGCTCACTGAAAAGAGACCAGATGTCCTAATTATTGAGGATTGGGTATCTGATGATGATGAAGATGAAACAATTCCTAAGAAAGGAATCAAAGTAGGACCAACCAGTCCTAAGAAAGTAGAAGTAAAAGCTAAGGCCAAAACTGTTTTAAAGACAGTTGAAAGTTGTAAAAATTGTAATAACAAACCTAGGGGAAGCCAAAGAAATTGGAACAACCTTAAATCACAACAATTAGGTGATGACTTTGTTATGTTTAATAAAGCTTGTTATTATTGTGGTAGCTTTAATCATCTTCATGCTTATTGTAATAAATGGGTTTCTGGGAGTAAATCAAAAGCTAAAACAAATGTTACTCACCCCAGAAAAAGTTTTGTTAAGTCTAACACCACAAATGTTAAACATACTGTTAGACAAGATAAGCCTGTTATTGCAAAACCAACTGATAAGGGTACAAGAAACACTTATAAATCTGTACCAAAAGTTGAGAAGAATCCTATTCAAAAGATAAATGTGGTCAAAACAAAAGTTTGGAGTCCAAAAACCAAAGGTCCTGCTAGATCACATGGTACTGCCAAAATTGGCATTGCCAAAATTGGTACTGATAGACCAAAGACCACACAATGGATTAGAAGGGAAAGTGCTGTTAAGTCCTCAGCATGTTGGATTTGGAAACCAATCCAATCTAAAGGTGCATCAACAATCCTGAAAAGGTTTGACTTCATTGATGCAAGAGGCAAACCCAAGTCTGTCATGGCTTGGGTACCCCAAGGAAACTAATATGTTTATTCATGTGCAGGAACATTCAACTGATATTGAAGATCAAGGATATGTTGATAGTGGGTGTTCAAGGCACATGACAGGCAACATGTCATTCCTCTCAGACTTCAAAACTTTTGATGGAGGATATGTTACCTTTGGGGGAGGAATAAAAGGAAAGATCACTGGTAAAGGTACTATCAAAACCAGTAAACTAGATTTTGAAAATGTGTATTTTGTGAAAGAACTTCAGTTTAATCTTCTTAGTGTCTCACAAATGTGTGACAAAAAGAACAATGTTCTCTTTACTGACAATGAATGTATGGTTCTTTCTTCTGATTTTAAGATGCCTGATGAGAGTCAGATACTTCTTAAAATTCCAAAAAGGAACAATATGTATAGTGTCAATTTAAAGAACATTGATCCCAAGGAAGGTTTAACTTGTTTGGTAGCAAAGGCCTCATTGGATGAATCTATGATTTGGCATAGAAGGCTTGGTCATGTAAACTTTAAAATAATCAACACTATTGCAAAATATGATTTAGTAAGAGGTTTACCCAAAAAGATTTTCCAAAACGACCAAACTTGTGTTGACTGTCTAAAAGGCAAACAACATAGAGCTTCTTGTAAGCCCAAGACCCAAAACTCTATTTCTCAGGCTTTACATATGCTTCATATGGATCTCTTTGGTCCTACTAATGTGTGCAGCTTGAATGGAAAGAAATATTGTCTGGTTGTTACTGATGACTATAGCAGATTTTCATGGGTTTTCTTCTTAAGATCTAAACATGAAACTAGTGAGATACTTAAAACCTATATCACTGAGGTAGAAAACCAAACTGATAAGAAAGTCAAAATCATCAGGTGTGACAATGGGACAGAGTTCAAGAATAGAGTTATGGATGACTTTTGCAAGGAAAAAGGCATAAAAAGAGAGTTTAGTGTACCTAGAACACCTCAGCAAAATGGAGTAGCAGAAAGAAAGAATAGAACACTTATAGAGGCTGCTAGAACTATGTTAGTAGACTCTAAGTTGCCTATTTCATTTTGGGCTGAAGCAGTTGGTACTGCTTGTTATGTACAAAACAGGGTTCTTGTGACAAAACCACATAGAAAAACACCTTATGAACTTTTCTTTGGTAGAAAACCATCTTTAAGTTTTATGAGACCTTTTGGTTGTCATGTTACTATTCTCAATACCAAAGATCATTTAGGCAAATTTGATGGAAAAGCAGATGTTGGCTTTTTGATAGGGTATTCCTTGCAGAGTAAGGCCTATAGAGTGTTTAACACTTGCACTAGGCTAGTAGAAGAGAATCTTCACATAGAGTTTCAAGAGAAACTAGCAAATGTGAAAGGAGTTGGACCAGATTGGATGTTTGATGTTGATAGGCTTTCAGAATCTATGAATTATGTGCCTGTTTCAGGTACAAATACTAATGATAATACAGGTTCTGAAGACAATGTTGAAGCTCCTAAGGATCAAGATTACATCTGGATGCCAATTTGGAAAAGTATGGATCTATCTTCAAGTCAAGAAGGACCTTCAAACACAAGAAATGAAGGCAATGAAGAAGATCAAGGAACTCAGAATCAAGAGAATCAAGAAAGTAGTGCTAATGACAATGGTACTGCCAGTTCTTCAGATGGTCCTGCTAGTACAACTATTGGTACTGCTGAGCCATTGAATGTTCAAATAGATGATTCTTTTCAAGAAGAGGTTGGGATTAGCAATCTTCCAACTACATATGAAGTTCCTAAAACACCAAACACTAGAATTCTCAAAGATCACTCAACTGATGATGTGATTGGAAGCATAACTTCTGGTGTTAGAACAAGATCTCAAGTTGGTTTATCTCAAGTCTTATCCTCAGATGAAGAAGGGTTAATCTCCTCTATTTATGAAGAAAAGAATAATGATAATTCCAATATATGCCTATTTTCATGTTTTCTATCTCAGGCTGAACCCAAGAACATAAACAAAGCTTTAGATGATGCAAGTTGGGTGGAAGCTATGCAAGAAGAGCTTCTCCAATTCAAGATTCAGAAGGTTTGGATATTGGTTGATTTGCCCAGAGGTCATAGGGCAATTGGAACCAAATGGGTGTTCAGAAACAAGAAGGATGAAAGGGGTATAGTGATCAGGAACAAGGCTAGATTGGTAGCACAAGGATATACTCAAGAGGAAGGGGTAGATTATGAAGAAGTGTTTGCTCCAGTTGCAAGACTTGAAGCAATTAGGCTTTTCTTAGCCTATGCTTCATTCATATGCTTCACTGTCTATCAAATGGATGTTAAGAGTGCATTTTTGTATGGTGAAATTGAAGAACCAGTTTATGTATCTCAACCTCCAGGCTTCATTGATGCTGAGTATCCAGATAAAGTTTACAAAGTTACCAAGGCTTTGTATGGCCTACACCAAGCTCCACGGGCATGGTATGAAATATTGGCTTGTTTTCTACTAGAAAGTGGATTCCAAAGAGGCAGGATTGATCCAACTTTGTTCATCAAAAGGACAAAGAAAGACATCTTGTTAGTGCAGATTTATGTTGATGACATAATCTTTGGATCAACAAACCAAGGCTTGTGTATAGAATTTGAAAAACTTATGCACAGTAAGTTTGAAATGAGTTCCATGGGGGAACTTACTTTCTTTTTAGGTCTCCAAGTGAAACAATCCAAAGAAGGCATATTTATCAGCCAAGATAAGTATGTAGCAGAGATCTTAAGGAAATTCAATTTTGCTGATTCTAAGGTTGCAAGTACACCAATGGATCCAGACAAAGGGCTACTCAAGGATGCTGAAGGAGAAGATATGGATTTGCACAATTATAGGTCTATGATTGGATCCTTGATGTATCTTACATCATCAAGACCAGATATCATGTTCTCAGTATGTGTATGTGCAAGGTTTCAAATACATCCCAAAATCTCTCATCTCACAGCAGTCAAAAGAATCTTTAGATATCTTAAGGGTCAATCTAGGTTGGGTCTTTGGTATCCAAGGGAATCATCTTTTGAATTGATGGCTTATTCGGATAGTGACTATGCTGGTGCAACACTAGACAGAAAATCCACAACTGGTGGATGTCAATTTCTTGGTTGCAGACTAATCTCTTGGCAATGCAAGAAACAAACAATGGTGGCCAATTCTACAACTGAAGCAAAATATGTTGCTGGTGCAAGTTGTTGTGGGCAAGTTCTTTGGATCCAAAATCAATTGCTTGACTATGGGTACAATTTTCTTAACACCATTATTTATATTGACAATAGCAGTACTATTTGTATCATTAAAAACCCAGTTCAACACTCAAAAACAAAACATATTGAAATCAGACACCATTTCATAAGGGATTGCAATGAGAAGAGGTTAATTCAAGTAGTTAAAATTGATTCTGAAAAGAATTATGCAGACCTTCTCACCAAAGCTTTTGATTTAGGTAGATTCAAATATCTTGTAGGAGGTATTGGAATGATAAATCTTTGAAAAACATGTGTTTTTGTTCATAAAATTAACTGGTATTGGATTTTAAACATGGTACTGCTAGTTAGTCAAAAGGTCCTGTTAGTTCATAATTGGTCCTGCTGATACAAAATTGCTATGTTTTGTTCATATAAATGCTTGAATGTTTACAATTATATAGATCAAGTGTTCTACACTTTGTTCTTTTGGTTTGCAACTAACATATTTCAGGTTGATAACAAAACAAGAGTTCTTTCAAACAAAAGGGGCAACAAAAGTTATATTCATTTCAGGAGAAATAACAATCTCAGGGGAGGAATTAATAGCCCAGAATGGAAGAAAGACCAATTTATGAAAGAAAAGACAAGAGCATACAAGATGATGCAGAGTTGAAAAAGAGAGAGTTAGATCATATATCTAGAAGGGATGAAGCATTTCTCAAGGAGAAAGTTCTATCTAGATCAAACTAAGAAATGTTTTCAACTCAAAGGCATGCTATTAGATGATTTCACTTGTTGAGCAAATCATCCAAGATACACAGCATCATTGCCTGATTTAAATTTCCTCCATCCAAGGAAATTGCACCATCTTTTGGGCTATTATGGCTTTTGGTATTCATCTCACCAAGTTTTTACAAACTTAAGAGTTGACTAGTCCATAAGCAAACGGCTTTTGGTAAAGACAAATCAAATCCGTTGATGGTTGATAGTTTACCAAAAACTATATGGTTGTTAACTAACCATACTTAATTGTAAATAGTTAGCTAGTCCATAAGCAAACGGCTTTTGGTAAAGACAACTCAAATCCGTTGATAGCTGGTAGTTTGCTAAAAACTATAAGGGATTTTTATAAAACTTTCAAAGGTACTGGTAGTTCAAAATTGGTACTGCTAGTATAAAAAGGTACTGCTAAATAGCCGTTGAGCCTGTCAGAAAAAGTTTTAGCCATTAGGCCTGGTAGTTAAAATTAGCCGTTGGGGTAGTTATGTAAATTACTGATGATTATATTATATTATATTTTACATATAAAAGATCTTTTTAACCGCCTTTTCAATTTCTTTTTATAATCTTTATTATTGTCGGTTAAAAGTAATTCTCTCATATCTTCTTTCATCAGTCACTATCATAATTCACATACACCTTTCATCTTCTACCAGTACTACCAACAAATCCCACCATCATATTCAAAATTTTCATTATGGCTTCCACAATTGATCTCAACTTTGTCCAACGTCACAATCAGTTAGCATTTTTGGAGAAGTCAGAGGATAATGCCTCATTTCATCAAGTAGTGGACTTTTTAAACAACTCCTATATCAGGTTTGCTTTGCTAGTCAATCCCACTATTTATGAAAATCAAATTTTACAATTTTGGCAATCTGCTAAAATTAAAACTTCTGAAAATGGGGAACAAAGAATAAAAGCCAAAGTGGATGGTAAACATTTGACTCTTACTGAGTCATCCATAAGAAGACATCTTCATTTGGATGATTCTGATGGTATTAGTCAGTTACCAGATACTGAAATTTTTGAAAATTTAACAAGAATGGGGTATCATGCTGAGTCCAACAAACTCACTTTTCTGAAAAAGCATCTTACTCCACAATGGAGATTTTTGATTCACACAATCCTTCACTGTTTGAGCCAGAAGAAAACCTCTTGGGAGCAATTTAGTGGTAACATGGCTTCTGCTCTCATTTGCTTAGCTACAAATAGAAAATACAATTTTTCTAAATATATTTTTGAAGGATTGATAAACAATGTGAAAAGTAAAACAAAATTTTTGATGTATCCAAGATTCATTGGTTGCATCATTGGAAAATTACAACATGTGTTGCTTCCCACAGACTCAGTTTATGAAACACCAAAACTTTCTCAAAAAGTATTTTCAAATATGAGAATTGGTTTTAGAGGGGAGGAAGTTCCACTTTTTGATGAAATGGTACCACAACATCCAGAAGAACCAACACCATCTGCTGATACACCATCATCTAGTTCTTCACATGGTTTCATTTCACAAACACATCAAAAATCACCAACACCATCTCCAGTACCATCAGCAACACCACCATCATCACCACATCATGAATCACAAACCCAATCACCTCAGACAATGCAGGAGTTGAAAGACATGGTGAAGTTCTTAGAGAATGCTCTTAAAAGTCAAAATGAAAGGTTTTCTAAGATCAACATCAAATTGGTCAAGAGGGTTAAGAGATTGGAGGGTGAAGTGAAGAAGTTAAAAGGTAAAAAGTCTGCAAAGGTTGTTTTATCTAGTTCTTCACAGTCAGATGCTGATAGGATAGATCACTCTTCCAAAAAGGGGAGGAAGGATAGGTCTGAAGATGAGGATGAAGAGGAGGAACAGGCTCAATTTGAATTCCATGATGGAACTCAAGTTTATGATGAAGAGCCTGTTGGAGCAGGGCAAGAGTCTGCTAGGCCAGAAGAAGAGTCTGCTAGAAGAGAAAGGCTATTGGCTATGGGGTATAAAGGGTCTGCTGAGAGAGTGTACAAGAGAAAGAGGGTTTTAATTGCTGATGAGCAATCTTCTGCTCCATCACAAGATCAAACTCCAAAGGATAAGGGCAAAGGTATTCTGATTGAAGATGAGCCAAAGTCCAAGAAGTTGAAAAGAACTCAGCAAATTCAGATGGCTTTAGGAGAAGAAGAGGCCAAGAGGGTTCATGAAGAAGAGCTAAAAGCACTTGAAGCTTCAAGAATGCTTGAAGTAATGAAAGAGAAGAAAGATGCTGAAGATGCTGCTCAAGCTTTTATTGATTCTCAAGCTGCACAAATATTTGATGCACAACTACAATGGATTATCTCTATTGATCCAATTGTAAGAGGTCAAGCCTCTATGTATATGGATGATGAGTCTCTCAGTGTAGAAGAAAAGACAGCCAAGCTTGAAGAATTCATCACCAAAAAGTATAGAGAAGAAGCCTTAAATGATGTATTTCAGCAGATCATGCAGTATAAGGAGAAAGGGTTTAAATTGCCACATGATCAGAAAGAGCAGATGAAGTTCTTCAAGTTATATCTGAAAAGGTCAGCAAATTGGAAGGATCATCAACTCAAAAGAAAATCATTTGAAGAGTTGCAGCATCTATATATTGAAGCATACAAGAAGAACCACTGCACTCCTCCTGAACACACACAAGAAAGGTCTTCAAAGAAGAAGGAAGATGCTCAGATGAAAGAAGTAGCAAAATTGGACACAGAGCAAGTAAGTAAAATGTTGATAACTTTACCTACTATCATACATGCTGATCCAATTAGGTCTAGACACCCTATAATTGATTGGGAAATACACCATGATAGATTTGGTAAGTCATGGAAAATATCAAGGGTTGGGGGACAGTCTGCTATCTTCAAGAATTTTGAAAATTTAGTTAGAGCATCTGATAGAGCAGATTTGGAAGAATTGTGGAATCTAGTGCAGATTAGGCTAGCCACAAATTCTAGCAATGATGTTAAGGAACAGGAATTATGGGTTGAATTCAATAGGATGTTTGATCCTGATCCCAAAGATGATTATTGGAAGTTTCCATATTATGATCCATCTACAACCTGGGAATTCCAAAGTCATTGCAGTGTTCATCATTTGTACACATCAAGTGGGATTGAACTCTTTATGTTGGCTGAGAAAGAGTATCCACTTAGTTATGAAGTGCTCTCAACTATGATCTCCAAGAGGTTAAGGTGTGACAAAGATGATGAAAACTCAGAAATTGTTCAAAGTTTGCTAAGGAGCATATTTGAACAATGTGAAAGAAAAAGGAAGGATAGGAAGTAAAGGTTTTTGGAAGAGTTCTCAAATCCTCAAGGTATGTATTTTATTCATCAGAAACTTGTGTATTTTAATGGAAATAACAAGTTTAGGGGACGATTGTTGGGAATAAAATGATCAAAGTCAAAGAGCCTGCCAAGTCGATGAAGAGCCTGCTAGTTGATTTTGTTATGTACGAAGATGTTCTACCAGTACCTTCTGGGTAGAAGGTACTGCTAGCTAATGAAGAGCCTGCCAAGATTATGTCAAGTCGATTAGATATTTTGTAATAGATATTTAGTTGAATTATTAGTCTTTGTACATTGTTATATGTTATGTAGAAGTAAAATAGTCTTCTGTGGTGACAGAAGAATATATCAGAGTGTACATGGGTAGTTGTATTTAATTGTAGGCGCCAATATAGTCAAAGTATAGTATTATATTCATCTACTTGACAACATGTAATAAGATATCCTTAACTTATAAAAGGATATCTTAGTCACTACTTCATGCATGCATCTTTCACAACTAATAACCAAAAACAAACTATCTCTCAAGTAACTTAGTTACCTCAAATCACAAATTCTTTACAATCTTAGATTCAAGATTACTTTGTAATCCCGGTGATATTTAGATCATCCGTATTATTTCATCAATAATATTGAATCATTTTGTGTTAACCAAAGTTGTGTTATTTGTTCATTGCATTCACACGTTTACTTAAACTCACCACCTTGTGTTCTTTTAAAGTGTGTTGTAGTAGATTCCGCATGCTAAACACATTCAATACATAAATATCTCTCAAACACATTACTAAGATTCATATCCCAAGTGTTTGAACTTCGAACAACAAAGCGTTCCACAAAACCTTTTGCAAGTTCAGGTTGCTTCATATCAAAACTGTACATGTTGTATTGTCAAGGAACTTTAAGAAGGATCTGACTTTCATCAGGCATCTTAAAGTCCGAAGTCAATACAAAACATTCAGTTTCACTAAAAAGCACCTTATGCTGCTTATCACAAATTTGTGATATGGAGAAAAGGTTAAACTGCCCTAGTTCTTTTACAAAAGATACATTGTCAAATTCTAAACTGCCCCTTGCTACCTCCAAAGGTAACAGAACCTCCTTTGAATTCTTGAAAATCCTTCAGATGATTCTTGTTACCAGTCATGTGCCCAGAGCACCCACTATCAAATATTCCTTTGTCTTCCATGTTCTTCAGTGGATGTTCCTACACAAAAGTAGAGAAATTAGTTTCTCTCTAGGACCCAGGCCTCTGAAGGCTTGGGTCTGCCCTGTGGATCAACATATTTATAAGTCTTGTATGAACTTGATCCACTGTTGTTCTTGGATTCGTAGGTAAGTGTGTTCTTAAATGGATCCCAAGACCAACATGCTGGGGTCTTAACAGCAGATTCCCCATTTTCCCTTACAGCACTTGGTTGTGAAGTTTGTGCTGTATTTGTAGCAAAAGGACTCCTCACAAGTGAATAAGGTTTATAAAAATTGTTTCTTTGATTATATGAGTTCACCTGTGGTCTATTTACTGGTTGTCTAAGTCCAGAATGATTAAACATGAGGCCTACTAGAGTTAAAACTAGGCCTACCAGAATTAACTTTTGGCCAACCAGAATTAACATTTGACCAACAAGAATTAAAATTTGTTCTACCAGAATTAACTTGTGACCTAACAGAATTAACTTGAGGTCTACTAGTATTCATTTGTGCTGGTCTAGAAACAAACTTATTTGCATGATTAATCCTGTTTGCATTATTCCAAACTGGTTTAACATTCATATGGCCAGTATTAACACTCTTGTGCTTCCTAAGTTCAGCCTCTCTTTTCATCCTATTTTCATGAAAGTCACAGTCCCTAATCAAATGACTTAGACTACCACAGACAAAACACCTCTTAGGACCAAAAGTGTAGTTTTCCTATACTCTCTTCTCATCCTATCAGATTTTGGTGACTCTTGATTCTTGACAGACTCCCTTGGAGATTTTATGTGAGAATCACAACTAGGTTTATCTGTATCATTTTTAGGTGTAGTCACAACTGGTTCACTATGTTTGAAAGATTTTGACACAGAAACTTCTTTAGATTTACTCTCTGATTCTGATTCAGACTGCTCAGAGACATCTCTAGTGGATCCTTCACTGTCATTGGTTTGACCAGTAGAGTATTCACTTGATTTGTCATCTGAGTTGCCTGTCTCAGCATATTGAGGACCCTTTTTACCATACACAAATAAAGAGTCATCAAGGTCTTCCTTTTGTAGAGGAGTGTAATCTCCGCTTAATGGAGGTGTCACCCTTTTAAAATCATCAGTTTTAATGAACCTATTGTATACTGGTCTACCAATAGAATCCTCTTTTCTACATTTGAACACAGATCTGTCCATCTCTTCCTCATAGCTTAGAACTTCACTATCTGACTTAATCTCATAACCTAAGCCAATTTTACTTGTAAAGCTCATTTGGGAATCAACCAGTCTAAATAGATTTTTAGAAGAACTTTTCCATGAGTCAACTATCTTTTGCAATTCATCCCTTTCTTTTACTGCTTTCATGCCTATTCGTCTATATCTTTTTAGTTTTTCATCTTTCTCATATATTTCATTAGTCTGAAAGGTGAGTTTTTCATTTAAGGAAGCTTGTTTATTTTGATAGTTTACTATTTGTGCTTCTAAAGATTTTATAGCCTTAGTATAAGCAAGAATTTTTACTTCCTGGTCACCTATTTCTTTTAATTGTTCATCACACAAAGCTTTAAGATGATTGTATGAATCAATGCATATTTTGGAACACAAAGATACCTCATTGCTGGAACCAATAGCCATAAGTGCATGGTTTGGCACTTCTTCCTCTGGTGTGTGCTCATCCCAATTCACAGCTCCAGCTTCCAATGTCAACATGTTCATCTGATTCTTCCTCATCTTGTCATCATCTTGAGAGTCAGAACCCTTCTTCTTTTTCTCATCAGCAGCCATCTTTTCTCTGCATTCCCTAGCAAAATGCCCCGGTTTGCGACAATAGTAGCACTCTACATTCTTTTTATTGAACCCAAAAGCTGTCTTCCCATCAAACCTGATGTTCCTCACAGTCTGCTTGTAAAACTTTTTCATCCTAAGGGCAATCATAACAATTTGCCACTTAATATCCATTTCCTCAACATCAACATCATCTATCTGCTCAAGATCATCACTTTGAAGATCTAGTTCTTCTGAATTCTTGGCAAATAGAGAATAAACAACTTCATCAGTAAATTAAAGCCAGCTGGTACTTCTCTTTCTCTCATTCTGCTTGAAGAAATTTCATAACCACCAGAACTAAAGCCACCAGACTTAACCTTGTTAGTACTGCCCTTGTCTTGAGAAACAAAAGCAACATTGGTAGAACTTGAAGATGGTTTTCCTTGGATTTCCTGTTCAAAAACCCGAAGATTGTTGTACAAGTCATCAGTTGTCACGGTGTCAATTTCATCCTTCATCCTCATGGTCATTGTCACACTTGACCATTCTGTTGGTAGTGATCTGAGAAACTTGTCGTTTGCATCTTCTTCAGACACAGCTGCGCCATGAACCTCCAATTGTGATAGAAGTTGTTGAAACCTATCATATCCTTTTTCCAATCCCTCTGAACTGGATACACTGAATGCCTCAAATTGTTGTTTAAGAACAGCCTTCTGCATCTTCTTGGAGTTTGCATTCCCTTAAAATCTTTTATTGATAGCCTCCCAAATTTCCTTGGCATCATCCATGCCATGAAACCTTCTCATGTGCTCTTTGGGAAGTGCCATCAACAAAAGGTTTTTAGCTTTTCTCTCCTTTTCTACTGCATGAATTTCTGGGGCAGACACAGGTGGAAGAACCCTAACCACTCCATCTTTACCAACCGAAATCCTCTTATTCGAATTCCCATTCTGTATGACCTTCCAGACCTCATTATCACTATACTCGAGATAGTGCTCCATCTCCATAGCCCATATGTCATACTCATCCTTCTTCAAGATAGGGAGTTTTATGTTTGATATGGTGGTTGTGGCAGGTATGGTTTGTGGTTGTCATTTGTTGTGGGATGTGCCAGCTTCTGATTTTTCATCTTCAAGGTTTGAGACTTCATCACCATTCTTGACAGACATTTTGTAGGGTTTGTTTGAGTGATCTGTGTTTGTGATTTTTTTGTTTCTTCGAACTCAGAGTCTCTCTACAGTCTCTGATACCAATTGTTGAAGAATCTTTAACCCCATCTAGGATGTGTTTTACAAACATTATTGATAACAACAGCGAAATCAAACACGAACAATAATGTTAAACAAGGTTGTGATTTTCTTTAACCAAGGCGCCTCTTTATTGAATAATAATAAAACTAACTGCTACAAACAAACGTATACAATCACATGTTTGCTACTCGACTCTCATTGAGAGATCTACATTTTTCTATATACTTTACTGCCACTCTAGAACCCTTTATAAATATGGTTTTACAAGATGACCTAGCTTTCTCAAGAAGCTAACTATTTATTACAATGAGTCCCTATTGTTTCACGATCTTACATTTGGGCATATGTAGTTTTGTAAATATCAAATTATAATTCCCAACAGTACTGGATTGCACGAGATGGCTATGTCACTTTTTGAATCACAATACAAAGGTATTCTGTCAAAAGTAAAGCCATAATCTGTGAGTTGCGTCCTCATCCATAGAACTTGGGCACAACACGCCGATAAAGACACTTACTCGGCTTCTGCGGTTGATAATGCAGTACAATCTTGATTCCTTGATGACCAGCCTACTAGCTTTTCACCCAAAAATTATGCTCCACCTGATGTACTTTTTGCTGTAACTTGACAACCTGCATGGTTGGCATCTGAAAATGCTATTAGTTTAAACTTGGAATCCTTTGGATACCAAAGTCCCATGTTAATGGTTCTTCGTAGGTACCGAAAGATCCGTTTGACCTCTTGGAGGTGAAGTTCGGTAGGCCTTGCCTGAAACCGTGCTAATAAGCAAACAGCAAAATGAATATCGGGTCGACTAGCAGTGAGGTACATGAGAGAACCAATCATGCTCCGATAGTTCTTCGGATCAATGGGTTATCCAAATAAATCAGCACCGATTTTTGGTGAAGTGACCATTGGTGTACCAACAGAGTCACAATTTTTCATACCATGTTTTTTCAAAATCTCAATTGTATATTTAGCTTGATTAATAAAAATACTACGAGGGGGTTGGTGTATTTGTAAACCAAGAAAGAATTTAAGTTCCCCTATCATGGACATTTCAAATTTACTTTTCATGAGATTTTTAAAATGTTTTGAATGATTCGGATTAGTGGACCCAAAGATAATGTCGTGCACATAAATCTGAACAATCAAAATGTCATCTTTGTATTTTCTTTTAAACAAGGTAGAATCAACATTTCCTTTGGTGAAATTGTTTTTGATCAGGAAAGATGATAGTTCATCATACCACGCTCTGGGAGCTTGTTTTAAACCATAAATGGCTTTTTTAAGCTTGTAGACATAGTCTGGATGTTCTTTGTCAACGAATCCTTCTGGCTGACTCACATACACTTCTTCATATAGAGTTCCATTCAAGAATGCCATCTTGATGTCCATCTAATAGACTGTGATGTTTTTGTGAGCTGCATAGGCCAAGAAAATCCTGATTGCTTCAAGTCTTGCTACTGGCGCGAATGATTCTTCGAAATCTATCCCTTCTTCCTGTCTGAATCCTTTAGCCACGAGACGAGCTTTGTTGCGAATGACAGTCATTTCTTCATCCTTTTTGTTCTTCCATAACCATTTGAGATCAATGACAAGTTTGTCAATTGGTCTTGGAACTAAGTCCCAACTATCATGTAACTGGTATTGAAGAAGTTCTTCCTGCATCGCTTCATTCCATGCATTGTCTGCCATCGCCTCCCGAATGTTCTTTGGTTCTTTTAGGCTTAATGAGCAAATTTATATGCACATGTCATGTCCTTGTTTTAGACACAAAATTGGCGGAAGATGTGTGGTTGTTATTTCGATCCACCGAAGCTTGGGTCTTGGAACCCTTGCTCAGCTTTTCAAAAAACTCCCATTTTTTCTCCATGGGACGTGAGAAAAACGTACCCACTATAAGAAAACAGGGCTTTACCCATGTACATTGATGCGTGTGTATTTTCCCTCATATTACCCATTAGTTACCCACAATTAGCAAATCCAAAGTCTAGAATAAATTACCCTCGATTTTCCCATAGTTTTACCCATAAATTTACCCATTAAATAATATATCGTGTGTAGTTTGTGGCTAAATGATTCCCGCCAAAATATTTCCCACATATTACACACAATTTTTTTATCACGGGTAAAGTCATGGCTAATTTTGTGGGTAAATTTTTTTTACCCACAGACTACACACATCTTTTGTATTCGTTGGCAATATTTGTGGGTGGTTTATGGGTAACATTTATACTTGTAGCTTTTCACAGACCCGGTTTCCCATTTAACATCTCGAGTGTAATTTACGTGGCTATATTTACATTACCCATTTATTAGACTCATCCTTTGTGCTCATGGGTAATTTGGTGCGTGTAATTTGTGGGTAAAAATATGCCCATGATTATGGCGATGGTTAACTTTTGTGCCTAAATTATTTTGCTCATTTATTAGACACTTCTTTTGTATGATATCACCACATTGTGCAGCAAATGTCCTTGATCTCAGCTTAAAATCCAAACACACCCAATGCAAAAAACCAGACAACCTGCTCCAAGTACTGGGTGACAGCACGAGACCAAAGCAATCTAAACAATGTCGGACACCCCCACTAACATTAATTAAAATACTTTTGAACCCCACTGACCCCAACACAAAACTTTGATTTTTAAACCTTTTGTATGAAGGCGTATGAAAACGAAAAAATGTACGAAAGCGTCTGAAGGGTGATGGTCCATCGACTCATACTGGAGGGTCCGTATGAAGGCGTACAAAATGTACGAAAGCGAACACAACGTAGCACAACAAAGAAAAAAGGAGAAAGACGTATGAAAACGAAAAAATCGTACAAAAATGTACGAAAACGTAATAAACATTTCATAACGTTTTAATACGGGGGAAAACGTTCGAAAAAGCTTGAAAACATATGAAAACAAGCGAAAATTGCCGAAAACGTTCAAAAATGGATGAAATCCGTCGAAAAGGTCAAAATTGATCGAACACGGTCGCAATCGGTCGTAGTCGGTCTAAAACTAGCGAAATCGATCAAAATCGATTGAAAACGGTCAAAAAGGGACGAAAAACGTTACAAACGATGAAAACGTAAAAATCATCTCGACTCATCTGTTTAACATTTAATGTATGTCAATATCATCTCGACTCATTCGTTTAACATCTCATGTATGTCAGTATCATCTCGAATCATCCGTTTAACATCTGATGTATGTCAATATCATCTAGACTCATCCGTTTAGCATCTCATGTATGTCAATATCATATTGACTCATCCATTTAACATTTAATGTATGTCAATATCATCTCAACTCATCCGTTTAACATTTAATATATGTCAATATCATCTCGACTCATCCGTTTAACATCTCATGTATGTCAATATCATCTCGACTCATCCGTTTAACATCTCATGTAGGTCAATATCAGCTCGACTCACTCTTTTAACATCTCATGTATGTCAATATCATCTCGACTCTTCCGTTTAACATTTAATGTATGTCAATATCATCTCGACTCATCCGTTTAACATCCCATGTAGGTCAATATCAGCTCGACGCACTCGTTTAACATCTCATGTATGTCAATATCATGTCGACTCTTCCGTTTAACATTTAATGTATGTCAATATCATCTCGACTCATCCGTTTAACATCTCATGTATGTCAATATCATCTCTTGAAGTTTTTTTCTTCTAATTTTGATACATCAACGTTTAGGGCCGTTTAAAAAAAAATCAAAAATCTTTCAATCTTGGCCAGAGTTTTTCAATTTTTACTTTTTAGTTAGCTAATGGGAGTGCTCGATTTTGCAATTAAGTTTTTTTTATTAGTTTAATGAAGTCTTAATTATGCAAAATAAACAATACAGTAATAAAAGATGTTGTCATGGTGCGTTTGGTTTGAGCGAAGGAATGAGTATGAGTGATGCGTGGGTTTTGCAACCTTACAACAGGTTTTACCTCTCGAGGGATCTCAAGAGGCTTACAACCCCACCAGGCAGTGTACCTGACCGATGTAGTATAGTGTAGTGGTAAGTACGGGGGATTGATCGTTCTCCACAGGGAATAGTGTTCGTTAGGTGTGAAAGGCTACTCTAATTAGGTCTAAGGGTTGAGGAAGATTCTTTTTATGTTTTTTATAATTTTATGAAAGCAAGTAAAATCTCGGGTTTTGAAGGAGTGGGCGGAATTAGTTGCTAGTCAACTAACCCAAATTACTACAAATGCAAATAAAATAAAATAACAAAAATGAAAAGTGGTGAGAAACTTATGTGTAGAGAAATGTGTTTACTTAGATTTCCTTACTCCCTAACTATCTTTTACCGGTTAATTAGTGTGTATTAGTCGCGTGGATGACGGGTGTATTCCTTAATACCATTCGTGGGGTGGCGTACTTACTTCCCCAAACTCTACAAGCTCCTACTTCACTCCTATGTCGAGCCGGCTAGGAAGCTCCTAACATGGGATCACTAGAATTCGCTTGTGCATTAAATACAACCATAAAAACCTTTAGTACGCGTTTGGTTCATGTTTCTTAAGACGTTCAAGCAAGTTACCGAATAGGAAGTTAGCCAGTTTTCTTAAGCCTAACATAGATAAACAATCATCCAATACAACTAACAACACACTAACAACCAATAATCAATAGCTAGGTTTCATTAGATCTAAGCAAACACAAGATAAAATTAGCCTAACATGTTAAACAAAAGACAAGCATAAGATAGAATCAAACAACACATAGACATATTGAATGATTAATTGATAACTTATCTTTCAATGAAACATGGAAGATCTCAGGGCAAAAAGCCCTGAAAAAGTAGCTAAAATCGTCTTAGGGTTTTATCCCAAAATTCCACACACTAAGCTCTCCCCTTAATGACAAAAAATTAGAAAACTATATATAGACTTTGACATCTGACGGCGTCACCTTATGCATTGTGACGCCGTCACCTCGCCGCTTTTAGGGTTCCCGGATGACCATCTTGACGCCGTCCCTCTTTAGCTCTTCAAAAATCCATTCTGGCTTATCAAGGCTTGACGCCGTCGGACCTATAACGTGACGCCGTCCCCTTATGATTTAAGCCGTGACGCCCTTGATTTAGTTAAAGCGTGACGCCGTCAGAATTCTCATGCAAACTCACTGGCCCGTCATGAGTAAATTTCACATCCAACTTTTCTTGCCAAGGCATGACGCCGTCTGGAGTTAATGTTGACGCCGTCAAAGGTGACTTTCAGCACAATTTTGAGACTTTGCCGTTTTCTTCACTTTTATGCTCCAAAAACGTCCAAAATGCCTCCTTTTCCAGATTTCTCCTCAAAAGTACCTAAAATGACAAAAGGAACGATTTAGGGCAATATTTGATCAAATAAATACGATTTCGGGCTTAAATGACCCCTTAAAAGCGGTACACTTTTCGCCTCATCAAATACCCTTACACTTGAGATTTGCTTGTCCTCAAGCAAATGCGCTTTTATTCTAATCAAAATACAAGTTAGGGGTCATTTAATGCAAACATAAAAGTAATTACAACAAATAATCGTTCCACTTCAATCATAATAAGCACGGAGATTATATACTAGCACCTCACAAGTAGTGTTTAGATACTCACATCTCTCAAGTGTCATCAAAATAAATCTCATAAATGAAAACGGAAAATATCTCTCACTACCTGTCATAGCAAATAGATTACCATAGGCTTGGGAAAGGATCGAAAACCTCCTCCACTAGGCGTAAGCACCTAAGATAAACTATCAAAGAGGGCTTTTAAATGGGTTATAACGTTAGGTGTAGGGAAAAGGAAAACACGGTTTTGTTGGATAAAGGATATTTTACTGGTGGCGAGTTAAAGATCTTGATCAATCACATGTACTATACAACGTTGCTAAGCCAAGACTAGACTCGATCTTAAGCTAGAAACCAAAATAACAAAACATAAACATAAAATAAACATAAAATGAAACGGGATGGTAGTCCGTATGTTTTTTTCTACTTTTTTTTTTTTTTTTTTTTTTTTTTCATTTTTTTGTATTTTTCTTGATTTTTTCGATTTTTTTTTTTTTTTTTTTTTTTTTTTTTTTTTTTTTTTTTTTTTGCATACACTTTTACCCTACCATCCAAAATGATACATCATAGGGGCATTGCATCCCCTTACACTTGAACTTTTACATAACTTTACAAATAACTATTCTAATGACTCGAATTAAGATAATTGAAAAACTTGGAGTACTTTTAAAACATTTAGCACATATGGGGGTAATAATGTTGTTCTTCCCCATTACTCCATTACACTAGTACTTTACCCACGAGTCCCAATCGTCCCAAAACAATATGTACAAGGATATGACTCGACTTAGCAACCATGTAATCGACTAGATAATTAACTTGGGTTTAAACAAATGTTGTCACAATAATGCACTAAAAATGAGTGCATACAAGGTAGGCTAAGGCGATTTGGGTGTACATTTAAGTGGGGTGTAAACAAATTCTTCCTTCAAGTAAAATGCTTAAAGGTCGAAACGAAAAGATAGGCTCTGAGGGGTGTACTAGGGGTATCGTGTACTAAAAATGAGTACAACGCAAAGGGTGTGGGAGAATTACTTGACCAATGTAGCCAATGTAATTATAACAAAAACACAGGTGTAAAACAATGGGTTAATCCTAATGCCTCTTATCACGTAGTAAATCTAACTACACGAATGTAGTCTCACTTGTGGCCTTGGAATGGTCCTAACGCAAGTTCTAGAATCTAAGTGCTACCGGTACACACATCATAGCATAAATGCTTTTCCTACCAATTCTAGGGGCGAACCTCACATATTTGGGGGTGGAAAAATTTTTTAGTGGTACGGTTTTTGTGCTAGTCATATAACTCCTATCCATGAGACGCTCATTAAGATCAAAGTTTCACTCCTATATGTTGTAAAAAATTTTAAATTTGGCACTAAAATTACCTTAACAAGTATTTCTCTCAGTTTTATTACACATCTACCATCAAACAAACAAAAATCAAGCGCAATTGTATTCTCAAAAATCGTACTTTTACCCTCCCCTTACACTTAAGATGAACATTGTCCCCAATGTTCAAATAACAAGATGTAAAAGCATAAAGTAAAAGAATGAAATCAAATACTCCCCTGATTCGCTCGTTGGATAATGAAATTACACGGTTAAATCTTCCTCCAAAGAGAATGTTGAAGCTCCATGACTAATGCATCACCATAAGCTTGATTCAAAACATTTCCTTGTCCAAAATAACCTGTTGAACCTGAGAAAACAAACACGAAAACCTGCATAACATCGGCGGGATAAAATCTATATATAAGGATATAATGCTTGTGGAATGATAACTTTGCAGATTCCTGGAGATTATAAGTTGGAGATTTTAATAAAAACTTTTTATGAAAACAAAATTTTCAAAAATTTCTGGAAATTAAATCTGACGCCGTCAGGTTATAACCCCTGACGCCGTCAGAAATGACCTGACAAAAATTCTCATTTTAAGTTTCCGGAAAATTTCTGGAAAAACCTTTACCTTACTTCCTGGAAATCCTGCAAAACATCATTATGACTCGATACAAGCATTTGACTCAAACAAATACGAATATGTATGTTAATTCAATATTATTACGATTCATGTTCATTTGTGTTCTAACAAACCGATTTAGATTTCCCTTACACTTATCTTTTGCAAAATACCTTTATATGTAGTTAAGACGAAGTTAAAAACAAGATAAAGCATTTTCACAAATTAGTTTTGAACATGAATCAATAATAATAAAACTTAAACACACATACGGAAACAAATAAAATCAAACAAACAAATAAATAAACACACAAAGCAAATAAAGCATGGGCTGCCTCCCAAGAGCGCTTGTTTTTGTTCGAGTCACGAGCCTGACTCTACCCTTATTTAACGGATAAAGGAGAGGTTTTTTCTACACTTAGGATTAAGTGCGGGTGATAGTAGCGATACACACCAGCTCGGTAGGAGTATGCCACGTGAGGAAAGAGTGGTGGATGAATTATATACTCAAAGGGGTGTGCTCCTTTCATCATAACCTTGCCTAGTTCACTTTGGTCAATGGGTGATTTTGAGTTTCCTCCTAAAAAGGGATCATCTTCTAACAACTTCGAGAGATTCCTAGTTGGGAATCCATCTTGACCTAATAAACCCGGTTTAAACCCATAGTGTTTCTTGTGATTAATCATGAATGGGTGATGTAAGTATGAAAGGTTATGGTTCACTCCTATGTCAGCTTTCTCTCTACAAGGCTTAGAGTCTACTACCTTAATCTTAACATTACCCAGACTACATGGTTTGATGGGTGGATCGGGACCTTTTTCAATTCCTAAATTCACATCTAAGGATGGAAGATTAGGTAACGGTTTTGGTTTAGGCTCCGGTTCATCAAAACTAGGAACTTCCCTAGAACTAAGAGTAAGGTTATCATTATGAGTATTCAAACCTATATGCTCTAGTGGTGCTTGGTCCAAGGGTTCTACCTCAATTGGGGTTCCTAAAGTCTCTTCTACTTCTTCTGAATAAGTCACGGGCGGTGTGTATGCCTCAAATGATGGTAGGACTTGTGGGGTATTTGGCGGGCTTGGATTTTCTACTTTATCATCCATCTTATCAAGATCACCTATATCCTCAACATGTGTTTCATTATAATCCAACCCTAACATTTTCCCAAGTATCTCAAGTGCTTCTCTAGGCATCTTAACTTCTATATCCGAATCATAAGGATCATCCTCAATATTATGACTGCTATATTCAAATTGCCCAAAAGATTCATCATGTGTTTCTTGAGATTCATCATCATCGATCATAAAACCTAGGTCTTTTTGATCAATGTGATCATGTTTGGCTAAATCCTCCATCACATCAAGGTCACCTATGTGTTTGTTTTGTACTATGGCATTACATGACAACCACTTAGGTATCTCAACACTAACATATTCATCCCCAAACAAACTTGTTTCATGATCCTCGAATTTTGTGGTCAATTGACTTGTACTAACGTTTGTTGGGTTGTCTACTATATAATAATATTGGGCACACTCTTCAATAGCTTCCCATGCTTTCTCAGCACTTAATTCCCTAATATCCCTGCCGGCAATATGGTAAATGTACCTTTGGGCTTGTCGGTCGACATGATTGTAAAAGAATTGAGTTAGGGACCAAAAATCGAAGTTATGATGAGGGACTTTTTGGAGTAAATATTTAAAACGAGTCCATGCATCATAGAGAGGTTCATCTTTATGTTGTTTAAACATCAAGATGTCATATGGAGTGGGTGAATTACGTGGTTGGTAGTATGGTGGATTCGCGTTCTCCATAATGGTGAACGGAAGAGTCAATGGAAATTACGAACAAACACACAAAGAAATAAGATAGACTAAAGAAAACCTAGAAAAATAAAATAAAAATCTCACTAGAAAGGAATCTAGTGAGTAGACCTAATAAAATAAAATTTCAACCTAAGCAATAACTATTCCCCGGCAGCGGCGCCAAAAACTTGATGCGTGGGTTTTGCAACCTTACAACAGGTTTTACCTCTCGAGGGATCTCAAGAGGCTTACAACCCCACCAGGCAGTGTACCTGACCGATGTAGTATAGTGTAGTGGTAAGTACGGGGGATTGATCGTTCTCCACAGGGAATAGTGTTCGTTAGGTGTGAAAGGCTACTCTAATTAGGTCTAAGGGTTGAGGAAGATTCTTTTTATGTTTTTTATAATTTTATGAAAGCAAGTAAAATCTCGGGTTTTGAAGGAGTGGGCGGAATTAGTTGCTAGTCAACTAACCCAAATTACTACAAATGCAAATAAAATAAAATAACAAAAATGAAAAGTGGTGAGAAACTTATGTGTAGAGAAATGTGTTTACTTAGATTTCCTTACTCCCTAACTATCTTTTACCGGTTAATTAGTGTGTATTAGTCGCGTGGATGACGGGTGTATTCCTTAATACCATTCGTGGGGTGGCGTACTTACTTCCCCAAACTCTACAAGCTCCTACTTCACTCCTATGTCGAGCCGGCTAGGAAGCTCCTAACATGGGATCACTAGAATTCGCTTGTGCATTAAATACAACCATAAAAACCTTTAGTACGCGTTTGGTTCATGTTTCTTAAGACGTTCAAGCAAGTTACCGAATAGGAAGTTAGCCAGTTTTCTTAAGCCTAACATAGATAAACAATCATCCAATACAACTAACAACACACTAACAACCAATAATCAATAGCTAGGTTTCATTAGATCTAAGCAAACACAAGATAAAATTAGCCTAACATGTTAAACAAAAGACAAGCATAAGATAGAATCAAACAACACATAGACATATTGAATGATTAATTGATAACTTATCTTTCAATGAAACATGGAAGATCTCAGGGCAAAAAGCCCTGAAAAAGTAGCTAAAATCGTCTTAGGGTTTTATCCCAAAATTCCACACACTAAGCTCTCCCCTTAATGACAAAAAATTAGAAAACTATATATAGACTTTGACATCTGACGGCGTCACCTTATGCATTGTGACACCGTCACCTCGCCGCTTTTAGGGTTCCCGGATGACCATCTTGACGCCGTCCCTCTTTAGCTCTTCAAAAATCCATTCTGGCTTATCAAGGCTTGACGCCGTCGGACCTATAACGTGACGCCGTCCCCTTATGATTTAAGCCGTGACGCCCTTGATTTAGTTAAAGCGTGACGCCGTCAGAATTCTCATGCAAACTCACTGGCCCGTCATGAGTAAATTTCACATCCAACTTTTCTTGCCAAGGCATGACGCCGTCTGGAGTTAATGTTGACGCCGTCAAAGGTGACTTTCAGCACAATTTTGAGACTTTGCCGTTTTCTTCACTTTTATGCTCCAAAAACGTCCAAAATGCCTCCTTTTCCAGATTTCTCCTCAAAAGTACCTAAAATGACAAAAGGAACGATTTAGGGCAATATTTGATCAAATAAATACGATTTCGGGCTTAAATGACCCCTTAAAAGCGGTACACTTTTCGCCTCATCAGTATGAGAATGATATATGTTGTTTGTTTCATGGTAATTGGTATTGTGTAATTCATATATTGGTTATACATCATAAGAGTCAAAGGAGCATGGTATGAATCTATCATTGTTGAGGGGCATATCATTACTATCAAACTTAAATTGTGATTCATATCATCAAACCAAAGTGTCGTTCAATTAAAAATGTTTCTCATTAACAAAATTTTAATGTCAAACACTCCTGCCCATCATTTTCCCCAAAATCAAAACACTCCCGCCCATCTTTTGCCCCAAAATCAAATCCCTAACACCTACACATCTCATGCATCTCTGTTTTTTTTTTTTTTTTCACTTTCAGGAGACATCTAGTTTCTTTTTTTCACTAGACATGGTATGTGAAATTCGGTTTAAGCCCTGATCTGCCATATTCCCAAATGAATACTGCCTATTAGTCTATCACACAACAAAGACTCTTTTTTTCCTCCAAGAACACACATATTCACATATGTTAGTGAACCGCCACAGCCCACCTGCAACTACTCATCTCTCACTCTTATCCATCGGTCTTCAAACTCGAACCTTAAAAGGTAACAATATTTCGATAATAGAGATATGTGACAATGTTGTATGTTTTTAGCTTTTGTTAATGAATTTTTTTCTTTGAAAAATAATAGAGATATGCTTCTTTTGTGTAAATCTTACAGATTTTATGATGCCCAACAACTGCTCGATAAAATGTGTGAATGAGATGGTTGTTTTGTGTACGTTTGGGTTTTCCTAAATGGTATTCTCAGCAAGAAAAGGTAGCTCTTTCACAATTTATATTTAATTTATAGTACAAAACACATTTATTTTCGCCTATGATAATTACCATTTGTGTTTACGTTAAGCATTTTTCATAGTTATTTTGCATCTTCTTTTAACAAGTACAGTAATTGATAAGTTAGCATGTTAATCTATTGACATGTTGATTGCTCATTTTTGCTAAAAGTTGTTGCAAAGTCAGAGGGAGTAGATTCGATGCGGCAAGCAGCTGGTTTACATAACGACGATGATATTGATGATAATGATAATTCAACTAAACGGCCTTCTACTTTTGTAAACGTTATTGCTCTTGGAAACACAGTAAGTTTTTTTCTATCTGTTTTACAGTAGATACATATGTTTATGTTGTTACAGTAGTATAAGGTTTTGATCTAGATACTTATGCGAATTTGACTTAGTTTTAGGTGTTTCGATTGAGTAGATCTTTTTATGTTTATGATAGTAACATTAGGGATTATAGAAGAACCTATGTACACTTGTCGATCTAGAAAACCTGTGTAGGCCGAGAGTTGAATAGTTCGATAAGAGGTTTTGTAAATAAAGGTTTAGGTAGATCTAACGGTGTAATTTATGTAATTTAGGCTCTGCTTAACCAAGACGTGGATGGTTCAAATTACGTCAGGAACAATGATGTTTTGTAGGCGGGTGTGTGAGTTTTTTTTATCAAAGAAAATAATAAGTTAAAGGTGTAGTTCTGTTATAATAACCCGAGTTTTGCTTGTATTGGTGAAATGCGATTGATGGATAAGGGAGGTAGTTTTTGTAGGTTTTATGTGACAACAAATTCCGGATGGCTAGTTATTAGTGCTATGTTTTGGTGGCTCTTTTTAGCAAGCCCTTGTTGGTTATACTTTGTCGTAAGAAATTTTGAGTTTTCGTTATATTATGCTCGATCCTTTTGATACATTTACTAATGGATGGTAAATGTGCGTATCACCCCTCATTCATGCTTTTGTTCCTGACAAGGTTGCATCCCATGTATTTTTATGTCTTCTTATAGCTGGCGTTGAAGAGTTGTTGAATATCTGTTAATCTGTTTGTAAGTTCATAATCACGTCAATTGCACAAAATGATACTTAGTTTAATGCTCGTATAAATTATAATATCTGAAGACCCACTTCTAGGGTTTTATGTATTCTAACCTCAATTGCAAACATAAATGGGTGTGAATAAAAAACAGATCTTCTATTGACAGTGTATTTAAAACTTAATATACTAATGGACTGAAAACCCTTGAAAATCCACTTTTTGTTTTTGCAAGCAACATCTTATTGTACTTTGATATTATTTCATGGCTCAAACAAGTTTTACTATTCTGTTTATATGCTTCCGTTTCTCTTCATTATAATTTCGGATT
Organism: Artemisia tridentata subsp. tridentata; assembly: GCA_021014915.2. NCBI lineage: Eukaryota > Viridiplantae > Streptophyta > Magnoliopsida > Asterales > Asteraceae > Artemisia > Artemisia tridentata. Next base: position 316,571,235 of record CP139504.1, on the reverse strand, counting down.
TCTTTTATTATTGAATTCTCTTTGCTGGGCATGGTAGTTAGTTTCTAATCATGGGCTGTCAATTGTTCAGAGTGCAGGTAAATCAGCAGTTTTAAACAGTCTGATTGGACATCCTGCTTTGGTAAGACCCTCTTTTTTTGTTTTCTTTTTATAGTCTGGGACATTTGTGAACTGTAATACTTCTATACCTGTACAATCTTGTTATGGTTATATAACGCAAGTTACAATAAACTAAGAAGAAATACTCACCTCCCTTATCAGTTAGAAAGTCGAGACTATACTCTTGCATTCCTTATGTTTATTGATGTGGAGGTGTGAGCTAAAATCCGCTAACGATTGCATTCCTTGTGACCTTAACTTAAACAGCCAACTGGTGAAGGTGGTGCAACTCGTGCGCCTATATGGATCGACTTAAAGAGAGATGATAACTTAAGCAGCAAATCGATCGTGTTGCAGATTGACAGTACAAGTGATAACTTAAGCAGAGAGATGATCAACCGGTCTCTGCAAGTGATTTATCATGTCATACTTAAGCCATTTGAAAGATACACACACATACACACATATATAGAAGAGGGGTTATATACCAACCGCAAGTTCTGTTCTGTTGACATTGAATTTGAATGTTGTCGTTCGTCCATCTGCAGGTGCACTTCGTCACTCATTACAGGACAGGCTTAGTAAAATTTCAAGCAAGAGTCGGGATGAGATATATTTGAAGCTTAAAACAAGTACAGGTGAGTCTGGGTATATCCATTTTTCTAGAAATCGAGCATTTTTGGACTTATTTGTTTCTTAGTATGTGCCCTTCCTTTTGTTCATATCTTTTTGATAAGGTTTTTTATAAAAATTATAAAGATAGAAATATTAACCTTGTAAGGTGCTAGAATATCTAAGATTTTGTTTTGTTTACACCCGGTTGTGGTTTATGATGCTGTAGTCTATGACTCTATGTTGCATTCCTCTGTATGGTGTTTAGTGTCTTGACTTGCCTGGAGTTGACAAGGGCAATCTCAATGATTCCTTGGTGAGTTTATGTGAAATTGGCTGTTCTGGTCTCCATCTTTGTTCAGTACCTTGTGTCATTTAGGTTTCATTTGTTAATCCTTTTGTTGAGAGACCTGGAAATCTGAAATTTTTGCAGCCTCAGTATGCTCAACACAATGATACAATCTTGCTGCTTGTTATACCTGCTGCTCAAGCACCAGAAGTTGCCTCTGCAAAAGCCCTCAGAATTGCAAAGGAAATCTGAATTTTTTGTAGACTCAGTATGCTCAGGCACCAAAAATTACCTCCACTAGAACTTCTGCAACTTACATGCCACATGAGAGTGACACTGAAGACAACAATGAAGCAGATACTGTGGGGGGAACTCAAAACCCAAACACTAGCAACTCCGTGGAGCATGAAGTCTAGTAAGATGATCATCACAGCCTTAGGACATCGAGAAACTTGAGTTAATTTATTTTCTGTTTTTCTGGTATTTTAGGTTCAGGATTATTTTGGTTTGCATATCTTAGGTTGCTGTTCGTTCAGTTCCTTTCGAATAATTTAGGTTGTTGGTTCCTTTCAGATATTTTATGTTTATGTTAAGTTTAATAAAGTTGGTTTATGTTTGTGATATTGTTTGCCTAATTTATATTTTACAGCTCTTTCAAAATTTGTGCAGATATTTCCTATTAATTTCAATCAAATCATTTATCAAAAAATTCTCACAAGTTTTACCAGTACTTTTCGTGGTTAATATTACCCATCATTTATTGTGGGTAAACTTCTAATATTACCCTTTGCTTTCCTACCAATTGTTGTGGGTAAACATCTAATATTACCCTTGGCTTTTCACACTTAAATATCCGTGGTTAAATGTACCCATAAATTATCATGGGTAAAACGGAACTTTTTACCATTGGATATTTACATACGACTATATCGTGGGTTATGTGTACCCTTGAATTACCCTCAAAACTTTCGTGAGTATTTTGTGGTAATGTAAAAAATCCCATGAAACATTTTACCACCGATTTAATGAACGCACCCACGGATTATGTGCTGGCTAAATATACCCATAGATTACCCACATGACAATTGTGGGTATTTTCGTGGTAGCTTAGAAAATCCCGTGCAACATTTACCCATGGATTGAATGAAAATGCCCACAAACAATGTCGTGGTTAACATTACCCACATGTCAAAAAAGGCGTGGCTAGTCAATTACCCTCGAAGGTTTTCCCCATTAAAACAGATTCATGGATAATCCTTGGGTATTCATCAGTTACCCATGAATTTGGCCCTTTTACCCACAAAATCTGTCCGTGGCTATTCACCTGAATTCTTGTAGTGACCCCCACTAGTTGCTATAACAAATTGTTGGTTGTGATAATCCAACCCATCATAGAAGATTTTGACAAGCTCCCATTTTGGAACATCGTGGTGAGGGCAAGTTCTTAACAACTCTTTTAACCTATTAAAAGCTTCATGAAACTGCTCGCCTGGGATTTGACGAAAGGATTTAATCTTATTCCTAACGGCAGCAGTTTTATTTATAGATTAAAATTCATCAAGAAACGCGGATTGCATTTCAGACCATGATCTAATACTACCTGGTTCGAGAGATGTGAACCAGGCCTTAGCTTGATCTTTAAGAGAAATAGGAAAAAGGCGAAGTCTTACCCCATCCTTAGTGGTGTTATTAACCTGATATGTATCTGCAATGGAGAAGAACTCCTGCAGATGTACGTATGGCTCCTCATGACCTCTAAACACGGGTAAGATCGCTATGAGGTTCGGCTCGATCTTGAAGTTGCTCACAGCCCCATTAGCCGCAGCCGGATAGACAATCGGCGGGGGATCCTCGAAGTTCCCTGGTCGGTAGTAGGAATCCACACCCCGTGGTGGGGATTCTGAACCGGCGGCATCGTCGTCACCTGGCATTTCCGTGAAAAGCTCTTCTAAACCTGCAAAATCAAGGTTAGTAGAAAACTGTCTAACTGCTTTCCTCCTCAACCTTGCACTTCTCTCTACCTCAGGATCGTAAGCTAACGGTGATGTACGTCCTGATCTACGTATGCGCATACACTAACCTACACACTCACAACTAACAAAACAAACAAGCAAACAAACCAAGAGAAAAAAAAGAAAAAGAAAATATTTTTGTATTTTTTTATTTTAAAACAATTAACAAAAACTTAAACCAAAAGCGCACTCACTCCTCGGCAGCGGCGCCAAAATTTGACCGATGTCGTTGTACCGATCAAAATAAACCTAATTACCTTATACTAGATAGGGTAAGCGGGTATCGTATCCACGAGTAGGGGTGTTATCGGGTCGGGTTATCGGGTTATCGGGTTTGTCGGGTCGGGTTGAGTCGGGTTTGGATTTTTTAAAAACTCACCCGACACCCGACCCGATAAGGATTCGGGTTATCGGGTTCGGGTGGTAGTCGGGTCGGGTTATGTCGGTCGGGTGATTCGGGTTATCGGGTGACCCGATTAAGTAAGAGTAGTAATTTACTGTGATAGCAGTGACATGCATGAAATTTTCCTGTTTTACACGACTTCAGAAAACTGAGTCATTATCTAAGAATTTTGGTTGGCCACTAATGCGCATCTATTTGAATACAAAAAATAAAGTTTAGAACTATAGTAATTGAAGCTTTAAGTTAACTTGAAAAAGCATGTGCAGATGAATAGAGCTTATCATGTTATTCGAACCCATGTTCAGCTTGTTTAAGTAGACCTGAATAGAGCATGGTTTCGAACAAACTTTTAAAGCTATAAAAAATCACGCTCTTGAAACAAAGTTTGGGGTGCCAAGCTCAAGCTTGCATCATGAAGGCTCACGGAGATGCACTATATAGTAGATGGAACTAAAAAATGAAACAAAGTTTTAGCAACTATTTCCAAAACTCCATGTCCAACTTAATAAGCATTACAAGAGAACAAATATTTTAACAAAGCCTAGTGCCAGTAGGTGATTTTAGAAAATAACTTTATACAGTAATGCAGCAAATTCAATATCATTACAGCTCTAATCCTAATAATCATCTCATTAGCGACTCCATCAACACAACCGAGAACAAAACTTAACCAACGAGAAGCCACACATACATGCATACCAGTTCAAGTAAAAATTAAAAAAGCAATAATTGAATCTTGTCGGGTCTTATCGGGTTGACCCGATAACCCGATAGTATTTTTTATTTAACCCGAACCCGACCCGATTACACTATCGGGTTATCGGGTCGGGTCAAAACAACCCGACTAGATTTTTTGACTCGATTAGACCCGACCTGATTAGCCTTATCGGGTTCGGGTTCGGGTTCGGGTCGGGTCAACCCGACCCTACAGACACCCCTATCCACGAGGAGTATGTGGTTTTAACTTATGTTTTGGGGTGATCACTGATCAATAAAAGTTTTGATTTGTTTAAGACTTAATAATAAAACTACTAATTAACTAGCAAGCAAATAAACAATAAAAGCTAAATAAACGAAGGAAAATTAAATAAGCAAATAAAAACAAAGAGTTGTAAACAATTGAGTGAAAAGCAATCCCTCCCAGTTCCAAATATATTGATATGACTAAGTTACGGATAGTTACTAATGTTTGCCTCAAACCACATAGACATGGTTTGTATTAATTGAAAAAGATAATTTTGGGCGCAAATTATGTTCACCACATGAATCGTCTTAATCCCTAAACTAGTTAGACTCGGCACGACTCATTGACTAGCAATAACATGTCTTTTAATAATCATATCAATTAATTTTATAATTACTCAAATGAACAATTATGGGTACAAATTATGTTTACCACACGACCGACTTAACCCTTATACTAATTAGGCTCGGCACAATCGTTGACTCACAATAATATGTCTCACAATAATTCACCAAATAATTATATTAAAACATTAAAATCAAATAAAAGATATGCATTAAAATCAAATAAATTAATGTGTGACAAACAAAATAAAATCCGTAAACATGATCAAACCAAATATATCTTTTACTGGAAGAGATTACATAAAGATTATCCGCACATCATAGTTGTAGACATCATCTTCGAATGAAAGCAAAAAGATCTATGCACGACACAAAATAATAACATATGCTAATATGACAAAAGATCAATATAAAACTCATATTTGCTATAGAACCAATCAACCAATCTTAGCCATTCATTTTTTTTTATCAAAATAAAAAAAATAAACTTTCACATTTTTTTTTTTAAAATTAAATATCTCGCAAACTGTTAATCGTTACGCGAAAAAAATTATATTATCGCGACGAGAATTAAATTATCTTTCTATAGATATGCATTGTTATATACTTTCGACGAACTTTTTTTTTCAAAATTTTCGCCCAAAAAAATCACATATGATTGTTAAAAATCACATGTGATTCGTTAAAATCAAATCAAATGTGATTTTTACGAATCACATGTGATTTGTAAAAATCAAATCATATGTGATTTTTACGAATCACATACTCCCTCCGTCCCATATTAAGTGTCAACTTTTCAAATGCACAAAGTTTTAGGAAATTCCACTAACTACACTCTTCACCAATCAAATATCACTATTACCCACTAAAGTCTCTTCTCATTGGTGAAAATATTCCTTGGACACTTAATTTGGGACATCCCAAGATTCCATTATGGACACTTAATGTGGGACGGAGGGAGTATGATTTTTCTGGGCGAAAATTTAAAAAAAAAAATGGTCGAAAGTATATAGAATTGCATATCTATAGAAAGATAATTTAATTCTCGTCGCGATGATGTATTTTTTGTAGCTTGAAGATTTACCGTTTGCAAGATATGTTGTTTTAAAAAAAAAAGTGGAAAATAATTTTTTATTAATTTAGATAAAAAATAGATGACTATGATTGTTTCATTGATTTTATAACAAATATTAGTTTTATATTGATCTCAGCTCATGATAATATAATGTCGGCTGAATAATATGGATGGGCGAATCTGTTTGAATGAAATCACAAAGTGGCAGCTCACTCTCCTTTGTCGGCTACTGTAGAATGTATATTATAAAAAGGGGTCACCCTTTTTACTTTTCGAATGATGTATCATATAAAAAAGGTTCGGCTCATCCGGTCTTTCTTTTTTGAAAGATATATATCAACCATTTTTTTTCTTTTGTCCCCCGCCAAAACCATCAACAGGCCCCAGCCTTTTTTTTTCCATTTAATAAATCTGAGCCCAACATAGAGTCTAAATCACGAGATGTTCTTTGTACCAAATAAAACTTCGAGCCAACTTTAGATTTTTGTCATTTCCTGATTTAAATGTGTAGCTATTTTGTTCTCTTTAACAATATAGTAGCTTGCACATCTTTTAAACGTTTAGCCTTTATAAGCTTGTAATATCACCAACTTGACTCCTTTATGCGCATGGCTTATATAATCACAAAACACCCTCAAAGTACATGTATAACAACGGATAACAATGCAACAATGCGTAATTAACATGCTTTGAAGTATATGTAAAATACACCGATCAGTTCATTTGTTTCATTTTAATTTGACTCTCTTCAGCAAGCTCAATTGTTTCGTCAGTATCCCGAACAGCGGGGAGGATCATGTTTAGCATATATCATATTTCCATTGTACAAAACATTCTATTCTTTCTGAGCTTTCTTGAGAGTATAAGGATTTTCACAACCAATAGCCATTTCTTCATTGTTTGGATATTTAATTAGCATATGAATGGTTTGAGCGGAATGACCTGTTTTCACAAGAAAATCTTCCAACTTTTTGATTGTTTCTTGTTTCTTAATGGTTTCATCAAGAAGATTGTTTTCTCGTTTTGAAAAATCTGCTTTCAACTGTTTCTTTTCTTTTTCAAGATCAGAACTAGTTGATTTTTGTTTAGAAAGTTGGTTTTTTAAATCCGAAATTTCCGCGTTTAAGGATTTTTTTTTCATGTGTGAATTAACATCAAGTGTGTCAAACTTGATTTGCAATTGTTTTTCTCTTAAAACGGAATTTTGATAACCAGTTTCTAATTCTGACTGTCGTTTTTTATGAAACTCAAAAGCTTTTTCGTTTTCCTTATACCTCTCAAGCTCAGCGGTCATTTTCTCATTCGCGGCCTTAACATCGCGATTGACCTTTTTAACTTTCTCAATTTCAATACTACAATTATTCAATAATGATACAAAGAGGGCACGTGTTTCCTCCTCATTCTCAGCAGGCTGTGAAACTGAGCCTCCACTATGATTCATATCTGGAGTTGCTGAATTAATATTGCTACTACTCGGCGTGTCCAGGTATGTATCATAAGTGGTTGCTAGAGTCTCAGAATGTTGTTCCTCATGAGGAGACATATCAAATATATTATTATTGTGGCATGTATTGAATAATGGTACCTTAGATACTGCATTGGTGTCATAAATAGGAGGTGTGTCAGAATCCGTGTCGTACTTAGCTTCCTGAAGATTTGCCATAAATATGCAGTTTGCATCGATGTCCTCTCTGTCTTCCATGTCATCCATGAGAACCATAAAATCATTTTCCTCAGCATTCAACTGAAACCCTGCTTCTTCCTTCTATGCCAACAACAATGCTTTCTGCAGATAAGCTGGATCTTTCTTTTTCAGCTTATTAGGACAGTTCCTTGCCATATGACCTACACCCTGATAGTTGAAACACTTTATCGGATTTCCGTGATTGATATTTCCATAATTCCCAGCAACTGCAGCTGCAACATTCCCATTCTGATTACCCACTGTCTGATTCCCAATATTCTGACCCCTCTGATTTCCAACAAATTGACCCATCTGATTCCCTGCATACTGACCTTGATTACCCATCTGAAATCTAGTAGCATATCCTTGCTGATTCCCAATAACTCCAACCATTTGTCCTTCTTGACCCATATTGAAACTCGGCTGAGCAATCTGCCTGTTGCGAGTATTCGATGAGATCCTTTGGTTGTTGTTGGTTGGTTGGTGTAGAATAGCGTCCTTGGAATGCCTTTGTCAAATAAGCAAATGCTTGTGTCAAAGCAGTGGTAGACTCATCATTTTCAGTGATATCTGGTTCTTGGAATAATGGATATTGTTGTTATTGTGGAATTACAGTAGTTTGTTGTTGTGGAATGTATTTTTGTTGCATGTAGTTATGAGTAGAAGATGATGATGGTTGATGTTGTGTGTTCACTGGTAAAGGTGTTGGTGTTTGAGCAATGAATGCAAGAGGATCATGATTCTTTGCCAATCTTTCTTTCCTAACTTCATTAGCCTCAGCTTAGTTTTGCTTCAGAAAATCGTATAGCTAATCATAATTCACCTGATGTAGATCCTTGGTTTGGTTGACAATAGTGACATATCGTCCCCATTCTTCTTGAAGATTGTTAATGAATTTGATGTTGCTTGCAATTGGTCTTGGTGTTAAATTATTTTTGATTAGCTCATTCATTAAAGTGCAGAACCTGGTATAGTAGGATTCAATGGATTCTTCAGGGGTGGATGTAAACTTCTCCCATTCAGTTAGTAGCTTGTTTTCTATATCTTATTGCCCAATTTCTGTTCCATGACATAGCCTTCTAACTCATTCCCACATGTCATAGGCAGTTTCACAACTATCGACAACAGCAAAGATCTCTCGTGGTAATCCTAGTTGGATTAAGTGCATTGCCATATCATCAGCTGCAATTAGCTTCCTGTCTTCTTCTGTGTATTCTGCTTCTGATTGTTCACGGAAGAATGGTAGAACAGGAGGTGTTCCATTTGGTTCTCCAGGGTCTTGAATTTGTCGAGGCTTGAAGGTCCATTCTTAATAGATTGGAGCCGGAGTTTACCATCAGGCTTGGTTTTGATGTAACGAAGCATGCGGCTTGTCCATGGAAGATACCCACCTTTTTCAAGCATAGGAGGACGGTTTTCTGCACCGGCTGCATGAATGTCTTGCTGAGTTGCCATTGATGAACGATTAAGACATAAGTCTTGGTCTTTCTTTTGGAGTATTCAGATATTTAAAGAAGCTAGGCTTGACTAGTATAGATATGTGATGACGATGGTTCGACCAAAAAAATCTTTTGAAGATTAGAAAAAAAAAAAACCGGACCGAATCTGAGATCTATTTGTATGTTGTCGTTTGAGTTTTAAGATATAGGATGAGGGATGGTGTGGTATTCTTGGTGACAGATTTGTTTATTAAAGGTGGGTTTAGGATACAGTGGGATTAGAAGTTGTTGTTGGAGTCTGATTATGGATAGGCTGTGATGTTATCGTACTTCCATTTTTTTATTTTGATTCATTATCTTGGACCGATGATGGTTAATGACTGAGGCCATGTAGAGTCTTGGATATGGTTTGGTCAACATGGTCTTGTTCTTCATCTTGATTCTGTTTCTCTTTGCAATTTCAATAACTGGTTATAGACACCAATTGCGACAACCAAACTGCAATTGCGATGACATTGACTATTTGACCTGTCCAATTGCGATAATTTAGTCCAATTCTGACAGGTTCAATTCCGACGAGTCCAATTGCGACGGGTCAATTGCGACGATTAAGTCCAATTCTGACAACACAGTCTAATTGCGATGGGTCTTATCGAATTTCTTTACAAGAAATCGATTCCAATTCCGATGAAATCGGGTCTGTCGAAATTACTTTACAAGCAATTTCGATAAAAGAGGGTTTTTACTTTTTTGACCATCAATTATGACCAACCTTTTTCAGACCATTCATCTGACCAGTTTTCGACCAGTATTTGACCACAAGTTTCACGGTTATAGGACAAAATAAGTCACAAATATATCAGTTAACATATAAAAAACTACTAAATGGACATTGAGACACAAAAAATAACAATTTTTGAAAACTGTGAGAATAAATCTCATGACTTTTTTGACCATTTTGATACAAGAAAGTCTTGCATATGAACTGTTACCACCTTAAAGATAAGAAAAAAAAAATTCCAGATTCGAAAAAATGGGGTAAAAATAGCTTAAAAGAACAGTACGAATCCACACAAATCAATGACATAACACAACCTTGGCTCTGCTACCAATTGTAGGACCGATAATATACATGATTTATGTGGTTCGGGAGGTCTAGGTTGATCAAAGAAGATGAATGGCTTCATATTTCTAGTGAGAGAAAGAGTAGAGAGAGGGTGAAAAAAAAGGGTTTTATTAATACTAATGAATGATACACAATTTCCCACACCCCTCATGGAGAGTTATGAGGGGAATTTATAGGCTCATTAGATTACAAGTTTGCCACTTATACAATAGTAGTCCCTACGGGCACTACTTACTACGAATCTAGTCCAATTCACTTGTGTGACGTTATCTTTATAAATAAGCGAGGCTAACAATTAATAATAAAAAACATAGTTTCCTTTCTCTCTCTACTCTCTCTCTAACTATGGCTAATCTTTACTTTCATCTTCCCCGACCTCCTGAATCCCAATATCAACCAAAACAATAGATCCAACAAAAAGTATAGGATCTGAGGGGTGTACTAGGGGTATCATGTACTAAAAATGAGTACATCGCAAGGGTGTGAGAAAATTACTTGACCGGTGTAGCCAACGTAATTATAAAATAGTTTTAAAACAAGGGATATCCTAGTGCCTCTTATCATTTAGTAAATCCTAACTACACGAATGTAGTCTCACTAGCGATTTCGGGATGCATCTAAAGATAAGTTCTAGAATCTATATACTACCAGTACACTCATAAGCATTAAAGGTGAATGCTTTTTCCTAATAGATCTAAAGGCGAACCTCACATTTTTGTGGTGGAAATTTTTGAGTGGAAGGGTTTTTGTGCTAGCTATATAATTCTATCCATAAGACGCTTATTAAGACTAAAGTTTCACTCCTATATGTTGTAAAAAAATTTAAATTTGGTGCCAAAATTGCCCTAACAAGTATTTCTTTTAGTTTTATTACACATTTACTCTAAGATAAAACAAATATCAAGCGAAGTTATAGTATCTAAGGTATCCTATTTTACCCTCCCTACACTTTAATTGAACATTGTCCCCAATGTTCTTGAAAAGTATTAAAGTTATGATAAAGGGAAAAATAAAAAAGATGAAAGAAACTAATACTCCCCTGATTTGCTCGGTATTGACGATGTGAAAACATGGTTAAATCCTCCTCCAAGAAAATAAACTTCAAATAACGCTTATCATACTTCATCTTTATCTTCTTGTGCAATATAACCTGTAATTCACTAAGAAAACAAACACGAAACCTCGCATAAAATCGGTGGTAAACACTATATATATAAAAACTAATTCCTAGAAAGAAAAGTAAGATATAATGCTTACAAAATAAATGTTTACAGATTCCTGGAGATTTAAAATTCTAGAAATTTTCAAAAATTAAGTTCTAGAAGAAAAACAAAATCCTGGAAAACTGTGCTGCTACATTTCCTGACGCCGTCAGGATTGACCTGACAGTATTTTTGCGTTTTGTTTATGAAAAATTTCTAGAAAAATCTTATTATTAAAACCTGGAAAACTGCAGAATATTCATTGTGTCTCGATACAAGCATTTGACTCAAACAAACACATAGATATATGCTAATCATTATTGTTAACTTTCATGTTCGAATTTGTTCTTGTAAACCAATTTGATCTTTCCTACACTTATCTTTTTGTAAAATACCTTTATATGTAATTAAGACGAGGTTAAAAACAAAATAAAGCATTTTCACAAAAGTATTCGTAACATGAACGATAAACAATTATGATGGAGCATATATATGAAATCAAACAAATAAAAACAAACACGCAAACAATTAAAAAGCTTGGGTTGCCTCCCAAGAAACGACTGTTTTTGTTCGAGTCACCAGCCTGATTCTACCCTTATTTAACGGATAAAAGGGAAGTTTTCCCTACACTTAAGATTAATTGCGGGTGATAGTAGCGATTCACACCCTTAGGGTGGAAATATGCCACGTGAGGAAAGAGTGGCGGATGAATTATATGCTCAAAGGGGTGTGCTCCTTGCATCTTAACCTTACTTAATTCATTTGGACCAATGGGTAAATGAAAGTTTTCTCTTAAAAAGGGATCATCTTCTATCAACTTTGAGAGACTCCTAGTTAGGGATCCAGCTTGACCTAATTAACCCGGTTTAAACCCATAATGTTTCTTGTGATCTATCATAAATGGGTGATGTAAGTATGTCAGGTCATGGTTCACTCCTATATTAGCTTCCACTCCACATGGTTTAGTGTCTACTACCTTTATCCCAAAACAACCCGGACTATATGGTTTGATGGTTGGATCGGGGCTTATTTCGATTCCTAAATTCACATCTAAGGATGGAAAATTGGGTAACGGCTTTGGTTGAGGCTCCGGTTCATCAAAACTAGGAACTTCCATAGAACTAAGAGAAAGGTTATGACTACAAGTATTCAAACCTATATACTCAAGTTGTGTTTCTTCCAAAGGTTCTACTTCAATCAGGGTTCCTATGGTCTCTTCTACTTCTTCTGAGTAAGTCACGGGCGGTGTCTATTCCTCAAATGATGGTAGGACTTGTGGGGTACTTTGTGGGCTTAGCTTTTCCACCTCAACCTCAATCTTATCAAGATCACCTATGTGCTCATCATATACTATGGTAGCACCTAACCATGACATGCACCTAGGTATCTCAACTCTAACCATCTTATTCCCAAACAAACTTTCCAATTGAGCTTTCCATATTGAAAATCGATTTAAATTTTCATTTGATGGGTCCTATGTTTCATTTCCAAATTGGGCGTGAATCTCAAAATGTTCCCATGCTACTTCTGCACCAGATTCCCAAAGTTCCCCATCTGTTAAATTGTCAAGCCTCTTTTGGGTCTTGTAGTCGATATGAGTGTAAAAGATTTGATGTGGAAACAATAAATCAAGACCCTGATGAAGGACTTTTTGTAGTAAATATTTGAAACGAGTCCATGCATCGGAAAAAGATTCACCATGATGTTTTCGAAACATCAAGATGTCATTTTTAAGTGGAAAGGGTAGATTTTGTAGTAGATTTGGTCGATTGGGTGAAACATTTGGCGGATTCGCGTTCCCCATAATGGCTGACGGAATAGATGATGAAAAAGTTTTTACGAACAAATACACAAAGAAAAAGATAGACTACAAGAAAGCTAATAAAAAGAAAATAAAAATCTCACTTGATAGGAATCTAATGAGTAGACTTAAACGAGATAGAAATCGAACATAAACTATTAACTATTCCCCGGCAGCGGCGCCAAAAACTTGATGCGAGAATTGCAACCCTCGCAAGGAAGTTTTACAATCCTCTAGGCAGTGCACCTAACCATTGTAGTGTAGTATAGGTAAGTCAGGGGGATTGATCGTTCTCGAGGGGAATAGTCTCGCAATAGTTGTGGAAAGGTCAAGATGTATGACGAAATAGGTCTAGAGGTGAGGGATGATTCTTTTTGTATTTTTATATTTTTATGAAAGCAATTAAAATCTCGGGTTTTGAAAGAGTGGGCGGAATTAGTTGATAGTCAACTAACCCAAAACTAATTATAACTTGAAATTAATATAATTAAAAAGAAAAGTAAATTGGTGACTTCTTGTGATAGGGAAAAGCGTGTTTACTTAGATTAAATTACTCCCTAGTTATCTCCTATTGATTTGTTGAATTGACATGTCCTTGTTTTAGTTGAAGCACTGTATTCCTTAATATTGGTCGTGGGGAGGTGCTAAAGTCCCCAACTCTATGAATCTTAGTCTCTCCTAAAAAACCTTAAAGTCTATTAAGTTTTCTAGGATCTACAAGCCGCAATTCATGCAATAAATACAACGAGAAAAACCAATTGTGCACTCTACGGTTGCGTTTCTAAGATGTTCAAGCTAGTTACATTGACCGGATCTACACACACTCCTTGTGTTAGATGTGATACTAAGAATTATACGTAGTCTAGCACGCGGAATTTACTAGCTTGCACTTAGAAGACTTTATGTGTTTTGTATGATTTGAATAAAGCAATGAATGAACACAGAATAATAACCTTCAACGATTCAATATTATTAGAATAATAATACGAGTGATCTCCTATCACTAGGGTTTACAACCTTGAATCTCTATGAACTAATTCGTACTTCTATATCTCTGTATGTTAACCTAGGCAATCCTTTTATAGACTAAGGATTCCTTTACAAGATAACTATCAACTAATCTTATACGATATACACAATATCTTTTCCATATTTATCTATTACATAAATCATACACCGTACTAACTTCTTCACTCAGCAGTCTTAACTTCCATCTTCAACAGTCCTAACTGTTACCTTCAATAGTCTTAACTGCTAAAGCTTAATTTCCTAACAATCCTCCCCTAAACTTATGATTTCTATCCAAATCACTAAGTTTCTTCAAATTAAGCTTCTTCTTCTTAATGCTGAAAATTCTTTCAAACACCTATCAAGCAAATCTCTTAGATCTAGCTTTCACTTCTTGTGCAAGGTTGAATATCTTTGTCACCAGCATATCAGCCATCTCAGATTCTTCATTAGCTTCCAGTCTAACACATGCCATCATCGTCAAAACACCTGGTCTGAGTGGATAATCTTTTTCAACCAGCATATAGATCTCTATTCCATCCTTGGTAGACACTCTGTGTACTTCACACATTCCAAATAACTTCCAAGTGTTGTCTTTGACTTGTGCTTGAAATCTCCATATCGACTCTCCACCATCTGGTTCATAAATTCTCTTCAATTGAACCCATAGTTCTTTATCTTTATCTTCAACAGGATCAATATCTCTGAATTTCTCTTTCACTAAGCTCCATAGTTGATTTAGATCTTCTCTGTCAAAGCCTTTGAGTAAATCTTCAAACAACTTATATCTTTCAGAAATATCTCCAAGTCTGATAATCTTCCATTCTTTCATTCTTCCATCAGTAAACACTTCCCAATCAATGATTGGATGTTTTACCTACAAAGGTTTAATGTAAGAAGACTCTGGAATAATCATCATCATGCTTCTGATCTTCTCATTAGTTAACCCTTCTTCCTCAGACTATTGTTTCTTAACAACTTCTGATTCCATAGATTCTGCTTCCCTCTTCTTACCTGTTTTGAAACTTCTTCTTGGAGAATTCAAAATAGCATAAGTTTCATAGAATTCTTTTTCAATTATAGCATAAGACTTTCCCTTGAAGTCATGCATGGAGTAATTTGCTGAGTTCTTCAAATAATGCTTCATAGACTCAACTAGTTCCTTCTTTGTTGGCAACTTTGTCTTGTACCCTGACTTCTATCTTTCTCTTATCCTTTGAATCAGATCTTCCCATGTTGCAACTCCATTCTTTTTTAGTATGAATTCTTTAAGCTCCTCTGTCTTTTCTTCTTCATTCAACTCTTTATCTTTAAGAACCATTGAAGCTTGAGCTCTTACAATCACATCAGAATCTAGAAAATATTGTAACTGTTCATTGAACTCTTCTTGATTTACTTCATTTGATCTTTTTCTTTCCATAAATTCAGCTATGTTCCTTATATCATCAACAACCATTTTTCTTGCAAATTCTTCATCTAGAGCAATCTGAGCATGTTTAGCTTCCTCACCAGCCAAATCTTCTTCTACCATCTACCTTGCAACTTCTGCATCATGATCTATCTGTTCTTGAGTTTTTGGTTTCAACCTTTTAAGCCTTTCAAGTTCTTGAGCAGCAGCCACTTCTTCAGATGTCATAGGCTTCTTCCCTTTATCTGCTCTTCTCCTTTCATAAACTTGTTCAGCAGAAGTTTCAACAGTTGGAACTGCTTGTTGCTCTGTCTCAGCAGTTTGAACTGTTTCTTCATTTGGAACTGCTTGATGTGTCTCAGCTGTTTCTTCTTAAACATAACCAGAACCTAAACCAATATCAAAACCTTCATCTTGTTCAGAACCTTCTTCATACCTCCCCTGAGAACCTGATCTATCCTTAACTTTACCAAATTTCCTCCCCTGTTTGGAAGAATTTTCATCATCCCCGTCTGAACCATCTGAATCATCATCATCAGAATCATCATCCAATATCACTCTTGCCCTTTTCTTCTTCAACTGTTCTTCAAGCTTCCTCACCCTTTTTGTTAGCTTGGTATAGACTTTGGCAAAATTCTCCTTGTGAGCTTTGAACTCCTCCTTGGTTTTCTTTAGCTCCTTCTCCAAAGTGTCAACCTTGGCTACTAACTTGGTACATAAAGCCGTCAATTCAGTTTGTGAAAAGCTACCCTCATCACTTCTAGCTGTATTACCTGCTAGGAGAGGTGAATCTTTGGGCAAGGATCTAGTCACAACCCTAGTTAGACTAGGTTTAGACCTTCTCCTATAAGTGATGGGTGGTTGTTGGGTTGTTTCAAATTCTTGAGTGGATGTGTGATGGGGATCAGTTGGAACTGCTGAACCTTCACCCAACTCAGTTTGAAGCATTTGAGGAAACAATGGAACTGGTTCCCCTTCAAAAAGCCTACTAGCCATAGCCATATTTTGAAAAACCTTTGATTGTAGACTAGGCGTAGCAAAAGTTTCAGTTGGTTTTGTAAGCAGGTATGTCTTTTTATTTAAAATTATTTGAACAAACCTGGGATACATTAAAAACTTTGTTTTACTATCAACATTTGATGCCATACCCTCAAAAATATATTTTGAAAAGTTAAAAACTCTGTTTGTAGACAAGCAAATGAGAGCAATAGCAATATTGCTACTGAACTGCTCCCAAGCAGTCTTTTTGGGACTTAAACACCAGAGAAGAGTATGTATCAAAAATCTCCATTGAGGTAAAAAACATCCTTTTTGAAAAGTCAATTTATGTTCAGATGTATTATACCCCATTTTTGTAAGTTCTTCCCAAATTTCAGTATTTAGCATAGTGTGGATACTATCTGAGTCATTTAATTTAAGATGTCTCCTAAGTATAGACTCGGTAACAACAAATTTAATGCCATCTACTTCAGTATGAATTTCTAAGTCTCCGTCATCACTTGTCAAGACAGATGAATTCTGCCAGAACTGTGTGATGTGCGAAACATAAAGAGTAGGAGAAACAGTTAGAGCATACCTTATGTGAGAGTGATTGAGAAAATCCACAATCTCATAAAACTTCGGCCCATCTCCTTGCTCTGTTTTCTCTAAAAACGCAACCTGGTTGTGACGCTTAACAAAATCCAATCCAGCCATTCTTAATGATGAAAAATGAAAGATTTTAGCAATACAATGATCTTGTAAATTGGAATTAAAGTTTATGCAGTCGCTTGGGGTTTATTGGTACTGTTTAGGGTTTTGCGAAATATGCGTATGAGATAAATTATCTTTTAGAAAGAGAATAAATGAATTTATGGTAAAAAGATAATTATCGTATATAAAAATCCCTATAAGTATCTTGAGAATAACGGTTTTACCCCAACAGCTAGAAAATTAATTACTGACAGATTTTTACAACGGCTAGTTGAGCCGTCCCAACTTTGTACTAACCGTACCAACTGTTGCAAAAAATTTGTTGAGCCGTACGAATTGTTTGAAATAAAATTTTAAAATACCATGGCTCAAACATAGTTTTTAGCAAACTATCAGCTATCAACGGATTTGATATGTCTTTACCAATAGCCGTTTGCTTTGGACTAGCCAACTCTTCACATTTAGATATGGTGAGCTGATAACCATACAATTTTTGGTAAATTGTCAACCATAAACGGATTTGATTAGTCTTTACCAGAAACCGTTTGCTCTGGACTAGTTGGTTCTTATGTGGATAAGACATGGTGAACCAATTACCATTTGTTGTATGCAAAGATCACATACTAATCTCCAGAACACCATTTAGTCCAAAACATCAAGCATTCATAATCCCTTGGTGTTTTCTATCCAATCCTGCAATTGTTAGTCCAAAAACAAAGAAACAAGATACAAGCATATGACTAACAATGCATATAACAAGAAAAATTAATTTCCTTGTGGAACCCAAGCCAAAACAGACTTAGGCTTTCCTCTAGCAACAACATAATTCATTATTTTCAAAACAGTCTTAGCACCATTGGGTTTAATTGGTCTCCATACCCAACATGCTGAAGCATTCACTCCATTACCCATGTTTCCCTTAGCAGTGTTTTTATTCACACCAGTACCAATTACCCTGCTAACAGTTGGAACTGCTGGCTTGGCAGTTGTTACCTTAGGTTTCCAAACTTGGTTTTTCACCACTGCTTTCTCATAAAAAGTTCTTTTACCAGTTTTGTATGATGGTTTAAAAACAGTTATTGGATTTTGAACTGGTGGCCTTGGGTGAATTTGTCTCATAGGTCTGACAGTCTGAACTGCTGGTCTAGCAGTTTGAACTGCTTTAGGTCCAGACCTTAAAAGAACTGATCTAGGTATCATCTTATCATTCCTAAGAAAAGATTGAGGTCTTTCAAGACACATGCTTTTGTTTGAATACCCTCTAACATACTTATCAAAAAAAGCTGCAAGATGATCAAAGCTACCACAAGAGTAACAAGCTGTCCTATAGCAAACAAAATCCTTTCCTAATTGGTGGGATTTGAGGTCATTCCAATTCCTTTGGTTACCTCTTGGCTTGTTTGTGGTTCTATACATTTCTGCATACCTAACTGTTGGTCTAAAAGGTTTGGCATTTGATCTAGGCCTAACAGTCTCAGGTTTAACCATCTTTGGAACTTTTGGTTCCTCCACTTTAGCACTAACAGGCTTAACCACATCCTGATCATCCTCATCATCAGAAGTCCATTCCTCAATGGTTGGAGCATCTGAGTACTTAGGTGAGGACCTATCAGAAGACACCTTGTCCTCAGATAGTGATTTATCACTTGCACTTTCAAACACAGGATTATCAACTACATCCTTCTTAGGTTGAGGACCATAGTTAAGCACAGGTAATTGAAATTCAGGGAGTCCTATGTATTCTATGTCTACACCTTTGGGTGATGGAATTCCTCTATAGAGAGGTGGAACCGACTTATATCCTAGGCCTGACTTAGCTTTATTAAGAATCTGAGTCTCAATTATCTTTTGAACACCTTTTGATGTGTATTCAAGTGTGTCTACACTCATCTGAATATTCTCCTTAGCTTTCTTAACCTGTTCTAGCTCATGTTTTAAAACAATGATCTTATTTTCTCTAAACATTAAGTCTCTCTTAACAATAATCATATCATCAGAAAACTTAGACTCATTGTTTTGATAATGAACAATTTTTTCTTGTAACACAGCTAAAGCTCTCTTATGATTTGCTAAGCTAAAAGCAGTTTCAACTAATTCTTTTCTCTGATTCTCATATCTTGTTTTAAGTGTTTCTAGATCTTTTAAAGCTTCACAAGATTTAGAACATTTTGAAACTTGTACCTCAGAATCTGAGAATGCCATGAGAGCAACCTCTGTAGATGCTTCTGCTTCCTCCTCTGCAATATAGCTCCAGTCAAATCCTAAGCCATCAATGGCAACCAAGGCTTTTGAGCTTGAATCAGTAACCTCCACAAATCTTGACTTGTTTCCATATGCTCTACTCTTTCCATCTTGTTGACTTGGCAATCTACACTCCCTTGAATAATGACCTTTCTTGTGGCAGTTGTAGCACTCAATCTTGGACTTGTCATATCCTGCAACATCATTACTGTTTATGACAATCTTCTTGCCAGTCTTCTTCAAGAATCTCCTAGCTCTCAAACTGAGAAGAGAGAGCTGCCACTTAATATCCATCTCTTCAATATCATCTTCATCAATCTCTTGAAGATCTGAATGAGTCAACATACTTCCATTGTGCTGAGTAGTCAAGAAAGCACAATAAGTATCATCATTTAAAAGTCCACTAGTACTGCTTGAGGTGCTAGCAGTACCAAGGTTTGCACTAGCAGTACCAACTGCTCCAGCAACTTGCACTTCTTCATCTGAACTTGAGGAACTGGGAGTTGATACAAAGGCCAAATTGCCTGAGCTTGAGCTTCAACTTGATCCAGCAGACTTCTTAATCTCATGTTCAAATATCTTGAAGTTGCTATAGAGATCCATTAAGCTCATGGAATCTATATCAGGCTTGTTTTTCCATACTACCACATGCATAGCCCATTCAACTGGTAGACTTCTCAGAAATTTGGAGTTGAGATCTTCTTGAGGCATCTCAATTCCTAGAACAGCCAATTGACTCACCAGTTTTTGAAGCCTATTGAACATATGATCCAACGACTCATTGCTTGTTGTAGTAAACTTCTCAAACTGATGCTTGAGAAGGGTCTTTTGGGTTTTCTTGGTGGCTTCATTCCCACCATATCTTGCAACAATAGCTTCAAAAAGAGATTTAGCACACTTGAACTAACTAAAATTCAGCAATTGATCTTTGGGAATAGTCATCAGAAGCAAACTTCTAGCCTTAGCATCATTCTTGTACCTTGCCTTCTCTTCATTAGTGGTTGGCTTTGTCTGCACTGTACTCTCAGATTTACCATCAACAACAATTATTGTTGTTACAGGTGTAAAGGAGTTTCCATCTTCAATGATCTCCCACAGTGCATAGTCTTGCACTTGGAAAAACTGCTCAATACGAAGTCTCCACATGTCGAACTCATTAGGTTTAAGCATAGGAAGCTTAGCAGCAATGTTGGTTGTGGATGGTGTTGTTTCCATGTCCATCTTTGTTCTTCTCGGATCTTCTAAATCTAAGTATCAGTAAACCTGGCTCTGATACCACTTGACCGGATCTACACACACTCCTTGTGTTAGATGTGATACTAAGAATTATACGTAGTCTAGCACGCGGAATTTACTAGCTAGCACTTAGAAGACTTTATGTGTTTTGTATTATTTGAATAAAGCAATGAATGAACACAGAATAATAACCTTCAACGATTCAATATTATTAGAATAATAATACGAGTGATTTCCTATCACTAGGGTTTACAACCTTGAATCTCTATGAACTAATTCGTACTTCTATATCTCTGTATGTTAACCTAGGCAATCCTTTGATAGACTAAGGATTCCTTTACAAGATAACTATCAACTAATCTTATACGATATACACAATATCTTTTCCATATTTATCTATTACATAAATCATACACCGTACTAACTTCTTCACTCAGCAGTCTTAACTTCCATCTTCAACAGTCCTAACTGTTACCTTCAACAGTCTTAAATGCTAAAGCTTAATTTCCTAACATACATATAAGAGGTCAGCCAGTTTTCTTAGCCTAACGCGAAGCAATCAACTAAACAAGAGATGGTAAATCAATATTCGACAACTAGGTTTCATTAGATCTAAGCAAACACAAATAAATCTAAGCTAGCATGTTAAAGAGAAGAGAAGATAAACAAGTAATCAAACTACACATAGACATATTGAATGATTAAACGAATAACTTATCTTCAATAAAACATGAGTTTTAGGGGCTGAAGAACCCTTACAAAAGCTGCCAAATTCATCTACAAAACCCTACTCCAAGATGTTACACGAATTAATGAAAACATGCGAAAGTATATATAGTTTTACAATGGTGACGACGTCACTTCAAAGTGTGACGCCGTCAGCTCGCCTCCAATTAGGATTTCGTCTTCTCCAAGTTGTCTTGTGACGGCGTCGCTTCGGAACCCTGACGCCGTCAAGTGCTATCTGACGCCGTCCCTTAGTAAATCTTCTCGGCCGTTAATTGTTAACTTTGCATGGATTTTTGGTCTTCAAATACACCTGACTCCATCAGGTTATAAAGTCATCAAATTTGACTGAGGCGTCGCTTGTTAATTCTGAGCCAAGAATCCTCCATTATTTGCACGTGACGGCGTCACGTTGTAATGTGTGACGCCGTTAGACTCCCATATCTGACAGAATTCAGGACTTCGTCATTTTCTTCACTTTTTTCGTCGTTTCGATCCCACAACATGCCATTTTCCAGATTTCTCATCCCAACTACCTAAAATGCAAAAAGAAACGATTTAGGGCAATATTTGATCATATTAATACGATTTTAGGCTTAAATGACCCCTTAAAAAGGTACCAAATAAATCCTTATCACTTCTCTTGCACTTTGATACAGAGGATGAAGGGATCACGTATAAACACATATCAATACATTATAATGATCAAAGAAGAAGAAAGAAAGAATAGAAAGTTTTTTGTGCCAAGAGGGTTTAATTTTTCTACAGGAATAGTGCAGTATTTATAGGCACCAGAAGGAGCGGGAACGGTCCTTTAAACCTTGGACGGTCCCGTATATATAAGGGACCGTCGCCATGTTTATGGGACCGTCCCGACATACGCTCCTATTTTTGTCCTGGTGTGGTGAAAGTTTATCTGGTGAAAATTTATCTGATTTTGGGAGGGAAAAATAGCTGTTAGAGAATTTGAAATTCAAATATATTTTCTTATTAAAACATTTCTTTAGAATTGCAAAAATAATTTTACTAATTTTTTTTTTGTCACATAAAAATGTGAGGTTTTAAGAAAAATATTTTCTTTGATCACTTAACTAAATTGGTATACTATTTGTTCATACCTAAAGTGATGTTGTTAATACAAATATCGCGTAAAAAGGTTATTTATATTTTACGGTCTCTTAAGGTTTTGATAATGACAATTATAAACTCATACGAATTAAACGTCTACGTAATCAAGTTTTAAGTTACATGTTTACATTCCGACGTATATCACTTCAGGTATGAATAATGTGATTATACCTCACGTCGAATGATCAAAGAGCCCAAGTAATAAATATTTTCTAACACACTTTAAATATTTATTAAACAAATTTTTACTTAACAATAACACGAAGTTTACTTAATTAAAATAACTAGACATTTTATTTAAGTGATTTAATTAAATGAAAAACAAATTTAATTAGTCCCTTTGTGCCCAAGTAATTCTAGAAACATTAGAATTAAAAATGATTTTAGTACAAAACATCTCAAAGATCAAAGGATAATAAGATGTCCAGATACGCTCCGCGGATCTGTTTTTATAACGGATGGATCCAAAATTTGTGGATCCACGGATCCGCCGAATGGCGGTTTTGAGATAGAAATTTGTAGTATAAATAGGACCTTAGTCAAAACTTTCCAACTAATGAATCTCAGCCATTATAAGCTTACTACTACCATTTCCCACATCATATAACATCTTAATAACACACTTTGATCATTTCACTTTACCTATAACACATTCAAAGTGATCCAACGATTCTACTTTGAATTCAAGTGAAGAACACAAGAAGCTTTCCAAGCCTTCAAGTGTTGTAGTTAGTAGTGTCTCATCATATACTTTGTTGTATAACATAGTATATCATTTGTGTGTCTTTGTACCTCACTATCTACTACCAACTTGGGTAGTGATCATCCTACAACAACTTAGAGAGTGCGGTTAGTATTTTAGTCCTTAATGTACATTGAGTGATAAGCTTGGTATTGCTTTGTGAAAGACTCGATATCTAGCTTAGTTTCGGTAAAGAAGTGAAGCGACGTTGTAAGGTTTTGATAGGGACGAGATTCGTGATCAAGACACGAACATAGAATGATATTACTGGTTGTAGGAGTAAGGGTACTCGTAGCAGGAGTAAGGGTACTAAACATAAGTAATCCTACCACTAAACGTACTGAGGTTACTGGATTCAGAAGGTTACTTCCAAGTAACTCTACTCCAAGCATAAGTAACCCTACTGGTGTTTCCTGGGTTTTATTTTGTGTAGTGACTTTTTGGTTTTTTATTTTAGTTTCCTTATTTTTGTTTGTTCTAGGTTTTCTTATTCTACAAGTTTTACTACCCTATAAATATAGGGCTTAGGTTTCATTGTAATTTATCTTTTGATCATTAATAAAATTATGTTTTAGGACTTTATCTCTTGTTTGGGTTTATTTCCGCAAGGTGCGCCTTGTTTATCACCCTTGGATTAGGGTTTATCTAAATACGATTCCGCGCGTCCGGCGTCAGTTGGCATCTGTAATATGTTGGCAATCATAACACAAGGTCTGATTTATGGGTTGGCCGAATCTAGAGAGAGAAAGTGGGATAATCTAGTGAGAGAAAGTGAAGTTGTATGATTAGAATCAAATGAACATCCAGCCCTTTCCCTTGGGTGGGAAAGGGTATTTATACATACATATTATACGCCCCACATGGGCTATGGAGTGAGCTGACAGTGGGTAAAGACCCGACCCAACTCCACAAATATTACTATGACTAAATTAGTGTCACTATAACTAAACTAATATTAATAAGCCTACGAGCTAACTTAATGCTAACAGATACTCGGGGTGACCGAGTCTTTCATATGAATATTTATATTCCTAACAATCTCCCCCTAAGGAAGTCACCCCGAAAATTACAATATGATTTCTAGCATTCTAAAGAACATAATTTCTTAGCTCGTAGTCTTTGATTCATCATAACTGGTAAGCTTTGTACTTTAAGTCGTGATCTTGTGATGAATGTTCCTTTGGTAAGTGTTATTGTTGAGCATTCATTTCAATCATCAGTTTTTGGTAGTTTGTGTGTCGTTCTCTTTGTACTGTTGCATCCTTGTGAAAAAGTGATCATTGGACCGGCATGCTCACACTTTTCTGGATCATGATTTTCAGCATCAGAGTTGAAGGCCCTTTAGCATCAGAGTTGAAGGCCTTTCATTTATCATGATTTCTTGAATTATGATGATGAAGTGTGAGCATGGGGTGATGAATCGGCATCTTTTCAGAAATCATCTGCAACCGCCAGGGATTCCTGCATACGACAGTTAGCAATAAAACATCTGGTACTTATAGGTTCGGACTTCGAGATTATTAACTGCATAGTGTGAAAACTTTCTCTAATCCTTACCAAGGCCGTTCCTAAATCGGATACCCCAGAGAGGGCTTACAAGATCTACCGAAGTACATCAACGATTAGGTGAGTCGCTGGAGTTCACTCCACGACTGTAGACCGTTTGAAACCGCCGTGACCACTAAGTGTAATCCACAAGGAATTACCGAAGTGACCTGCTTTCAGGGCTGTTTGATGTTGACCCTGGTAGGAATTTCCATTCAACCACTGAGAATTACATTTGTAAGTTCCCTCATAAATTTTCTGGCAGATTGCTAAGATCTACGTAGGACTCATGAGTTTACAACTGGTATCCTTAATGTTGAACAACCAGTGTAGATGTATCAAGTGTTCCTATGAGATCTTACGATGTATCTCACAGCTCTAGACTCGATAAGTGCAATTTTGGTAGTCGGAGACTGGAGCGGTGTCTCCTGTTTCAATATCAACATAACTCGTAATGAGCGGTCGATAGATTATACAGGGTTCCCCGTGAGAATGAAACAAGTCCATTTAAGAGAACATGAGTGGCTTAGAAGGTTTAGTGCAGTGCGTCACTAGTTCCATGACGTCTTGTCTTCAATACTGGTGTTACCTTAGTAACCACCAGTAGCATATGAGTTGAACCCGGTTTCTGCCCTAAGGTTGAATAATTGGAGGGCTATTTCTTTTCACCCTTTCTCATTACATTTCTTTTTAATTCTTCAACCCCTTCTTTCTCCTTTCTCATATTACTCCATTTTTCATAATCATACCTAAGGACTTTCTAATACTAACTATTCGGTATTGTCCTTGGGTAGATCCCTCCGGCTTTGGCAGATCACAGGATGGTTTTCCTAACCTTAGCCACCTTATAACTTCTTGACTATCCTAAGTTTCCGTTAACCAAATCCTTGAAAAATCTCTCAAAGTGTTTATGATTATGAAACACATTTTGCTAACACTTTGAGAGTTTTGTGTTTTTCAAATACTCCCCCTTAACATGAACTCATATGTTTTAATTTAAAATTTGCACATGTTGGGTAGAGTTTGCACTTTTTGAACTGATCCACTTTCAGTGAATATGACCGATTCGAGACACGCTTACATCACTAGTTAGACTAGCTTGAAATTATTACCCGGTCTGGTCAAGTCGACAGAAAGTTTCTCGAAACGGTACACTCTACTAAGACAAGTCCTCTTCGAGACACGCTTACATCACTGGTTAGACCAGCTTGAAATTATTACCCGGCCTGGATAAGTCCTTTCGATTAATGACAGTTTTTGTTTCGTCAATTCATTTGTGAAGTCTGAGTCGCGCTCACATGAGATACAACCATATCAAATTAGCAATATTTTAATCACCTTTTTATATTTCTCCCCCTCAAAAATAGCATATTGATGTTGTTTTTGAAAATCTTTTATTAAAATATGCTTTTTGAGGTTTATGGGAAAAAACTCACAAGATTGTTTTGATTTGTACAAAGAGTTCCAAATACTCCCCCTCATGAGAGGGAATACTTGTTCTGTTGAGCAGAATTCGAAGAATGCATTTGAGAAGGTTTAGATTAATTCTACTTAACAGTAAGAAGCTTTCGCTTCTTTTATCAAGAATGAGGCACTGAAGCGTACCTCATACTGCTCCCCCTCAACTAGTGAGGGAGGTAAAGATGACACACATATCACATGTTTATCAATACTTAAATAGTACAAAGTTTATTATGTAACTTGATGACACAACAACAAAAAGAGGACTAATTATTACAGAGAAGATATTCTCATTCGGTTCTCTGTAGAAGTCTGTAATCGCCCTCTCGAATTCTGCCACCAACAAAGCTTTCCTAGTTTTGGAAGATCCTCCGTGTCTTCAGCCTTTTCTCAATAGCAACCATATATGCTTCACTCATCTTCACGCCTTTTTCAGTCCAGAACCTGGTGTTCAACCCCGGATTACTCTTTTTGATCTTAAATTCTTTCACCCGGTAATACAAAGCTTCATCAATCTGACGCAGAGTTTCATCTCTAAACTTGTGAATCTCATTGAACCTCATGATCATCTGAACTCCATACTTGTCTCTAAACGTGACAGCTCTTGGAGACTCGATAACCGTGTAGTCGTGCTTGAACTCTAATCCCTTTGCTTCCCACCGAGGCTTTGTAAGATTGAGTTGAGTCTGATAGCTCTCAATCCCAAGCTGGAAGTCTCCTACACGCTGTCTGATAACTAGACCCTTGGTCCATAAGTTGACTGCCGTAACGAGAATCTTCTTTTCTCGTGGAGGAAGATGGTTCAGATGTCCTTGAAGATTTAACAAGTACAGATCCTCAAAATCACTAGGGTACAGATTCTTGAAGTCATTTTTTGCAATGGTGTGTTCTTTATGATCAGCTCTGCGAAGCACTATTTTCTTCAAGTAATCATACCCATACATGGAGAAGATTTCAACCCTGACAACACTTAGAATTCTCATATGTGTTCGTATAGCTCGACGATTGCCATCAGCTGCATGTCTTTTAATGTAGAACCGTTTCTTGTGGAACCACCAGTGAGATATACCATACGAAGCAGCAACGTCATATTTGAACTCTTCATCTATCCACATCTGATTGGGCACCATCTGTTCAAGCCCAGCATCAGGATAATGTGCAGCCTTCATCTTGGTGATTGACAATGCATGTCTTCTACCCTTGTCACCGAAACGTAGGTATTCTAGATCTTTGTTGAAGAAGAAGTCTGCTTGAATGGTGACTTGACTTGGTGGACCACCCAGTGGAAGGGGCTTACTGATATCGTATTTTAGGATCCCGTCATCCACTTGATCTGTCAAAAGCTTTTGACATTCCTCTATTTGGTATTGAAGATGAACCACGTCAGGATGGAAGAATTTGACTACTTCATACGCTGGGCCTTCCAAGTCTTGTGGTGTAAGCGAAGCGATTCCTTTTTGCTTGCAGAACTAGTCCATAAAAGTTCCCATGTCACCGGTTTGAGCCAGTAGCGAGTTCTCTGGTGGAGAGACATGGGGAGAGGCAATGATAGCTGCCCAGTTATTTTTAGGAACACATGTATCCAATGAGGGGATGGACCATGTTGGTTCTGGTGTAGCAAGTCTTTCTTCTTCGGTCAAGGGCTTCAACCAATCTTTCATTTCAGCACTTGTGGGAATGGACCAAGTAGAACCTGGGGTTTCAGCTATGTCTTCCTCTGAGAAGGACTTCCACCAATCGCTCCTAGGAGTCACTTTTGGAATATGAATGTTCTAGATATCTTCATCATCGGAAGAGAGTTCCTGTTCAATAGCTGGCGGCTTATTCATGACAAGATCTTCAGGAACAGATGATACAGAGGGCTTGAATCTTGTGTCAATAGTCGTCCAAGCAGCGTATGCAGTAGACTCAGCTTTCTTTGATGAGCTTGGACCAGTAGGCTGCTTCGATTGATCTTTCTGAGTAGATGATGCGGGAGGATGAGGTGGTTGTTGTTCTTGGTGTGATCCAGAAGCTCTAGTGGATCCTGCAGCTCCTGATGGTGGTGGAGGAGGAGGTGGATGAGGAGGAGACCCAGGTGGTGTTTTAGGTTTGTCCTGTCGCTTCTTTTTCTTTCTACGGGTTTCAGCAAGATCCTTCATAAGTTGGTCAGCATTGTCACGATCTATTGATTTCTCCAGTGCCTCATACAATCTTCGGTGGTCTTCATGTCCTTTGTCAAGGTCTGTCTCAAACATGCGTTGTAGCAGAATTTCTTTCATATCAGTAGTGGAAAATCTCTAAAGCGAGCTCTCAAAGGGTGCTTCCATTGCCCAACTCACTGCTTCGGCAACATTTTCATCTACAGCAGTTATTACCATATATTCAATGTTGAGATCTTCATGTTTGGATAATCGAGAACCGTGATCTTTGACAGCCTTTGGTAAGTCGTGACCTTCCAGAACCGCAATGCGTCTGAGATCATCTTCAAGATCGGATTCTAAGCTCTCGTTGGTGGATGGGGATTGTGTAATTGGGATTGTGGTTGTGATAGTTGCGGTAGTGGTTGTTGCAGATGAGGGAGTATCAATTGTTGGTGTTATGGAAGGAGTTGGAATTGCCATTGTTGGGACTGCAGATGTGTCTTGTTCAATCGTGACAGATACCATTGACACAACTTCTTTTTCTTCATTTGGTTTTTCAGTCTCAGCATCAGTAGGCTTGTCTGTGATAAACTGATCCCCAAAGGTAGGGACATGTTCAAGGTTCTTGAGAGAAGATAGAGTGCCCGTTGAACTAACCGGTTCCTCCAGGTGAGTCTGATCATCGATTCTCATCTTTAGATTTTCTTGAACACCTGGATATGCCGTTGATACGAACTCATCATGCAGTGATTCAAGTGGAGGATCTGATGTGACTACCTTTTCTAAAATTTGAATCTCTTTTTTAGCTTTGTCGGGCTCGGGTTCAGCATCATCTTCAGTATGTGTGATATTCATCTCATCATTTTTCTCCTCCGTTTCCAGCTCGTCGGATTCAGTATCACTAGACTTTAGATTGAGTTCTAAACTCGTAGACTTTTCTCTTGCAGCTTCAGAGGATTCAACGGTTTTGGAGGGTTCGGATTTGCGTTTCTTGAAGATGAACTTTGTGGTAGTTGACTTGGATGCTGGAGAGGAGATACCCAGAAGTGTTTGAGCAACCTGTTCGACAGTGTCAATCCCCTTTCCTTTTCCTTCTACTTCGGGCATTGGTTGACGTCTTCCAGTATCTGGTTCTCTGAGAATCACACCTTTAGTAGAGTGTCCCATCGACTCCGCGTATTCTTTTGCACTAATTCCAGGGTCTTTTGAAGGACATCATCCTCCTCATCTCGCAGAGTTGGTTCAGATATGAGAACTTCTTCATCAACCAACTTTCTCGGTTTCTTAGATCCCTGTTTCATGCTCACATCACCCCTCTTGGGTTTCTTAGTGCATCCCGGAGCATCGTCAGTAGTTGATGCCTCCTTACGCTTCTTGGGTTTTGGCATGCTATTCAGTTGTTTTATGGACTTAGATGGTTTTGGAGGAGGGGATTCAGCTTCACTAACTTGTTCACCAGCCAAGAACCTCTGATGCTTGTCTACTTTCATCAAGTACTCTTGATAGTAAGGAGCATTTAGTATCTCACTCATGATAAAGTCTTCAGGAATAGCCTTCCCAAAGACTTCAGCGAACTTGAGATTTCCAAGAACATGCTCTTCATCTGGCAAGTGGAGTGGGGAGTCCAATCTTGGGTGAAACTTGTGCATTCTTTGAAGATGGAAGATTATCAACTAAGTGAACCTTATGGTCGAAATCATAAGAAGGTTGATGTTCTTCTTTCCTGTTTTCTGTAGTGCCAAATTGTTCTTGTCTTCAATGAATGAATGGATGGAATGAGTGAATTCTTCCCGAATCCTCTCAGCATAATTTGTAAACCTTATGTGAATCAACCTTATCCTACAACTAATACTAAACAAACGTGACACTCAAATGGAATATGTAAAGATGAAAGAGATGTATGTGAAATATATGTCGAATGATTAATATTCAAAACCTTGAGAGAACAAAACAATAATAAGACACACACTTACACACTCTCGCCTAGACATAACAATGAGGCACACTAAAACTTGTGGTAAGAGTGTGTATGTATACTAGACATGGGACGACCTAAAGGGCTTTGTGAGTGGGCTTCGGTTGGGCCATTATACATGGGATGGGCTTGTACATCTTACATAACATTGACTATTAAACCTTTAGTCCAACCGAGCCCCATTAGCTATCTACATGACACACTAGTCTCAAATATTACAAATGACCATCACTTCACATAAATTAAATGCTAACAATCTCCCCCTAAGGGATGGTCATTTCAATGATGCTCCCGGTGATAGGTCTTTTGTCTTCAATGTCATGAACATTGTGTGTCGATGTAGAATAGTCTTTATACATCGTTCCTTCATGCAATGTGATCTTCAAAGTAATCTCCTTTTGATAGTTCTTTCCTTGATCAATATCTTCGTGTGATAATGCGTCGTGTCCTACAACATACTCATACATTTTGGACTGTATACTTATGCTAACAATCTCCCCTTTTACTTTCATCATTTGCCATATGAACTTGTTCTTGACATCTTGATTAGCTTTTTGACTTTGTCGTTACACTCTGTCTTGAAGTTGATCCTTCTGTCTTGAACTTTTTACAATTGAGCTTTTTCAGGGATGTTCTTCATAAGTATGAGTATGATGAGGTGAAGATGTTTGATATATCTAATGATGGGAGATGGATGTTTGTAGGTAGCTGCATAAAACCGTTAGTGATAAATCATCCAGCGCTTACAGGTTTAGATTTTGAGATTGTCAACAGCATATTGTGAAGACTTTCTCTAATCTTAACCCAGGCCGTTCTGAACCGGATACCCCCGAGAGGGCTTACACGGACACACCGAAGTGCACCCATGATTCAGTGAGTCGCTGGAGATCACCCCACGACTGTAGACCGTTTGAAGCATAGTAACCATCATGATATAAATGGCAAGATCCTTGGATCTCATTAAGACTCATGTACACCTTGTGTCCTTTTTGGTGAACACAAGGGTATTTTATGGAAGTGTTCCTAAGAGATCTTTGATGAATCTCATGGCTCTAGACTCTATAATGTGCGTTTTAGATTTAGTAGTCAGAGGCATGGAGCAGAGTGCCACCTTTTCAATATCAACACATCTCGGAGTGAGAGGCCGATAGATTATGCAGTGTTCTCCGTGAGAAATGAAACAAATATCTGAGTGGCTAGGAGGGGTGGTGTAGCGCGTCACTGGGTCCATGACGTCTTGTCTTCAATATCAGTATCATCTAAGTGAATACCGATAGCAGATGTATTGACCCGGTTTCTCCCCTAAGTTTTCATGGAGGGCTATTTCTTTTCACCCTTTCATTCAACTTTTCTTTTTAATTCTTCAACCCCTTCTTTCCCTTTCTAATTTACTCCTTTTTTCAATCTTACCTAAGGACTTCTAATTCTAATCTATTGGAATTGTCCTTGGGTAGATCCCTCCGGCTCTGGCGGATCATAGGACATAAACCTAACCATAATCACCTTATTACTCCATGATTATCCTAGATTTATTGATCAATTGCCATAAAACCTTTTGTGAAAATCTCTCAAAGTGTTTATGAGTAAACACATTTTAGTTAACACTTCGAGAGTTTTACATTTTGAAATACTCCCCCTTCACATGTGCTCATGCATTTTTTAAGATAAGTTTGCACATGTTGGGTAGAGTTCGCACATTTTGAATTGATCGATTTTCAATGAACATGACCTTCGCGAGACACGCTTACATCACTAGTTAGACTAGCTTGAAATTATTACCCGTCCCGGTCATATTCAATGATCATCTCTCGAATTGGTACATTCTACTCAGACAAGTCCTTTGCGAGACACGTTTACATCACTGGATAACCAGCTTGAAATTATTACCCGTCCCGGACATTTCTTTTCGATAACTGACATTTAGCTTGAGATTCAATCCATGATTTTTAAACTTTTGATCACATTTTAATCACGTCTTCTCCCCCTCAAAAATAGCATGTAGTGATATTTTTGATATCAACTGATTAAATGAGAGCTTTTTGGAGAGATAGACGGATCATTTTAGCATGATTTGGAACATTTTGTTTTTCTTTTTATACTCCCCCTTAAATAAAGCATATTGTTTAAACATTTGAGTTTAAAATCATTTAAGGGTATAGAGGGAGTTATCTTTTTGAAGAATCTTGAGCACAGAATTTGGAGAAAGATTTTGAAAAATATTTTTGAAAAATCTTGATCATGTGCTCAAGAATTTTTTAATTTGCCATTAACATTGCGAGTCCTGATCAGATATAATCAGAAAACATCATTGTAGCGCGGGGTTCGTACTGAAATATACGAAAGCTGTAGTGAAGAAATTTTGAGAAACGACATGTTTTAGAAAATTTTTAAATGAACTCTCGCTCAAGCATCTATTGATGTCGTGAGAAGAATATTTTTGGTTTTTTGATTTTATATTGTTTTTGTATTTTTGAAATTTTATATATTTGTATTTTGTTTTTGTGGGTTTTTCAAATTTTGTATTTTGTTTTTTTTCAAAATTATTTACAGCGAAGCTTTTGAGAAAAAATTTCAAGAAGTTTCGAGAAGACTTTCTAACTCTTCGGGAGTTAGGCTTCGCATGCCATTTCGTCGAACCAAGTTATCAAACCTTTCTTTTGGAAGGGCTTTAGTAAATAGATCGGCGAGTTGGTATTCAGTCTTCACGAAGAATAATTCAACAGTACCCTCTTCGACGTGTTCCTTTATGAAGTGATAGCGGACTCTAATATGCTTGGTCTTCGAGTGTTGCACGGGATTGCACGAGATGGCTATGGCACTTTTCGAATCACAATAGATAGGAATGCGATCGAAAGAGAAACCATAATCTGTGAGCTGTGTCCTCATCCATAGAACTTGGGCACAACACGCAGATAGAGACACATACTCGGCTTCAGCGGTTGATAATGCCGTACAGTCTTGTTTCCTGGATGACCAGCCTACTAGCTTTTCTTTCAAAAATTGTGCTCCTCCTGATGTACTTTTTGCGGTAACTTGGCAACCAGCATGGTCGGCATCTGAAAAGGCTGGTAGTGTAAACTCTGAACCCTTCGGATACCAAAGTCCCATATTAATGGTTCTTTGTATGTACCGAAAGATTCGTTTAACCTCTTGGAGGTGAAGTTCGGTAGGCCTTGCCTGAAACCGTGCTAATAAACAGAAAGCAAAATGTATATCAGGTCGACTAGCTGTTAGATACATGAGAGAACCAATCATGCTCCGATATTTCTTCGGATCCATGGGTTTCCCATATAAATCAGCGCCTATTTTGGGTGAAGTGACCATTGGTGTACCAACAGAGTCACAATTTTCCATTGCATGTTTTTTCAAAATCTTAATTGTATATTTAGCTTGATTTATGAAAATGCCACAATGGGATTGATAAATTTGAAGTCCAAGGAAGAATTTTAATTCACCCATCATAGACATTTCAAATTTACTTTTCATGAGATTTGCAAAATGTTTTGAATGTTCCAGATCAGTGGACCCAAAGATAATGTCGTCCACGTAAATCTGAACAATCAAAATATCATCTTTGAATTTTTTTAGTAAACAAGGTTGGGTCAATTGTTCTTTTGGTGAAATTATTAAGAAGTAGGAAAGATGATAATTCGTCGTACCACGCCCATGGGGCTTGTTTCAAACCATAGATAGCCTTCTTTAGCTTGTAGACGTAGTCCGGATGATCTTTGTCAACGAATCCATCTGGCTGACTCACGTACACTTCTTCTTTCAGAGTTCCATTCAAGAAAGCCGTCTTGATATCCATCTGATAGACCGTGATGTTCTTTTAAGCTGCATATGCTAAGAAAATCTAGACCGCCTCAAGCCTTGCTACTGGTGCGAATGACTCATCAAAATCTATTCCTTCTTCTTTTCTGAATCCCTTGGCCACTAGACGAGCTTTTTTGTGAATTTCATTCATCTCTTCATCCTTTTTGTTCTTCCATAACCACTTAAGATCAATGACGAGTTTGTCGATTGGTCTCGGCACTAAATCCCAAGTGTCATGTAGTTTATATTGGAGAAGTTCTTCCTGCATCGCTTCAATCCATGCATTGTTGATGAAGCGAAGAGTGTACCGCTTTTAGGAGGTCATTTAAGCCCTAAATCGTATTTATTTGATCAAATATTGCCCTAAATCGTTCCTTTTGTCATTTTAGGTACTTTTGAGAAGAAATCTGGAAAAGGAAGCATTTTGGACGTTTTTGGAGCATAAAAGTGAAGAAAATGACAAAGTCTCAAAATTATGCTGGAAAGTACCTTTGACGGCGTCAGGGATTGTTCCAGACGGCGTCATGGCTTGGCAAAAAAAGGTGGATATGAAAATTACTCATGATAAGTGTAACACCCCAACCCGACAAGGGTAAAGATGTCACACTAATGGTTTCACATCATATCAAAACAAAGCATACATGTCAAGTAATACAAAAATTCTCAAAGGTTACAAAAGAAATTCTGAAATTTACATGGTTGCAATGGAAACCAAAAATAAACACTAAGTCTGCAAAAGCAACTCCTTCTAATGGTCTCTACTTCAGAACATTATCAAAGTCTTCTAAGTCCAAAATTCTCTTCACTCATACCCAAACCCGTCGTCCTGCTTATTACCTGCCGCACACCAAAAGAAAACGTGCGGCTGAGCTTAAAAAGCTCAGTGAACAGATACATATACAAAGCAAAGAATAACGAAACAGAAATATAATATGGGCAATGGGAACGTCATAAGGTATAAAAGAAATAAATGGATAATAAGAGAAGAATAGGATAGTCATCTACCACGAGCCCAGAAACTCAAAGTCATAATCTCAAAGTCAACATCTCAAAGTCATAGTCTCACAATCAGAGGGGATACCTCTTAGGCAACCAGATAATATGAGGGGTGTCCTCATGTATCATAATAGTGGAGTGATCAGCTCCCAGGGGTGTGAAAGGCGTGTATTGCACACAGCACCAGTCACCTCAAAGTCATACTCAAAGTCATAGTTAAATCCACTAAACAAAACATGCCTAGGATTGCAATCCATACGCCCCAAACTCAAAGTCATAATCTCAAAGTCATAATGGCCATAGCAGATAATATAAAAGGGACGGTGTGAGAAATCACTCACCCACACATGAGTCATGCCAATGGTGCATCAAAGACATGGCCAGGTTACCTTCCTGGCTAGGTAAACAGAAATGGCTCGGGTATCAAACTAAGAGTCAGGTCTCAATATCAAAATAGAATGTCATATCAAAAGGTCATGTATCAGAAGGTGCATCTCAATATCTCAGAAGTAAATATCAAAGGTTCACACAAGGGAACATAGCAATGGCTTTGGGAAAAACTTAACTGAATCATAACTCAAAATCAAATCAGGGAATAAGACACCCTTACTGAAAAGGGCAGAGTATCTGTACCTTAGACCGCAAGTGCAAACACAACAGAAAACAGAAAGATCGGAATCGAACTCCTTCTTCAGCGAATCTACACGAATACATGATCGTCTTATTATTAATATCTTATTTAAATCAGATTACTTATTTTGGTCGGCTTTTCATTTTTAGTAACTTTCCTTTTATAGCAGCTTTTCAAAAATAGTAACTTGTCATATTTAGTAATTTCCTCGATTTAGTAATTTAATACTCTAAGGTTATAATTGACAATTTATATTATTTATGGATTAAAATGACAATCATAATAGTTTAGGGTTAATCATGCCAATCTAATAAAGTTTTAGGGTCAAAATGTAAATTATCAAGTTTAAATATTAAAAGTCAAATAAAATTATTTTAAAGTTTATGCTATAATTTTATATTAAGATGATAATTTTAGACCCCGTTGTTCATAATTTATTAGCGTATCTTTGACATTAATCGTAGACCGTGACGACGAGAATATGTTATTCACAAGTACCCTATCACACCCTTATTTACCCTTTTACTGAACGAAACTATCTTTAACATGTTACATGGCCAACAATGTGATACAATAACAATCTTTATTTTTGTTGCATGTATAGGTATACACTTAACAATATTATTTATAGCACAACTCTTAACTAATTTATTTATTACACACACTAGCGCCATGCATAGGTTTATATGCTTTTACTAGTTTAGTATTAGACGCTGGTATTCACCAACTCAGTATTATATAATTGTTTGCTCTTGAATTGAAATGCTATATCTACCTAGAACCATGTTTGCACCCTACTCATTTGCCTTCTTTTATGAATAACCTTATAACAGAAACAGAGACCAAAGGTGTGTGTATATTCATATTTTAACCTTCCTGAACGAGCTATATAAGACACACAATCATACCATGCGACCACAACCATAACGAGACATAATGAATTTAATACTTTACAACTTCCAGGTCTGATCCACCACACACATTCACACGTTACAGCCCTATATATATCATACCTTCAACACACACACCCATTTGTCTCGTATATTCATGATCTTATGTATCTTCTTCAAATGTCATTTGAATATACCCATGTTCGTTCGAATAGTTATTTATTTATTATTATATTTTTTTTTAACGAGTCAAAAGATTAAGTTTTCATATATTATAAGCATATATATAAGTCTCATGCTCAGGTATGAAACGAAATAGGATCGAAATACCTTATGTCGCAAAAAGCACCAGTACTACTAAACTCTATCGAGCCGACACCAAAAGCACACTCGAGTCAACCTTCGATCAGAACATTGATAAGCACCAACGTCCACTAGCGCTTGCTTACCCACGAAAAGTATCTGTAGGCTGAATTTGAACGAGGACCAAAGATAGAGCAAGAACAACTCCAACCCGAATACACCCACAGTAACAGACCTTCGACCCTCTTGATCTTGGAATTAAAATGACAGATTTGTGTGTGCTTGTTTAGGTAGGATCGTATGATAGCAAGGGAGGAAGAAAAAGAACGTTTTATCAAGGAGATATGAAGGAGCGTGGAAGGAAAATAGGGTAAGTTTATATTTGTTATTGATTTGATATTAATTGTGTTGGTTATTTGGGTTTTAAATTTTTCTATGATGAGGCGTGAACAAGGACTGGAATTGAGGAGGTTATTTACTTACTATATGTGTGTCGACTCATGATCTGGACCCAAGAAGTCGTGTGAAACATAGGCAAGATATTCTCATCTTAATTATCTCTTTCCATTATTCTTCTTATTCCACGCATGATATATTGTGGTCCCATAACATACTGGTACGTGTGGCATAAATTTTGGTTATTAAAGAAACGTGTGAAGTATATGGTAACTTGCACATTTTGGGGAGATTGATTTGGGCCATTTAAAAGGTTAAAATATTTAAAATCATGTTACACTAAAGAGTTTCGTATAGGTATTTAGTGGCGCGGGAATTACATTTAATTGTGTACCATTCGTTTATCTCGAGTCTTATTATCGTATCATTTTATTCGTTTGATGATTAACGGTTAGAATGCTTAGGTTATATATTCGGGATATCATGTCTTAAATGTGTTAGACGTCTAAATGGCATTTAAAATTAGAGGGCAAAATGGGAATTTTAAATGAACGGAAATTTAGGGTTTTACAATAAGCCAGAGAATTTTGCATGAAAAATCTGACGGCGTCACCCTTTGAAGTGATCAAGGTCGTCACGGCTTAACTTAAAGAAGGACGGCGTCAAGCTCATTTCTGACGGCGTCAAGCTTTGATAAGCCAGAGCGGATTTTGGAGCACTAAAGAGGGACGGCGTCAGGAAGGCCATCCGGGAACCCTAAAAGCGGCGAGGTGACGGCGTCAGAATCTACAACGTGACGCCGTCAGCCCTTAAACTCTATATATAGTTTTGCAATTTTTTTTTTCATTAGTGTGGAACTTATTGTGTGTAATTTTGGAGGAGAAACCCTAAGACGAATTTCTGCCATTTTTAAGGGTTTTCATACCCTTGGATCTCCCATGTTTAATTGAAGATAAGTGATTATTTAATCATTCAATATGTCTATGTGTTGTTTGATTACATCTTGTTCTTGTCTTTTAATTAACATGCTAGGCTAGATTTATCTTGTGTTTGCTTAGATCTAATGAAACCTAGCTATTGATTATTGGTTATTAGTGTGTTATTAATTGTATTGGATGATTGTTCATCGATGTTAGGCTTAAGAAAACTGGCTAACTTCCTATTCGGTAACTTGCTTGAACGTCTTAAGAAACATGAACCAATGCGTACTAAGGTTTTTATGGTTGTATTTAATGCATGAGCGAATTCTAGTGATCCCATGTTAGGAGCTTCTTAGCCGGCTCGACATAGGAGTGAAGTAGGAGCTCATAGAGTTGGGGAAGTACGTACGCCACCCCACGATTGGTATTAAGGAATACACCCGTCATCCACGCGATTAATACACACTAATCAACCGGTAAAAGATAGTTAGGGAGTAAGGAAATCTAAGTAAACACATTTCTCTCCACATAAGTTTTACAACCTTTTCATTTTCTGTTATTTTATTTTATTTGCATTCGTAGTTATTTGGGTTAGTTGACTAGCAACTAATTCCGCCCACTCTTTCAAACCCGAGATTTTACTTGCTTTCATAAAAAAATATAAAAATACAAAAAGAATCTTCCCTCACCCTTAGACCTATTAGAATAGTTTTTCAATCCTAACGACACTATTCCCTGTGGAGAACGATCAATCCCCCGTACTTACCACTACACTATACTACATCGGTCAGGTACACTGCCTGGTGGGGTTGTAAGCCTCTTGAGATCCCTCGAGAGGTAAAACCTGTTGTAAGGTCGCAAAACCACGCATCAATTGTCTGCTATTGCATCCCGAATGTTCTTTGGCTCTTTTGGACTGACAGAGCAGGCAAAGAGGCACATGTCGTAATCGTTGGCGAGTTGTCCTCTTGTCTGAACTGGCCTTGAAGGTTCACCAATGAATTTTTCTATTGGATGGTCTTTAGTCCACTGTAACGTTGAAGGGTACCTTGGATTTGACAAATGCGTTTTAGATGGTTCATGTAATCTGGAAGAAGATTCAGCAGATTCTGTTGCAAACGGATTTTCAAATGGTTCTTCTTCTAACACAGCATCGTTTTGTTATTGTTCTTCTTGAATTGGTGTTGTTTGGTTTTTCTCATCAACTCTTGGTAACACAATCTCAATCACTGGAGTTGCTGGAGTAGATGTTGATGATGTTGAGGGAGTTGGTGCGTCAGCTTCGATTCTGGTAGATGCATCTTGCGGTGGTGGTGGTTGATGTTGTTGAGCGGGTGCAGCGGAACGTTGTTGTGATGCATTTGTCGAAGCTCCACCATAATACTCATCATACATAAACTCGAAGAAATTATCCAGTTCTTGATTTGTAGGTTTATCAGTGTTAGTTGACTGAGCTCCTTGGGGTATGAGTCCTGAACTAATATGTCCAAAAGTCTGACTGTTTGGTGCGGGTCCTAATCTGGTATGATTAGAAGCCATCGGGTTAAGCGCGGGTTCTAGAGCGAGTCTCTCAGAAGCCATTTGTGAAATCTCGTCAAATTTCACATTCATCGTCTTCATAATCCTTTTCGTTCTCCTGTTATACACCCTGAATGCCCTCAAGTTATCTGAATAACCAATGAAGATTCCAATATCACCCTTAGCTTTCAGCTTCCCCAGATCTTCTCTGTCATTAGTTGGATAACACAAAGCGCCAAATACATGAAGGTAAGAGATATCGGGTTTTCTGTTGTTCACTAATTCGTATGGGGTTTTATTGAATCTTGGATGGATTAGGGATCGGTTCTGAGTAAAACAAGTAGTGGCAACAACATCAGCCCATAAGAATAACGGTACACTAGAATAAATCAGCATTGTGCGAGCAGCTTCCACAAGTTTTCTATTTCTTCTTTCAACTACCCCATTCTGCTGTAGAGTTCTAACAGCTGATGTCTGGTGAGTAATTCCAGTTTCTTCAAAATATGTTCTTAACTCCTGATTAGTGAATTCCATGCATTGTCAGTTCTTACTATCCTAACTGGAGCTTGAAGTAAAACTTGAATTCGCTTCAAAAAGGTGATGATGATGCCTGGTGCTTCGTCTTTTGATCTTAGAAACCTTACCAATGTATATCTGGAATAGTCATCGACGATTACAAGAATATACTTCTTCCCATTGATACTCTCAACTCTCATTGGGCCACATAACTCCATATGCAACAGATGTAACTTATCAACCAAACTGGGAACGGTTTTAGGTTTGTATGTTGCCCGTTTGCTTTTGCCTTGCTCACAGGATGGACATAAGTGTTCTTTGGTGTATTTGAACTTTGGGAGACCGGTGACGATGTTGTCTTTGGCAAGCTTTGTTAAGGTGTCGAATTTGAGATGGGATAAACGTCTGTTCCACAACCAGGACTTAGTTTCGTCAGCTCTTTTCATGAGACAAATTGGTGATGAAGAGGCCATTTGGTTAATGTCGATAGCATAGAGATTGGTTCCAGGATTTCCGGTTAAGAGATCATCTCCAATCAAATTCCGAACGAAGCAAGTGTTCCTTCTAAATGCAACAACTAAATCTGCATCACAAAACTGTCCGACTAAAAACATATTGTGTCCCGACCCTTCGACATAGTAAACCCGAGAGATTAAGAAATTTCCAAACTGAAGATCTCCATAACCCAGAATAGCTGCTACATGATAATTTCCAAACCGAACTGTTCCCATGAACTTCCATACAAAGTTGATCAGCAGCTTCAGATTCCCGGTCATGTGCTTGGAGCAACCCGATTCGATGATCCAAAAACAAATTTCAATGACCTGCGAAGAACAGATGGTTTTGTATATGGAAACCGTTTAACATTTGGTTCCATGGGGTTAGAGGTAATAGATGAATCACACTTAGAGAAGGTTTCTATTTGTTCTTTTGGAACAATTTCTAATGTGCCATTCTTAAGTGTAAACTTTCTACCCGTTGGTTTCCATGTGCAAAACTTAAGATGATCCTTAGGCAATATGGTACTAGTGATTGACCTAGCTAGTTTTATAAGTCTTTTAACATATCTGGTCCTAGCACTAGTTCCTGAAGGCACATCTTTCTGTTTAGGCATGGCATTCACATTCACATCATTATAAACAATATCATCACAAACATTTTCAGACAAAGATGTCTTGTTCATTAAACTAACAGATTCATTACATGCACTTGAAATATTGTCCTTAATATTACATCCAGATGACATATGTTTCTTATTCGAAAGGGATAAAATCCTAGGGTGTTCTTCTACTTCTTTCATTTTATTCTTGCTTTCACTCTTAGAGACAGGCGAGACTCTATTCCTTGTATTGCTCCTAGGCTTTGGTCTGCTGCTCCTAGAGGTACTTTCTACTCCTGTAGAAGGTAAGGCACACGCATTAGGATTTATCTTGTTGTCGTTTGAATTTGTTTTAGCATTCCTAGTCTCTTTTGGATTTTCTTTCACACTTTTGTCTATCGCCCTATATGTTTGAGATATAGAGGTAGTCGCAGTAGTGGGACTAATCCTATAAAGGCCAGGTGCTATCACTTTTGGTGTTTTGATAACTGCTTTCCCTTTATCAACACTTGTTGACTTTTCACTTTCCTTAGGCAAGGGTATAGAAATAGACATTTTTGGTTTCGCAGCCATAGTTTCCTCACCCTTCCCTTTTTGACTTTCAAGCTGAGACTTCAAAAGATCAATTTGCTTTTGCATGTTTTGGTAAGAACGCTCGTACGATAATTTGTCATACTTACATTCTTCCTTTTTTCGATCAAGTTGTTTAAAATATGTAACATTTTATTTTTCAATCTTAGCAAGCGCATTTTCATATTTCTCAATAATTTTAGAAGTCTCAGCTCGAAGTCTTTCATAATCCTCTACAGAATATGTTTGGTAAATAATGGACATAATTTCAGTCGATAGAGCTACTTCGAAGAGAGTGTCATTGTGTTTTTTCAAAATTTTGATGTGTTCAAAGTTTTCATTAGCTTCCTTCACCAAGGATTTGTAGTCCCTGATAAATTCGGCTGATTCTTTCAGAAGATTATTTTCAACATTTAGAACTACCGCATAAATTTCAGTAATTTGAGGATTGATTTCCGTTTCAAACATCTTTTTCTGTTCTGTATGAACACTTGAAAACCAGTCGTTGTAGATACTCTTTGTTTTGGATGCCACAGTCATTTGAAGCATTTCAACTCTCTTTTTAAGATCATCCAAAAATCGTCTAGTTTCACTTGTGTTACAAGTGTTCTTAGAGGACATTTGTTCGATGTTAGAAAGATGTTTTGAAGCAACTTTTCGTTTTGCGACAGCCACTGGTTTTTTGAAAAACATTGGTGACTCTTTTTGAACAAGATGAACGCCAGAATCTGTATTAAGCTTGTTATAATCAATTGGTTTAATTTCTGGGTTCATTTGTCTCATTTTAACACGACTCTCTTCGGCAAGCTCAATCGTTTCATAGGAATCACGAACCTCGGGAGGATCATGGATCATTTAGCACACTACCATTATATAACACATTCTGTTCCTTCTGAGCTTTCTTGAGAATATAAGGGTTCTCACAACCGATAGCCATTTTCTTCATTGTATGTAAAATCGGGTTTGGATAGTTAATTAGCAAATTAATTGTTTATGCCGACTGACCCATTTTTACAAGCTAATCTTCCAACTTTTTAATGGTTTCTTGTTTGTCAATGATTTCGTCAAGAAGATCATTTTCTCATTTTGAAAACCTTGCATTCAATTATTTCTTTTCTTTTTCAAGATCAGAACAAATTGATTTTTGTTTAGAAAGTTGGTTGGTTAATTCAGAAATTTCCTTGTTTAAAGATTTGATTTGCATATTCAACTTAACATTGAGTGTGTCATATTTGATTTGCAAATGTTTTTCTCTTAAAACAGAATCTCTATAACTAATTTCAAGTTATGACTGTCGTTTGTTATTAAATTCAAAAGCTTGTTCATTCACCTTATATCTCTCAAGCTCAGCGGTCAATTTTTCATTTGCGGCCTTAACATCGCGATTGATCTGTTTGACCTTTTAAATTTCAATACTACAGTTATTCAATAATGATTCAAATAAAGCACGTATTTCCTCATCATTCTCAGTATGCTGTGACGTGAAGCCTCCATTAGGATCCATATCTGGAGTAGCCACATTAGTATTGCTACAACTTGGGGAGTCCATATATGTATCGTAAGTGAGATTAGGAGTCGCAGGATGGTGTTCATTTTGAGGTGACATATCAAACATTTCATTATTGTGACATGTAGCATATGGTTGTACCTCAGAGATTCCATTGATATTATAAGCAGGAGGTGCATCAGAATCCATATCATATTTAACCTCCTGAAGATTGTCCATGAAAATGCAGTTAGCATCAATATCTTCAATGTCTTCCATGTCATCCATAAGAGCCATGAAGTCATTCTCCTCAGCATTAAACTGAAACCCAGCCGTTTCCTTCTGTGCCAACAGCAATGCTTTCTGCAGGTACACTGGATCTTTCTTTTTAGGCTTGGTGGGACAGTTCCTTGACAGTTGAAACACTTTATCACATTCCCTTGATTCATATTCCGAACATTCACAGCAACTGGAGCAGCAAAATTCCCAAACTGATTCCCCATATTCTGACCCCTCGGATTTCCAGCAACTTGACCCAACTGATTCTGATTACCCATATACTGACCCCTCT
Organism: Artemisia tridentata subsp. tridentata; assembly: GCA_021014915.2. Lineage (NCBI taxonomy): Eukaryota > Viridiplantae > Streptophyta > Magnoliopsida > Asterales > Asteraceae > Artemisia > Artemisia tridentata. Next base: position 316,527,191 of record CP139504.1, on the reverse strand, counting down.
GATTGCCTGCATATTTCCCTTGATCACCCATCTGAAACCCTGTAGCATATCCTTGCTGATTCCCATAAACTCCAACCATTTGTCCTTGATGACCCATATTGAAACTCGGCTGTGCAATCTGCTTGTTGCGAGTGTTTGATGAAATCCTTTGGTTGTTGTTGGTAGGTGTGGAATAGCGTCCTTGGAATGCTTTTGACATTAGAGCAAATGCATGTGTCATAGCAGCAATAGCTTCATCCTGGTCAGTGACTTCAGGTTCTTGGAATGGTGGATACTGTTGTTGTGGAATGACTTCTTGTTGTTGTGGGTAGAATGGTTGTTGTGGTATGACATCAGTGTGTGGAATGAATTGTTGTTGCATGTAATTCTGAGTAGGAGTTGATGAAGATGGTTGTGTATTCACTGTTGTGGGTGTTGGTGCTTGAGAATTCAATGCTAGAGGATCATGTTGTTTGGCTAGCTTCTCTTTCCTAACTTCATTTGTCTCTTTCTGGTTTTTGTTTCAAAAAGTCATAGTGTAAAACCCCGAAATTTAACATAATATGAAATGAAAAAAATACCCTCAAATTTAAATTTTTGAGAACTTGCGAATATTAACTAAGTAACACTAACCTAAGTTCCAATATAATAAAAACCTTACATTATAGAATGTGTACAAAAAAAAAAAAAAAAAAAAAAAAAGAAGAGAAAGAAGGCTATATATGCCCCCCCTTGACCACAATATGGTCCAAATTCATTTTGTTTAATGGGTTAATCAAGCCCATAATGATGATTGATTATTGCCATAATACACTAAATCAAATACACGGCTTTCCTTGAAATTCCATAACCGATCTTTTTCAAACCCTAAATTCTGCCATCTCAAAACTTTCGGCTGCTTCTTTTGCTGATGCTGTTTCGATCCAAAGGAACCACAAAGGAGACTCTTGATTGTGTTCTTGTCCTATTACGTATCATAAGGTAACCATATTCAAATAATTTTTCTATTCCTTCGATTTGTTACAAGCCCTAATCGATCCATGCTCCTTGTTTTGTTTTCTGCCTATCGAACCACTCATGAAGAAGAAGGAAAGGAGACTTCATGGTGATTTGACCTTGTTGTGTTCTTGTCGTTCTTATGTTTGATCACACTACGAGGGTATTGTATCATCCTCCCTTGTTAAATCCTTATGTTCTTGTCGAATTTGATATCACTTTGGATAATAAAAATTGTCACATAAAATCATGAATCTAAAACCCTAAAACTTAATATGTAAATCGACACAGGTGTGTGTGATGGTTTTAAATCATTTTGAATATGTATGACCTGTTATTAATCAACTTAAATATGTTATGGACTAACCTATAATCGTTGTGTGTCATGAATTAAAGAATTAGAATGATAAAACCCTAAGTATATGCACGAATCTGTGAAACTGCTACTGATCCAGGAAAAGATCCAACTTAAATCGAATGTAACTAAATGATGTGAACGTGTTTTTAGGTGTTTTCAGAGTCTAAAACTAAGGTCAATGAAATAGCTACCTGGAAAAATTAAGTTTGTAATTTTTGGAGGCCTGGAAAGTTACTTTTTGATTTTTAGAAAATTAAGTGTCAAATCGAATTCGTATGTCTGGAAAATCAGTCTGGGTTTTTAAATTTTATTTTAAAAACCGTGATGAATTAGAAGGTTTCCTTTGAATTGAGTAATATTTGAGATGTCTACTAGTTACTGGAATTTTTGTAGAATTTTATAAATTTTATTGATGGGGTAAATAATTAATTTCTTTTCGGGTGTTTCATCAGATACAATTCTGGGACAGGTTAGGGAAATGGAATTTTCATTCGTACCTATACTAGTTAATAAAATCTGGAAAAATTAGGTAAAATACTAGGGACATTTGTGTATCTCTTTGAATTTTTGTAGATTTTATTTCGAAGTGCTACTATGATTTATGAATTATTTGAAACAGGTCCAGATCATACCTAAAACCTGATAAAGTTTAATATGACATTTAAAAGGTGTTAATTGTTTATGTTCTAATACTAAAGGGTCTAAATTGTTATTTTGATAATACTAAAGGACTTAACTTGTAAGAACCTGTAACCTTACAATAATTACACTTTATACCCTAATTTTATGATAATTGCATAATTGGTCCTTAAACTTATCATAATTACTTAATAAACCCTCAAATGTATAAAACTACCATAATAACCTTAATCATGTGTAAATAACCTTATGAACCTTGAACTACTAAAATGGTCATTCTAAATACTTTAAGTTGATAAACTTGAATGTTAATAACTAGTATTACTAAATAGGGAAACTTTCTAAAAATGGAAACTTACTAAATTGGGAATGTTACTTAAAATGGAAAGATAACGAAATCAGTAAATTGGAACCATTAGTAATTCTGTCTTTTACTCCTCTAGGTCCGAAGAGGGAGTGACTAATTTTCCTGTCAGTGTTTGTTTTGTGATTCTGCTTACTTGGTTACTAAGGTACAGATATTCTGCCCTTCTTGTAAGGAGCCTTCCTTTCTCTTGACTTCTGATTTTGATTCGTTTAGGATTCCCTAAACCATTTCTATGTTCCCCTTGTATTGTGAACCTTGACTTGAACTTTTGCCTTGAACTCTTGTCTTGATCATTTGTTTCGAACCCTGCCTTGGACCTTGTTATGTTTCCTTGATACTTGACATGACCTGTTCATAACCTGGTAACCTGAATATTTAGGACCCTGGGATACTTAAAGGTTCATAGGATTTTATAACTACTTTTCTAAATTACATATGATGAGGTTTTGAAAATTGTTTTTAAAGACTTTCATTATGAAAACTGATTTAAAGACCACTTTATTTTAAAACTATTTTAAAAGGATTACTTTTTAATAAATTGACATGAACCTTCTGGTATTTGACTTTCTGATATTGACCTCCTGATAGTGAACCCCTGCATTGATCTCCTGTCTTGAATCCTGATATGAACCCTGATATGAAATCTGATATGAAACTTGATATAAAACCTGACACTTGATACCTGATACTTGACACCTGAGACTTGATACTTGACCTTGACCCACAGTTTGAGACTACGAGCCACCCACTAGGCATGAGGGTTTCATGTTCATGTCATTGACGCACCGGTGGCATGACTCTAGGGCAGGAGAGTGATGACCTGTCCCGTCCCTGACCTGATTTATACTTGTTACGTAGAGGAAGACCCTGTGGCCTACTGGGGCATATGGATGCATCCTAGACCTGACCTGATTTGTTTGTATTACTTGTATTATCTGGTGACTGACGAGTGTGTGTGATACATGTCTTTCACAATCCTGGGAGCCCGCGACTCCAACCCCTGGAGGTATCCCCTCACCCTGTACCTGGTATGCTGAGGTCACCCCTCCATACACCCTGATATGTGATTTGATATGATATGTACTGTTTCTGGGCTCGTGGTGGATTACTATTTATGTTACCCTATGACTTGATACTGGACTTGACCTATATCGACTTGGGCTGGTGGTGGGTTATGCTTTCCTTTACACTCAGCCATTGTAACCATTTCTTGATAATCTTTTCCATTGTCCTTTCTACTCTTGTTACACCTTGTGCCATTTCATTATTTCACCATCCCTTATTACTGCTTTGTATCGTTATATCTGTTCACTGAGCTTTCGTAGCTCAGCCGCGTTTCTTTTTCCCCGCGGCAGGTTTTAGTTTGGAAGATGGGTATGAGCGGAGAGTACCATGGATATAGAAGGCCCGACTAGCTATGGAAGAGTATTATAAGAACTTATAGTTAGACTTAAAAACTTTTGTATTGTAACCTTGTAGTTTCATATTTCCTTTGTAACCATTGAATTCTATTGTATTATTAATGTCAAATGCTTGTGTTTGATCTGATATGGAACCATCGTTATGACATCTTTACCCTTGCCGGGTTGGGGTGTTACAATTATGGTATCAGAGAGACAGGCTGCGACTTGTAATACATTTACCCTTGACCTGTGAAGTTTTGACCATTAGATTTCCACTGTAGGCGCTCATAAGATAACCTGTAAGAATTTTCCTTAGGATTTCCCTATAGGAACTTAAGTTCTGACCAGTGAGGAATGGGTAGATTATAAGCCTTTTGTTTAAGTATCATTGCTTCCGCATCACTCTGATTCGTGCCTTGCTTTTGGTTAAAGCCTCTTGAGATCCCTCTTGGAAATTGAAAGCTTATGCCTTGCACCACCTAAGTTTTGAAACCTAAATAAATCTTGGAAGCATTAAGAATTTCATAGAAATTGCCTGACACCATTTGATCCTTACCTTCAGATGCCGACTCTGACCTCTGATCCTTTTGTTAATCATCTTGATGCCTCTTCGGACATTCTAAGAATCACCATGGCGATGACGTATTTGATATATTTTGTTATTCATCTCTTACTTTTGATAAGTATCTATAAATCTTCCGACACTATTTGATTTCGTTTTACCCATCTCTGTCCCTATGAGAAGTCTTGTGGTGTTTAACCACGAGTATAAGAATTGTTTCCCTCTTGACTATGACATTTGGTTTCGTTGACCCTGAGACTGTAGACGTACTAGGTGGATTAAGATAGGTTGTTTTACTCAACTCGAGATAAAGTATGATCATCATGAAGGCATAGTTATGTGGTGCTAGTATTATGACGCCTGATCAACGTGATAATACTTACACCATATACGTGCACTCATTGTGGCCATAGGATATCTTGGGGAGTACCTAAGAAGTTTAGAATTTGATCTCCGTTGGATTATCCGTGATTAGTGAGATTTTAGGTTCATTCTACCTATGCGTATACTCTGCCTTTGTTCATTAGATATCTCGATGAGTTTGGACTCTCGTTTGGCATTCTGTTGACCTCAGTTATAAATCTTAAACTCTTTGTAGAGCTCTCCACTGTTGATACAGTCAATTTGATTTGAAATCTTGTTCGTATTCCATAAGAGCTTTCCGGAAAATTCACCTACCCTCCATTTTGTTGCATGGTCTTTTGATCGGAATCAACCTAATTTGTCTTCTTCTGAGGAAGTTGAAACCCACCTTGTTTTGATTGAGTCATGAGAAACTTTTGGTCTGAAGATTTTTTGGAAGAACCTTCCCTGGCGTGAGAATGTTTGTAAAGATCTTTTGCGATTTGCTACGACTCCGTCTAACCTTGCGACTTCAATTTTCGAGGACGAAAATTCCTTTTTAAGAGGGGAAGAGTTGTAAAACCCCGAAATTTAACATAATATGAAATGACAAAAATACCCTCGAATTTAAATTTTTGAGAACTTACGAATATTAACTAAGTAACACTAACCTAAGTTCCAATATAATTAAAACCTTACATTATACAATGTGTACAAAAAAAAAAAAAGAGAAAGAAGGCTATATATTCCACCCCCCCCTTGACTACAATATGGTCCAAATTCATTTTGTTTAATGGGTTAATCAAGCCCATAATGATGATTGATTATTGCCATAATACACTAAATCAAATACACGGCTTTTCTTGAAATTCCATAACCGATCTTTTTCAAAACCTAAATTCCTCCATCTCAAAACTTTCGGCTGCTTCTTTTGTTGATGCTGTTTCGATCCAAAGGAACCACAAAGGAGACTCTTGATTGTGTTCTTGTCCTATTACATATCATAAGGTAACCATATTCAAATAATTTTGCTATTCCTTCGATTTGTTACAAGCCCTAATCGATCCATGCTCCTTGTTTTGTTTTCTGCCTATCGAACTACTCAAGAAGAAGAAGGAAAGGAGACTTCGTGGTGATTTGACCTTGTTGTGTTCTTGTTGTTCTTATGTTTGATCACGCTACGAGGGTATTGTATCATCCTCCCTTGTTAAATCCTTATGTTCTTGTCGAATTTGATATCACTTTGGATAATAAAAATTGTCACATAAAATCATGAATCTAAAACCCTAAAACTTAATATGTAAATCGACACAGGTGTGTGTGATGGTTTTAAATCATTTTGAATATGTATGACCTGTTATTAATTGACTTAAATATGTTATGGACTAACCTATAATCGTTGTGTGTCATGAATTAAAGAATTAGAATGATAAAACCCTAAGTATATGCACGAATCTGTGAAACTGCTACTGATCCAGGAAAAGATCCAACTTAAATCGAGTGTAACTAAATGATGTGAACGTGTTTTTGGGTGTTTTCAGAGTCTAAAACTAAGTTCAATGAAATAGCTACCTGGAAAAATTATGTTTTTAATTTTTGGAGGCTTGGAAGGTTACTTTTTGATTTTCAGAAAATTAAGTGTCAAATCAAATTCGTATGTCTGTAAAATCAGTCTGGGTTTTTGAATTTTAATTTACAAACCGTGTCGAATTAGAAGGTTTACTTTGAGTTTAGTAATATTTGAGATGTCTACTAGTTACTGGAATTTTTGTAGAATTTTATAAATTTTATTGATGGGGTAAATAAATAATTTCTTTTCGGGTGTTTCATCAGATACGATTCTGGGACAGGTTAGGGAAATGGAATTTTAATTTGTACCTATACTAGTTAATAAAATCTGGAAAAATTAGGTAAAATACTAGTGACATTTATGTATCTCTGTGAATTGTTTTAGATTTTATTTCAAAGTTCTACTATGATTTATGAATTATTTGAAACAGGTCCAGATCATACCTAAAACCTGATAAAGTGTAATATGACATTTAAAAGGTGTTAATTGTTTATGTTCTAATACTAAAGGGTCTAAATTGTTATTTTGCTAATACTAAAGGACTTAACTTGTAAGAACCTGTAACCTTACAAAAATTACACTTTATACCCTAATTTTATGATAATTGCATAATTGGTCCTTAAACTTATCATAATTACTTAATAAACCCTCAAATGTATAAAACTACCATAATAACCTTAATCATGTGTAAATAACCTTATGAACCTTGAACTACTAAAATGGTCATTCTAAATACTTTAAGTTGATAAACTTGAATGTTAATAACTAGTATTACTAAATAGGGAAACTTTCTAAAAATGGAAACTTACTAAATTGGGAAAGTTACTTAAAATGAAAAGATAATGAAATCAGTAAATTGGAACCATTAGTAATTCTGTCTTTTACTCCTCTAGGTCCGAAGAGGGAGTGACTGACTTTCCTGTCAGTGTTTGTTTTGTGATTCTGCTTACTTGGTTACAAAGGTACAGATATTCTGCCCTTCTTGTAAGGAGCCTTCGTTTCTCTTGACTTCTGATTTTGATTCGTTTAGGATTCCCTAAGCCATTGCTACGTTCCCCTTGTATTGTGAACCTTGACTTGAAATTTTCCCTTGAACTCTTGTCTTGATCATTTGTTTCGAACCCTGCCTTGGACCCTGTTATGTTTCCTTGATACTTGACATGACCTGTTCATAACCTGGTAACCTGAATATTTAGGACCCTGGGATACTTAAAGGTTCATAGGATTTTATAACTACTTTTCTAAATTACATATGAAGAGGTTTTGAAAATTGCTTTTAAAGACTTTCATTATGAAAACTGATTTAAAGACCACTTTATTTAAAAACCATTTTAAAAGGATTACTTTTTAATAAATTGACATGAACCTTCTGGTATTTGACTTTCTGATAATGACCTCCTGATAGTGAACCCCTGCATTGATCTCCTGTCTTGAATCCTGATATGAAACTTGATATAAAACCTGACACTTGATACCTGATACTTGACACCTGAGACTTGATACTTGACCTTGACCCACAGTTTGAGACTACGAGCCACCCACTAGGCATGAGGGTTTCATGTCCATGTCATTGATGCACCGGTGGCATGACTCTAGGGCAGGAGAGTGATGACCTGTCCCGTCCCTGACCTGATTTATACTTGTTACGTAGAGGAAGACCCTGTGGCCTACTGGGGCGTATGGATGCATCCTATACCTGACCTGATTTGTTTGTATTACTTGTATTATCTGGTGACTGACAAGTGTGTGCGATACACGTCTTTCACAATCCTGGGAGCCCGCGACTCCAACCCCTGGAGGTATCCCCTCACCCTGTACCTGGTATGCTGAGGTCACCCCTCCATACACCATGATATGTGATTTGATATGATATGTACTGTTTCTGGGCTCGTGGTGGATTACTGTTTATGTTACCCTATGACTTGATACTGGACTTGACCTGTTTTGACTTGGGCTGGTGGTGGGTTATGCTTTCCTTTACACTGAGCCATTGTAACCATTTCTTGATAATCTTTTCCATTGTCCTTTCTACACTTGTTACACCTTGTGCCATTTCATTATTTCACCATCCCTTATTACTGCTTTGTATCGTTATATCTGTTCACTGAGCTTTCGTAGCTCAGCCGCGTTTCTTTTTCCCCACGGCAGGTTTTAGTTTGGAAGATGGGTTTGAGCGGAGAGTACCATGGATATAGAAGGCCCGACTAGCTATGGAAGAGTATTAGAAGAACTTATAGTTAGACTTAGAAACTTTTGTATTGTAACCTTGTAGTTTCATATTTCCTTTGTAACCATTGAATTCTATTGTATTATTAATGTCAAATGCTTGTGTTTGATTTGAGATGGAACCATCGTTGTGACATCTTTACCCTTGCCCGGTTGGGGTGTTACACATAGAGCTGATCATAGTTCACCTCATGAAGGTTCTTTGTTTGGTTAACAATTGTGACATATCATCCCCATTCCTCTGGTAGGTTGTTGATGAACTTGATGTTTTGAACAATTTGCCTTGGTGACAACTTGTTCCTGATAAGCTCGTTCATGAGAGTACAAAACCTTGTGTAGTAAGATTCAATTGGTTCAGCCGGGGTTGATGTGAACTTTTCCCATTCAGTTAGAAGCTTGTTTTCAATGTCTTATTGACCAATTTCTATTCCATGACAAAGCCTTCTAACTCGTTCCCACATATCATAAAAAGTTTCAAAACTATCAACAGCACAAAATATTTCTCGCGGTAAACCAAGTTGAATTAAGTGCATTGCCAAGTCATCAGCTTTGATTTGCTTCCAATCCTCTGATGTGTATTCCTTTTCCTTTTGATCACGAAAGGATGGTGCAATGGGAGGTGTTGCATTTGGATCCCCAGCTACTTGAATCTGACGAGGCCTGAAAGGTCATTTTTGGATGGAGTTAAGCAATAGTCTACCTTGACCATTAGGTTTGGTTTTGATGTATCGGATCATACGGCTTGTCCATGGAAGATAACCACCTTTTTCTAACATTGGAGGACGGTTTTCAGCACCAGCTGCAAGGATATCTTGTTGAGTTGCCATTGATGATGTTGTATGATAAAGTTGATTCAGTTGATTCAGGATCGTTGCAAAGAAATAGGTGTTGTGGTTGTTGAAGGTTGAACTCAGTTGTTGTTGTGAAGCCTTGGTTCTTTGTAGATTATCGGTTGAAGTTATTTGCAATTTAGATCAACTATGACAATTTAGATAAACGTAGCAAATTAAATAAAGTTACTAAATTTGACTAGACTATAATTTAGACAAGATCAAAAGATTACAAATTTGACAAAGTTATGTAAATTACAATTTTGATAAAATGACAATTTCTATAGAAATTTCAATTTAAACCAAAATTTATACAAATTATGGTAAAATTTCAATTTATATAGAATTTATCTAATTTATATAAATTTGTAATTTATATAAAGATCTAACTAATTTATACAAACTAGTAGATATTCCCTTGTCGAAGTATCTTGCACACTTATACAAGTGAGAAAATACCGAGTCCGCGATCTTTTGTTGTTGTAGAAATTACGTTCGAATCAAATTTATAAAATTTACTTAAGTTGTGAACGTTTAAATCAATTGCTATGGAGGACGAAAATTGCCAAGTTGCGAAAGTACTTTTAGCTGCTAGAATTGCGATGAGGGATTATTTCTGTCAATCTGTGAAAGTTATCAGACAATTGCGATGAGGGACTGAAGTTGACACTTAGCGAAAGTTGTGCACAATTGCGATGAAGGGCTATGACAATTGCGATAACCTCTTTAGAGACAATTGCGATGAAGGGTTCAACAATTGCGATAAATGGCAACTTTGACAATTGCGATGGACACTTGCACAATTGCGATGAAATGGGATGATGGCACAATTTTGATGAAACCCTTTTCTATAGAAATTGTCAAAGACAACAATTCCTATGAAACCCACTTTTATCTAAATTCTTATACAAGAAATTAGATTTATCAATGTCGATGAAGAACCACTTTTATCAAGTTTCATATACAAGAAATTGATAAAATCTTCAATGTAAGGAGGATTCGAACCGCAATATGATGTACCACTTTTTCTTTGATCAAACAACTTCAAACTCTCGTATAAACCAACAAGACTGATGTGAAACTTAAAAAGTGACAACTTCTTTCTAAGACTTACGTAAAAACACAAAAAGCTTTAACCCTTATGCTTAATACTCACGTTATCACTAAAAAGTGACCAACTTTTTTCCTTAAAACCTCGCGTTAGACTTAAAAAATAACGACTAACAACCAAAAAAGCTACAACCTTTTACAAATAATGACTAAATAACGACACAACTAAAACCTAAATCCTTGTTTGGCGGATGATACCACTTGTAAACCTTATGTGAATCAACCTTATCCTACAACTTATACTAAACAAACGTGACACTCAAATGGAATATGTAAAGATGAAAGAGATGTATGTGAAATATATGTCGAATGATTAATATCAAAACCTTGAGAGAACAAAACAATAATAACATACACACTTACACACTCTCACCTAGACATAACAATGAGGCACACTAAGACTTGTGCTGAGAGTGTGAATTTATACTAGACATGGGACGCCCTAAAGGGCTTTATGAGTGGGCTTCGGTTGGGCCATTATACATGGGATGGGCTTGTACATCTTACATAACATTGACTATTAAACCTTTAGTCTAATCGAGCCCCATTAGCTATCTACACCACACACTAGTCTCAAATATTACAAATGTCCATCACTTCACATAAATTAAATGCTAACATAATCAATGTTGGCATGATTAAGAATCCCCCAAAGCATCTGTATCATTGGAGCTCTTGGTCTTTTAAATCCTGAAGTCTTGGCCGTGAGACATAGGTTGATGATAGTTAAGATAGCTCTCCATGGTTGGTACATGTCATGTGTAATGACTGTAGAAAGAGTTTTGATGGTTTTGGGGTAGCCCAGATCATTGACAAAGTTGAAGAGTTCATCAGGTGCTGGTGGGGAAGTGAAAGGTTGGTTTTCAATAACAGGTGTGATCTGAAGTGCGTCTCTGATGGTGTCTTTGGTGAGATCGAACCATTGTTCATCAAGTTGACAGCTGTATCTTGTGGTATCCTAGTCTTAATGCACAGTATCCCAGAACTATTGGATGTAAATGGCTGGAATAGTAGAGCAAGCTATAAAAGCTCTGAAGAAATTGGTTTGCTTCAGAATGTCTACAGCAAGCTAGTAAATAGGGTTGTGTTGAGTTTTGTCCATATCCAGATAACAGTTGCTCTTTCCTATTGCAACCCAGCGGTCATGGGACAATATCTGATCATCTGTGCGAACCGGTGGAGGAATAACAGGAGCTTGAACAGCAGGTGCATTAGCGTCAGTCATTGTTACTGCACAGTCACCACCACAAAAAATATCCATATAGAAATGTGGTGTTAGGTGAGAGTTATAGAATAAGGTTATGACATACGTAAACAATAGCCAAGACAGAGTAGCATGAGGATCATGAGGGTGTAATGATCGCAGGATAGTGTCAATTCAAAAGTTAACAGAAGTCACCTCATCTATGAGAGGACATAACCCTGTGACCAAGACACCATGACCATAAAGAAATCAGGCAAGGCACAAAGAATAAAGGCAAGACATAATGTACAAGTTTATATGATCACACCACAGTCATTCACTAGGCAAAGCTCAAAGTAGACCAACACGTAGTAAATACAAGTCATGGCACATCAAATCGCAAATCCAAATCTTACACCACAAACAGCAATCAATCAATGATTCAAACCACAGTTAGATCAAAACGCAATTAGACCAAACCGCAGTTAGACCAAAACTCAGTTTAGATCAAAACGCAGTTAGATCATCAAAACGCAACGGCCGAAACCGCAGTGACTACGTTTGAAGAATTGTCAAAACGCAATAGCCTAAAACGCAACAGTCTAAAACGCAATAAGCAAGACGCAATAATATTATATTCAGAAATGATCAAAATGCAGCAACAAGCAAACCGCAAGAGTATTATATTCAGAAATAATCAAAACGCAACTACTCAATGGCCTAAAACGTAGTCTACAAAACACAAGAATATTTAATTAAAAAATACTCAAAACGCAACTGACTACTCATAGGCAAATCGCAATAAATAATTCATTTTCATAACGCAGTCACGATTTTACCACCAAAACGCAATCAAGTATATCCATGCAAAACGCAGTCAAGAGCATTTAGTCAAAACGCAATCTAGAATCATCTAATCAAAACGCAATCAAGAAGCCTTAACGCAAAAGTCAATCTAGCACATAAACCAAAACTCAATCACAAATATTAAACAACAAAGCGCAACCTGGACTGTCATTCACAACGCAATCAAGAACCTTTAGCCAAAATGCAATCAAGAACGTTTAGTCTAAAAACGCAATTCAGCACCTAAACTATAAATCAACCAGGAATCTGAACACAAAACTCTACCAAGAACTTTATTTCTCAAACCGCAATCAGGAACACGTATCTAAACCGCTATCAAGAGCATGTAGACAACACGCAATCAGGAAATTTCACTCAAAAACGCAACCAAGAAACTCTACTCGAACCTCAAAAATTCAATCCTACAACTATCGACCTTTCCTACGTGTATATGGCAACCTTAATCAACACAGCAAATGGCTTCCTTACTCAAGTGTGATCAATCCTATAACACACCAGCATCCACACCACATGATTTTGACGTATAAAATTCAACCTGATCATCGAAAATCAGAGGATAACTTCACTATAGATAGGGGAAACAAATAGGACAACAACGAAGCATCTACTAGTGATTATAAGTCAATCCTAGCAAGTAAAACACAAAATCAAACACAAACCTAGGAGTAGATGAAGATTCGAGTTGCGACCCTAAACAAAACATGACTTAAATGAGTTTCATGCCATGATGATTAAGATAATGTTACTTAATACAATTTAGAACGTGAGACAAACATTACCTAGACAAGAAATCACTCAAAAGTTCAAGATCAGACAATTTGCAGGTTATTGCGTTTTGTGTTTTGAGAGAAAAGTTAAATATGAGTTTGACTGGATGTTGATAGGTTTGACCAGGTCAAAACGCAGTGGGGTTTAAATACCTAAGACAGAACTTTCATATATAGGAAGAATTGGCCCCTGTAATTTATATAAGCCTAGGAAACAATTAGCAATTTGCATATAAGTCCCTATACTTGCATATAAAAGAAACATATGGCCCTTTTTGGAGTTAACACTAGATTAACAACCCTAGATTAACCACCCTCTCAAATTGAAATCCCGATTGAAACAAGTCATTTCACAATTGATTAGCTTACTGAATTGTGGATGCCCGTTGATTGTCATAAATTACTCTCCCCCTCAATCAATGACCCGATTTCTATTGAAAGAGCTGTAGTCGTTGATTGAGTAACAATTTATGAAATCTTAAGTCCAATTGATTTTTTAAACACATGTAACCACCATGTGAAACCCAAATACTTTACTGAAGATTCATAGACTGGAAAGTATTTGAGATACATAGAAGATTTCTCTTCTTATGCAAGAAATAATGCACTGACGCGTACATTAGATCGAGGGTGCACGGATGTAAAGTAATCCATGCCCAGATGAACTTCTCCCGTTGTCAGGAACAATCGTCTTTTTGGCGACGGGCTTTCCTCATTTTGAAAACCGGGTTGCTTATCTGAAGTAATAGCAAGCCACGTAGGCATGTTTTGAAAACTTTTTAACTTCTGCTCGAACTTCATTTAAAGACCCGTGTCATTATTGAATGACATTTCTAGCACCGTAAATGTTATTGATACCGGAAGACATGCCTTGCAAAACTATTTTTGTTATTTTCTATTTTTCTGATTTTTGTGTTTTTGTTAGTTTTATATATTTCTATTTACATTTTGGATATATATATATATATATATATATATATATATATATATATATATATATATATATATATATATATATATATATATATATATATATATATATTACTTACAATTTGATTTAAGATTGGACAAAGGATACATGAAGAATAACCACCGATATTCTTCCCAAGATAGATTGTTGCTGCACGAGTCCTGAGCTGATTTGTTCAGGAGTTAGTATGCATGTACATCAATGTTGAGTTTCCTGAACCCCTAAATTAGGAGATTTCAGCTCTTTTGGTCTTCAAACTCTGAGTTTTTCCTTGAAGGAAATGGTCGATGTACCTGTACTTAAGTAAGGATTCCCTGCACTAACATGACGATTTTTCTTACTTTTATATGGGTTAGTGATATCGGTATCTAGACCTTTTGTAGTTTCACAGTCAACCTTTGTAATGCAATCTGTACTAATAGGTATCCATCTAAGACCAACCATCATAAAAATTCTACCCGTTGGTATCCACCTAAGGCAAGATCTAGGAGTGTTTGGTTTCTCGTGCACAGTGGAAGACTTGTTGAGAGAAGACCAACGTCCTACAGCCATCTGCCTATCACTTTTCTGAGTATAATTCTTGATTATGGGCTTGTTGATGTATCTAGTCTTAGGAGATTGAACCTTAGCACCAGCATTCACTTCCTTTTCATTAGCCTTAGAAGATTGAGCCTTAGTACGAGCATCTGCTACCTTTTCATTAGGTCTTGCTTGTGAAGTGACTGGTTTTGAAAAAACTTGATTCACATCAACTTGGGGGGCAACCTGTTGTTTTGAAGATTTTGGTCGTTCTGATCTAAACGCATTCGGTTGCCTAACAACTGATAGGTTTCTAACTGGTTGTGAAGTTGGTTTTCCCAAGATTGATGGTTTTGCAAACTTAGTATTTACACTATTTCTTGTTAATTTTCTCAGCTCATTTTTTAAGGCAGTAATTGTGAAACCTTTCTCTTGAAGTTAAGCCTTAAATTCATCATTTCTAGCAATCAAAGAGGTTGTTTGCTCTACAGTCTTAGTTTCCGTTTCTTTGATTGAATCACATAGTTCTTTGCAACGAATTTTCAAAGTCTCATTTTCTTTAAGTAATTCAGCCACTTTATGTTCCAAATCAGCATTTTTTGTTGCAATAACATCATTGTCATGTTTAGCCTTAACTTCATTACACATATCAAAAATCTCAGCCATACAGTTTTTCAGGTTGTTGATCATTAATTTTTTTGCTTCAAGCTGAGCTTTCAAATCAGTTATCATAAAGAATTCACGGAAGTCAGGGAGTTCCAGATTTTTACATGGTAGGTTAGTTTGAAAACTTTCTTTCTTTTGTTGCATTGCGATTTCAAGTGAAATACAATGTTTTTCAAGCTGTAAAAATCTGTTTGAAAGTTCATCATAAACTTCCTTTTCAACCATATCATTTGATTTGCAAAACTCAGCCGTACGCAAAGACCTTGACGCATCACTATGTTCAGCATCCTGATCAATTTCTCCCACCTTATGACCCAAATTTGTTGAATTAGAGTTGATATTTCTATCAGTCTTTTCCAACAGATATGTGTCATAAGTATGTTTAAATGGATCAGTATTTTGTCGTTCATTAGAAAGAACATTATATTGATCCGACAGATATACCTCAACAGATGGTACTTGGTGATTTACTAGTCCGAGACCTGCATCCACACCAAGTGTGATATCATTCCCTGAGCTGTTGCTATCATCCTGCTTATCTGACTCTGTCCCGTTCCCCATGTATTGTGCTCTTTCATTAATGAACCCCTTAACATTACTCATGAATTGGAGTAATGTAACTCTGAACATGTCAACCTCGATCCCAGTGTAATTAGCAAAGCACTTTTTTGTCATTTGACTGTCATATTCATAATCCTCAGTGAATTGCGAATCAATGAACACTTGGAGTTGGTTGTTGATCACACAAAAGGCAGCCATAGATCTACCTTTAGAAAATTCTCCTTTGTCAAGTTGTTGTTCAAGTTGATCTAAATACAGAATCATTTTGGCAGTGAAAGTCTGAATATCTTGACCAAAGAGTGTTGCGAATGCACGTTTGTATCCTCCCAAGTATCAAGGTTGTTCAAACAGAACCTTGAGATGTGAATGAAGTAATCGAAAACATTCAATGCAAATTTCCTTTTCATTAGTCAACATCAGTGGCTGATGAAACTCTTTCACTTGAGACTTCGAGCACGACGATTCCTTATTAGCATTATCAGAATCACACACGTTTACTTGGTGTACAGTACTGGAGGTCATATGTATATCATTCGTGTCGTATAAGTTGAGTACCTCAGATATGAAGGAATCAGAATTAGTAGACATTGTGTAAACATGCACGAGATTTTACTAATCTATGATTTAAACCGAGAAATCGTTTCTTTTGCGGAGTTTTACAAAATCAAGAAGAAACCGTGAGATAGTGATAGATTGGATGTGTTATGATAATTGTTGGATCGTTACAATGATTAGTGATTGTATGTTAAAAGTGATGATTGTTTGTAGGATTAGGTGAATTGTAGTTACGTTGTGCTATGAGAAGGTTATGCAGAGTATACGAGGTGAATTGGACAAGTCACAGTCAAAAATCCAAGATCAAAACTCAATGATGAAGATTGATCAAAATTCAGTCAAAGTTTGAGTCAAACCTCAACCAGGAAATGACAAAACGCAGTGTAGATCTTTAAAACTCAAGACGCAGTTGCCAAACCTCAGAGGTCAAAACGTAGGACCAAACTTCAAAGATCAAAACGCAGGACTTTTGGTCAAACCGCAGTACCAAAACTCAATAGCAAACCGCAGGACTTTTGGTCAAACCGTAGTACCAAAGCTCAATAGTCAAAACGAAAGACTTTTGGTCAAACCGCAATAGGTAGCTGACAAAACTATCCCTATCAAACCGCAGAAGACAAAACGCAGGTCACTATGAAACCACAGTCTCAAACCGCAATCAAGAAACTGAGTATGAGAGTCAAACCGCAGTCTCCATTCTTCACCTAAAAATCACCCTTTTGAGTGTTTTTTCTTGGTTTTTTTTTGCACTACTTAATCCAAGAAGGTTATAACAACAATAAAAACCCTAACTTTAACACCACAAACATGAGAATCAAATAGAGCCAAGAATAAGACCAAAAACCTTCAAAAACCAAAATTTAGATCTAAACTAACCAAGAAAACGCACATACAATCGAACTAATCAAACCATGAGCTCTGATACCAATTGTAATATGTTGGAAATCATAACACAAGGTCGGATTTATGGGTTGGCCGAATCTAGAGAAAGAAAGTGGGATATTCTAGTGAGAGAAAGTGAAGTTGTATGATTAGAATCAAATGAACTTCCAACCCTTTCCCTTGGGCGGGAAAGGGTATTTATACATACATATTATACGCCCTACATGGGCTATGGAGTGAGCTGACAGTGGGTAAAGACCCGACCCAACTACACAAATATTACTATGACTAAACTAGTATCACTATAACTAAACTAATATTTATACGCCTAGGAGCTAACTTAATGCTAATAGATACTCGGGGTGACCGAGTCTTTCATATGAATATTTACATTCCTAATAGCTTCAGAGCTTTTTAGCATCCTGGTGGCAATTGGTGTAGAAGGTTCTACTTCAATTAATGTCTAGAGCTTGTTAGCATCCTAGATGGTGAATGGTGTAGAAGATTCAAAAACCCATACTGTTGGTGGGGTATGGTCTAGAGAGTACATGGATCATGGTTTTACCAAATCCATGAATGAACTTGACAGCTGTTACGCTATGCTAGAAGAACTACATTCCGTGATCGTAGGTAGGGCATTAATCCACAAGAATCGCGAGGATAGCACTTATGGAGATTCTATAATTCGTCCAACCATAGGCGGTTCTATTTACAACCGTAGGTGCAACCAATCCCCGTTCAACAATAGGAGGATTGATGAATGGGAGGAAAGCATGAAGATGGAGATTCGACTATCAAAAATCAAGTGGCTTCATTCAAGAGTTTCAATCAATAAAAAGGTATTTTATTTAATTATTGATAATGTGGCTAGGAACTTGGTGTCAAGAAAATTGGTCAATTACTTTAATTTTCCAATAGAAACTTATTGATAATGTATTCGGATCTTTATGGGTAAATTTTACAAGGATGAGGTAATTTGTTATTTGGATGACATGGAGGATTGTCATATTCGGTTGGGAAAATCTTGGCGTTGCAAAGTTCAAGGTTTTTAGGATTTGAAGCGTAATCTCTACCTTTTCTTATGGGAAGGAAAGAGAATTACGATGATTCCATACGAAGACCAAATACATGTACCAATAACCGAGCTTAAAGTTGAAGAAAAGATGGTGAAGGTTGAAGTGTTGGAAGAACAAGAACATGTACCAATAGCCGAAGTCTCAATCGAAGAAACAAAGAAGACGAAGGATTCAAGGGTTTTAAAGAATCTTGAGGATGAAGCTACCGAGTCCGAAGTTATTAAAGGTACAAAGGGTTGTGATTTTGATTTTGGGTTGATTGTGAAAATTGAATTAAAGAAATCAATAAAACTTTTAACGAGGAACGAAGAAATTATTTTTGTTGCAATTGGATATTTTTTGATCGATGATAAGACGTATGCACTCCAACATTTGAGGTTATGGGGTGATCATTGGTGGAGTACTCGAGTTAATGTGAAGCGCAAATCAACTAAAGAAAAAGTTGGTTGTCAGAAGGTTTTCGAGGTAGATGAAGCCTTTGACAGTGAGAACTCGAGGGCGAGTTCTTTTTAAGTGAGGGGGAATGATAGGGACGAGATTCGTGATCAAGACACGAACATAGAATGATATTACTGGTTGTAGGAGTAAGGGTACTCTTAGCAGGAGTAAGGGTACTAAACATAAGTAATCCTATTACTAAATGTACTGAGGTTACTGGATTCAGAAGGTTACTTCCATGTAACTCTACTCCAAGCATAAGTAACCCTACTGGTGTTTCCTGGGTTTTATTTTGTGTCATGACTTTTTGTTTTTTTTATTTTAGTTTCCTTAATTTTGTTTGTTCTAGGTTATCTTATTCTACAAGTTTTACTACCCTATAAATATAGGGCTTAGGTTTCATTGTAATTTATCTTTTGATCATTAATAAAATTATCTTTTAGGAGTTTATCTCTTGTTTGGGTTTATTCCCGCAAGGTGCGCCTTGTTTATCACCCTTGGATTAGGGTTTATCTAAATACGATTTCGCGTGTCCTGCGTCAATTTTTCTCCGCCATAAGGGAGCTTGTTGATGTAGTGCTTGCAAACTCTCGAGTTGGGTACTCGGGGAGTGGAGTAGGGCGAGGAAGAGAGCTTCGTGCCGAACCAATATAAAGGACCGTGTCTATTGGTTTGATCTTTCCTTTATATTTCTGCATTTACTTATTGCATATTATTTATATTCATATATTTTATGTTGTGTTGATTTCAGATCAAGTCATCGAATCTAAAGTTTTCTAAACAATCTAAAAACGGTAAAAACTATTCAACCCCCCTTCTAGTTTTCCACAATTGGTACCAGAGCCACGTTAACCAAGATTTTTAAAATTTATTGGATTTTAAAACTAGAATCGATCTATGGATTTCGAAAACTACAAAGAGGGTCAATCTATGCAATGACCACCACTTTTTGAAAGCGATGGTTTTATATATTGGAAAAATAGATTCGAGACCTATGTGAAATCAAAAGATCTTGATCTTTGGCATGTTATTACCATGGGTGATTTTCAACCTACAATAAGAAACGAAACTACTAACAAAGATGAAGTTATACCATTTGAAAAACAATCGGATGAACTTAAAAGGAAACTTGACTAAAATAATGAAGCTAAAATGTTTCTTTACAACGCTTTACCTAAGAAAGAATATGAAAGAATTTTCATGTGTGAAACGGAAAAAGAAATTTGGCAAACTTTGTTAATCACTCACCAAGGTAATAGCCAAGTCAAAGATAACAAGATTGACTTGCTTGTGCAACAATATGAGAAATTCTCGATTGCCGAGGATGAATCTATTAATAGTGGATTGGCTAGGTTTAATACTATAATTACTAGTTTAAAAGCTCTTGACCAAAGTTTTTCGAGCAAAAACTATGTTCGTAAGTTTCTTAGGGCACTTCATCCAAAGTGGAGACTGAAAGTCACCAGTATTGAAGAATCAAAAGACTTGATGACACTTTCACTATATGAGCTCATTGGCAACTTGAAAGTCTATGAGTTGATCATAGAGAAAGATTTGGAAGTAATTAGTGGTAAAAGAGACAAGGTAAGATCCATTGCCTTGAAAGCCAATAAAGATTGAAGTGATGAAGAAGAGTTGAAATCGGATAGCGACGATGATGAGGATTATGCAATGGCCGTGAGGGACTTCAAGAAGTTCTTCAAGAGAAGAGGTAGATTTTTTAGACAACCTGGAGACAAAAAGAAGTCAACCCAAAAAAGTCGGGATGACATGAAAAGTAAGAACGACCGAAAATAATATAGATGCGGAGACCCGAATCATCTCATTGGTGATTGTCCAAAACAACCTAGAAACAAGGACCAAAAGGCTTTTTTCGGAGGTTCTTGGAGTGATAGTGGTGAAGAGGACGATGAAAAAACTAAGGAGGAAACGGCTCTCATGGCTCAACCATCTAACGAGGTATGTTCCGATCTATCTTACTATTGTGATGAAGCGTCTTTTATAGATGACGATATTATGCAAAAACAATACGATAAAATGTGCAAAACTAGTCTACAAATCATACTTAAGAACAAAGGTATGAAAGTAATTAGAAAACAACTAGAAAATGGAATAGTAGAGCTTAAAGAACACAAAGCCTTAGAGTGTGAGTCATGTCCATCCTTACAACTAGAGAACATAAAACTAAAAGAGTCACAATCTAAGCTAGAAAAGAATGCGTCAAAATTTGTACAATTTGAAAAGAGTACGCACACACTAAAGAATATAATAGCCGAAGGTAAATATCCCAATGATAAAGTTGGATTAGGATTTAACCTAAATGAAGCTTCAACAAGTGCAATAAAAGAGGTAAAATTTGTAAAGGGCAGTCTTGATGATTTGACACCTCGCGAATCCACAAATTTAGTGGACGGATCCGTGGATCCGCCAAAGTGCAAAAGCACGACAGAATTATTTAATATACGCCGTGAAGCCTTGAAACCTAAATTTGAGATTAGTTACGATCTAATAGAGTCTAAGGCTAGTGAAGAAAAGGAAATTCCAAAACCGATCACTTCATCTAGAACCGATTTTGTTATAGTTAGTAAGAAACCTTCAACTAACGAAAACAAAGAAACACAACCATTGAAACCTTCACTTAAACATGGTTTAGGTTATGTCAAGAATGATTCTAGATCAACAACACCTCCACTTAGATGAGTTGCTAATTCTCAACCTAGGTAAAAAACACCTCAACCTAAGAGAAGACAAAATGTTCAGACACAACAACATTCACATCCTATGTCTTGGAACACTAGTCACCAACAACCTTTCATGCCTTGGAGAGTTTATTCTCCATTTGCATTCATGCAACCAACTCCACAAATGGCAAGAATGTTTGACACTAACATGTACAGACCCATGAGACAATGGGGACCAAAAATTTGAGTTTTTATGTTATTAAACTAGGTATGCTTAAAGGTTGATTTTGAGCCAAACGAATGGGTAAAGGATAGTGGTTGCTCCAAACACATGACGGGAAACAAAAGTCTCTTCTCAAAATACAAACCATATGACGGAAGTAACGTTACTTTTGCTAGCAACCTTAAAGGAAAAATCATTGGCAAAGGTATGGTTTCTAACAACTCACTTACTATAAATGATGTGGTATATATTGATAACATAACTTTAAATTTGCTTAGCATAGAACAAATATGTGATACTAAGTGCAAAGTTGTTTTCTCGGAGCATAAGAGTGAAATCATTACGGATGGTAGAATCATAGGTGAAGGAACTAGGAAAAATGGGTTATATGTGATGAAATTAGGAAATAACCCTAAGGATCAAATTTGCCTAGCCTCTATGGATGATAGTTCAACTTTATGGCATAGGAGATTAGGACATGCAAACATGCGTTTGATTCAATCACTTGCATCTAAGGAACTAGTTAGAAACCTTCCCAAATTTAAGTATGACCAACACTTTTGTGATGCTTGTAAAATCGGGAAACAAACTCATGCTAGTGTTGCGTTCACCGAGCTTTAAATTTATAAACAAGAATTACCGGTTAACTAGGAACACATTCGGGCAAGTATACCCTAGTCATTTGTAGTATAGAGGTTGTGGTAAGTCAAGGTCGTCTCAAGAGACTTGGTTGCACTCAAGTGTTATTTGTTTGTTTAAGCAAGTAACAAGTTGATGGTTATGATTGTCACGGATTAAACCAACAAGAAAAGAAATATGAGAACAAGCACACAAAGAACATACATGTTTGGCAATGATAATAAGTTAATAAGAACTTGGTGTAAGCCTTTACTAGGACTTGGTGTAAGGACTTGGTGTAAGCCTTTACTAGTTTGGAAAACATATTATCAAAGGTAATCATTTCGACCTTTAGAACCAATAATAATTTTGTGTTTTATAAATCAAATATACATAAGTCTTAATCAATTGGTCATGTCATAAAACTTATGCCTAAACCAACAACAAACAAAGAGTTCTTTCGACCCTTAACTTTGATGTCATCAATTTGTGAAGTTCTATTTACTTGATGAACACATATTCAAAAGATGTCTTTCGACCTTTAATCCAAATTAAACATTCACTTGTCATGTTTATTAAGTTTCTTATACAATCGTCACAAAGTACAAGACCGAAACATTCGTCGACTAATGAATTGAAATCAACCACTATTGAGAATCCCGTCGACATGTACACCCAATCAATGATTAATCAAAACAATAAACAAGACAATATCCAATTTAACCAAATATGATGTTATCAAACAAACACTAATTATTCCCAAACATCCTAATATCACAAGTTATCATATAAACCAAACAAGTATTAAAACATCATTCATAAGACAAAACATATATCAAGAATCACATCATCAACACAATCAAAGAAACAAACATTCTTAATATTAAAACAGAAAATACCAAAGTTCATAAGATGAAATACAATCCTTCTTGTATGTCGACCAAGCCAACCCCTCAACACCTTTGTAAAAGGTGAGGGGCTATTTAAGAGAACTATATTTAGAGAGTTTACATGTTGTTGTGATAGTATATGATAAAAGGTACTTGAGATCTATCAAAAACACTAGCCACATGGTTATACTTATATTACTCTTAAGGCTAGGGGTATTAATTGGATTTTTTGGGGACAAAGAATCATAAAAGTCCAGAGAAATGAGTTATGAGAGCCATATGATCGGACATGGGACTTAATGACACTTAAAGAAGCATTAAAAATGACTTTTGAGATGACAGATTCCTCCATCCGATCGGTTGCGGGGCCATACCGATCGGTTGGAGCTCTTTTTCTAGGCCAAAGTTGTAGATCTTTCTCTTAGCTTTCCGTGGCCGCTTGAATCATTGAAATCCGAGTTCGTATACTCGAGTTATGGCCAAAATGGTGAAGGTGTGTCGGGAACAACGAGGCTTATATTATTTCTTCGTTTGTGCTTCTTTTCTTCATCTTTTTCTTTGTTTTCCCTCTTGTGCTTTATTCTTGGGTCTTTGGAGTGATAACTTCATGACTTTATCTTCTCGAATATACTCCAAGAGACTCGCTTTTGTCGGGAATTCTTCGTACATATAGAAATCTTCGTTTATTGATCATTTTTGCATCTTTTTCTTCATTTTCTTGTACTTGAGCTTCCATGAACCTAAAATGTAAATTATACTCCATTAAGTACCATAAGTTCATAAAAGTGATCAATATATATGCATAAAATACACAATAACGCTCCTAAAAACATGTTAGATTTGAGCGTTATCAAATCCCCCACACTTGAACTTTGCTTGCCCTCAAGCAAATCTAAGAAAAGAAAAATTAAAATGCATACCTAAATGACAAAACGAAAAGAAAATTTTAAAAATTTTAAAAAACTTTAACGAGGCATCCATCCGATCGGATGGACAATTCGTAAAAACATGCAACCTGCCAACCGAATCGGATGCTCGCAAATCCGATCAGTTGGAAAGATCGATTTTTTTTTTATTAATTTAAAAGAGAATATGAGAAAATATTAAGAAAATGAGCGCGAAAATAAGAAAATGAGCGCAAACTCCCCCACACTTAAGG